>JADLZN010002391.1:0-480843 GCA_018155175.1 Sinocyclocheilus anophthalmus | reverse complement strand
AGGGCTTGTAAAAGTTGTGGTTAAAAACAAGTGTAAAATCCATACACTACTAAAATGAATGTCCAAAAATCCAGTTCTAAACTATGCTTTGATCAAGCATAAATAAATAAATCTTTTTTTACACAATGACAAATTCAAATTAATCTCTTTAATACAGCTGTAGTATTAAACAAATACAATTAATTGTGCATATAAATGGGACAAATACATCAAATACGAGATTTGATGTGCGGTTGAGTAAATAATGACATTCAATTATGGCTGTGAACTATTCCTTTAATAACTTGTCATTAAAGGAACTGCTTAGCCTTTATGTCTAGAATTTGCAGACAGAATTGATTTAAAAAATGTTAAATTGAAACAAAAAAGTGAATTAGTAGCTTGTAATTTCCTTTGGAGACCTGAATTACAAATCTATATGTGCGGCAGGAAATGAACCAAGGAAAAGCCGCTTTTCAACAGCAGTAGTACATCATGTTATATGATTTGAATTAAAATAGTGGTGACATCTGAATAAGGAGGGAGTTGAACGTCGATGAACTGGAGGTGTGTTGACATTTCTATTAGTTTGAACTCATCCGCATGCTAAAGGCAGCCAAGCAGGGATTTCTGCAAGACAGCCGCAGGCGTGTTATTGTGCTGCGAGAGGAGCCGTCAATCAAGACCATAGCAGTCACTCATGATGGGAAGGGTGGTGACACATTTAAAATGAAGAGTCACACTGAACATATTATGGAACTTGAAATGTCATTACTCATTTCTGTCAATGGCTCTACGGTTGGCTGACCCGCAGCAGGGTTAACAGCCGATGAAAATCTCCAAAGATTCTGAAACAAGCTTTTAAAATGGTTTGATATTGTTTTATGATTTTCCATGCATTGATTTATGATTCTAATTCAATAAAAAGCTCCAAAATGCCAAAATATCCAGACTGAAAATATAATTCAAAATAAAATGTAAAATCTGAAAATAAACATTTTCAATGTATTTTAAGAAATATTTCAAATTCAACACTATTCATAGATCACTTTAATTTGCTTAATTTAATGTAAATGTATAATGACTTAGATATGAATAATAATAATATTGTTTAAAATATATAACAAGCATAAATAAGAATTCAAATTCACAAATTGAAATTTAAATATTCACAAACTGAAATCGGGGTTATTAATATATAAGATAATAAAATATAATATACAATGACATAACTTGCCCCCAAAAAAACCGGTTTTAAATGCAAATTAAAATTCCTAACATATAATAATAATGTTTTTGTTTAAATATATAAGATATAACTGTGCATTAAATGAGAATTAAAAATTCTTAATCCCTAACATAATTGTAAAATATAATAATAATAATAATAATAATAATAGACATAAGATAAATGCTAATTAGAAACACATTCAGTGGCTTCTGAGCCCAAAGGTGTATATTTGAAATAACTTTTTTTTGTTTTTGTTTTGTCAAATGTTTTTTAGTGAAAACAGGTTACATGCGAACACACACACACATATTTTTCTTTGACTAATAAGTGAAAAGCTATCACATAATTATTGCAACCTCTGAGAGATGAGATGAATCATTTCCTGTGGACATTCTGCCAACAACATGTTCCTCATTTTTCCCCAGAAGTCTTCAGGTCAGCAAAAACAGGAACAAAATCACTCTATTAAGATGAAGAGTTAGGCAAACATGCCGCCGTTGTAAAGAGCCCAAGCACAAGTGTCTGATTTTTTAAAGCGTAATGAGGTCATTTTCAGTACAAACCACGTCCCTGTTGTGCTCTTAAGCTGCATAGTGGTGCCGTTGCAGTAGGTATTATAGCACATCCTGCTCCCATCAAAATCTCTTACTGTTTTTTTTTTTTTTTTTCTTCACACAAGCCATATGCACCCCAAGTGCACTTAGAGACACTTCATATAAACTTTATCCTGGCTGTCTGCAATTAAGAGCAGTACACTCGTAACTTTCACGCCAGGCTGCAACGACTAAACCCCAGAGATGCTGACAGTTTTAAAAAAACCTCTTTGAAATATTCCTCAAGAGTGGATTAATGTCTACATGAAATCAAAATTCACCCCATTTACATTCTCAATTCACATTCCTTATTATGCATGCATTATCAGCCACATTATTCCAAAGAAAAACTAACAGCACATTCGCTGTGAGAAATACTGCAAGCGGAGTGATACAAATGGTGAAACGGTTGGAGTGCAGTTATCACTAGAATATCACCACCACTATAATATATATATATATATATATATGGGTTCCAGTACAATGGTAAGGCACTTACAATGGAAGTGAAAATTTGTGGAAGACACATATTTCAATAATACAAAAAATTGCAGTAAAATAAAAAAAAATGCATCAATATTCATCTGATTTAAGTGTGGTAAATTCACTTTCTAATCCTTATGTTATATAGTTGTCTGTTAAGTACAAAAACATTACAGCATAATGTTGATCACCACAAAAATGTATTTCACTTGTCTCTCCTTTTCCTCTTTAACACAAATAAAGAAATAGATAAATAAAAAAATAAATAAAAAAGAATACAATGGAAGTAAAAGGAAATTAAATATGCACCATATGAAATAGTCGCAAACCGTATTAAAAATAAAATAAAACTCAATATGCATTTGATTAAGTGTGAGAAAATACTTTCTAGCTTTCTATGTTAAGGTTATACCAAATGTGATCTTCACGCCCATAACGTAAACAGTATAAACCCTAAAAAATGGCTAGAATATAAACACAATAAAATTATAATACCAAGGTTTGACAGAAAATGGGAGGTAGTGCTTTTATAAATTAAAAGCTTCAGTTTTAGTTTTTAAATCTCCAAAATTGTACCATTGTACTTCCAGTTAAATGGCTCACGTAACTCCAGAGTATTTTTTTTTTTAGGGAAAACGGAAATTTGTCTCCATCACTGCACAGTTTCAGTGCTCTTCATCAAACACCTGATTCAACTCGGATTCAGCAGATCATTAGCAGAGGCTGCAGGATGATATCATCCCTTTTACTGGACTGACTCTTCGAGGGTTGATGTGAAAAACACCCGCTTCATCCTGCAGTCTACTAATGATCTGCTGAATCAGTGTCTGATTAGTGATTTACCATCAGGAGAGAGACTTACAAAGTTCATATCATTCTTGATCATTTTGCATTAAAGATGCTCTTCAGCACTTGTTCTGCTGCTATCTGAGAGCAGAAGAAGCTGCATTACACTCTTTTGTTTCTCCTTTTATTCTCCAGTTGTTCGGGATGCAGCACTGCATTGTGGAGGCGCTCACAGAATCAGTTCCAAAAGTAAAGTTCATCGAGACAGACCTACAGGCAGCTTCAGCTGAAATCTGAAGGTTTTGCTGTACAAATAATTGTTTGGAAGAGTTGTGAAGAGATTTAGGTCTTGCGAGTTGGTTGCTGTGTGTTCTGGCTTATTGTTAGGGTGATGCAAAGTGTTTGCTTGGGTGTTCAGGTTGATCTTTTAAACACACAAACAGCTCTGGAAGGAGGAACATCCACGGATTGTATAATTCTCTATAGAGATAAATAGCACTAGGCTAAAGCACATATACAGGCAAGTGTGATTTTAAGTATTTTGTGTTTTGATTTCACATACCAAAAAGAGTGTCAGTTTAATACATTTTATTATGTTTATTTGTTTACTTATTTATTTTACTTTCACTGTTTTGGGACAATTTAAGTCAAAATCAAAAAAAAAAAAAAGCTAAATCAGAATGAACTCCTAAATGACATTGTTAACTAAAACTACAACTTTTCTAAATAATTTGTAGCAATTGAAATAAAGCTGAAATAAAATCAAATATAAACATTAGATTAGGAACTTAAATGAACAAATGTTATTATTAAAAATGATAAATATTGCCTTTGCAAATAAGGTGCAAAGAACTACAAAAGCATGTAATAAAATGACTAAAACTATGAAATGAAAACGAAAAATAAAAGCAAATTCAAAACATTGTAATATTGTACTAGAATATTTCTAAATAGTATGCATATAATTATTACAAATGATTACATACAGTAAATGTATATTACTAAAATAACATTTCTTCTTTAAGGTTTGGAGTAGTCTATAGTATTTATAATCAACTTTATATTCAAACTGTGTGTATTTCCATAACCCCAAATACACACACACACACCCCTCCTCCTCCACTGATTTAGACAAAGTCTCCACACACTTTGTTTCCTCCATGAAACACAAGAATTGGATCCAGAGAAGATGCTGTGTGTCATTTTGTCACTCCAGACATTCACAAACCATGGCAGAACTTCTGAAACACACGCACACACACACACACATATAGCCATCTGATATGTATGTGGACTCCTGCACAAATTCAGAAACACCTGCATGACTGACACTCATACAGCTGGAACTCTTAATGCATTATAAAGGTATTGATAATGTACATTGCAATGCATTATATCTTTTCATATATACTTATAACCAGAGTTAAAATGCATTATAATATTTGAAGGTTTGTTTGTTTTTATGCATTATACTTTCTAAAGGTGTAAAAATAAATAGATTATGGTATCATAATATATTATAACTGTGGTTACAATTATTCATGAGATCATACAATGTATTTTAAGGTGCATAATTACAATATTAAAACTACTTTTAGAATGCATTATATAAAAAGACTTCATGTAAAGTGTTACAGGTGCTTTAATTGATCTGAACTAAAAATAGCTGCTTCTATTACTTACTTTCTTAAGAAAATGAAGAAATGAGCCCCAGGTTGCTCCAGGTAAACCTGTAGTAAATGTACTGTAGTGTAACGCACTTGGGAATTCTGACACTGAGAACAAATGATGCTGAGAGACTCTTGCTAAAACACTGACACCTGCTGGTCGAGATGAGCTACTGCTGGTCACCAGGCAAACAGCTGACAGCTTCAACTCACTTCATCCAGAAATGACTGAACTTCTTATTCTGTATTCAATCAATTCCAATAAATGGGGTTAACTTGTTCTGTAGCATTATCGATTTAGTTTGTATTGTCCAAATAATCTCTTATATCACCTTTTGTTGATCCTATAGAGAGCATAATTCCAGTTTGGCTCAATATAATAATGTTCAAAGAAAAGGTTCGCACAGTATGTTATTGTCAAAAATGTATTTGTGCATGGAAGAAATGAATGGCCCTTTTATCTCTGAAACCCGTCTGCTGCGCTGTATAGGCTAAAGCAGAAATCATAGTGTTTCAGTTTTTAATAACTCTGAAACCAAATAAAGCTGTGGAAATCCCAGCCGCACTCGATTACTGACGGAGAGAAGTGAAAACTCATTCTTTTGCAGGTTCAGCGCTTCATGTGTGACATATTACTGCATATCAGAAAGAAACTAATATAGATGTTTGTATGCTTCTGGACAACTTAATTACAGTATGCATGCACAAATCGATCTAGCCAAATAAATTGTATTTCAAGCTAAAGACAACTAGAAAAATATTCACTATTTTATTAATCTCCATGCTGTCCATAATATTTGTGCATAATGTCCATATTATATAGATATTCTGACACATTTCTTTTTCAGTCAAATAGTTATGCTAATAATATCATTTCTAATGCAAAGGAATGTACTAAATCAGAAAGGAATGTTCTCAGACGTTTGGTCTGCATTAGCTGTGAACGAAAGACACGGCATGAATAAAACAAAAATGTGTTTTTATTCAAAAGTTCTCAAAGAAATGAACAGAAATAAAGCTTATTTAACAATCTTACTGGAAACAAGGGAGAAAAAAAGCTTCTTTTGGCTTAAACACTCAGAAAATAAAAGAAACAAATACAGAGGAAGGTTTCTGATCAACCGAACATACAAGATACCACGGGCAAGTGCGTGGCACATGTACAACAGAGAGAAAGAAATGACTAAATCAACTCTCATATAGACATCTCTATGAAAACCTTTTTATTGTTTTTATTTTTTCAAACAGTCTGTACAAAACGTCTCTCTTCATAAATTATTACTTTTCATATAACTTAATGGCTGTCTAGTACATGATTTTTCATATTCATGAGCAATTTCTCTCTGCACAACAAGCCTTTCCAACTCTTTGACCCAGACACAGATTGGCACTTCGGATTCGGATGTTACTAGCAGCATGAGCCACACAAGAACTCCACAGAAACACACACACACACACACGCACGCACGCACGCACGCACACATGCACGCGCATGCATGTCAATAATGGACTCGGCTGTGAGCTGAGCACCGTGGATTACGCCGCTAAAAGTCTGTCTGGACTCGGTCTGAAAGCAACAGTATGGAAGCTGGTTTCCCACACGTGATAAAAAAATAAATAGGAAATTGTGACTTTTTCTCTCACAATTTATATCTAACAGTTTAGACTTTTTTCTTGCAATTGCAAATTTATATCTCAATTATTTTTTCTCTCACAATTGCGAGTTTACATCTTGTGGCAATACGCACGTCATAAAACTCCTTGGCAAGTTTTCTTGCAATTCTGACTTTTTTTCTCGTGATTCTGAGAAAAAAGTCAGAATTATGTGATGTTACCTTGCAATTGCAAAATATACACCTGCAATTCTGTGAAAAAAAGTCAGAACTGTGAGATAAAAAGTTGCATTTACCTTTTTTTTTATTTTTTATTCCATGATGGAAACAAATTATAAGTCACAATTCTGGGTAAAAAACATAAATGCAAGATGTAATATCAAAACAGTGAGATTAAAAAATTGAGATTACCTTATTTAATGTTTATTCTGTGGTGGAAAAAAAGAAGAAGAAGAAGAAGAAGTGCAAGACAAACTCAGAATTCCAAAGAAGAATAGTCAAAATCGCAAGATGCAAACTCAGAATTCTGTTAGAATTAAACTTGCAATAGTGAAAAACTAAAAACAGAATTGTGAGATACAGTATAACTCAAATTCAAGAAAAAGTCGGAACTTATCATTTATAATTTGCAACTGCAAGATATAAACGTGCAATTCTGAGAAAAACAACTCAGCACTGTGGGATAAAAAAAAAATCAAAATTCAAAATTCAGAGATAAAAAGGTGCACTTCTGTGGTGGAAACGAAAACAGATGCCACATTAAAAAAAAAAAGGCAGAATTGTGAGAGAAAAAGTCGCAATTACCTTTTTTTTTTTTTTATTCCGTGGCAGAAACGAGCTTCCACACAACAGTGATGTCTCGGGAAAACATCTTTCACGCAACTTTCAGCATGGCTGTTTCTCATTGGCTCCGTCTCTCTCTCTCGCGCACACTTTCTTGTCTACTTCCTATGGACTACTGGAATATCTTGTGATGAAAAAGCAGCAGTTTTTTTGCTTTCGAAACGATGAATCTGAATGCTAAACGACACGTTCAACGCACAACTTTTCCTTATAACGATAAGAATAATAAAAAAAACTTTTATGTTTGAAGAAGAAGAAGAGGATTAAAGTATTTAAAAACAAAAAAACCTGAAAGAAATCAAGTGTAAGTGGGCAGCTCCAGAGCTGGCCGTTTGGTCTGGAGGGGCGGGCTGAACCTGCTGCCCGACCAATCAAAACAGAGGACAACAAAACTCTGAGGTAGATAACCGGTCAACAAGACCCACCAGGTCAAAAACACAGTCTTTTGGAAGACAAATTAATGAATAAAGCCTTAATAAACTATATTGTGAGATTAAAAGAAAATAAAAACATTTTCCTGTAATGGATGCAATTATTATTTCCAAGGCCGTTTCCTAAAACCTAGTGAGCTGCTATCTGTATTTTCTGGAAAATCTAATTTTTTTTATTACCTGAAAAATGTTGCATATATATATATATAAACAATTTATATGATGCAATTATTAACATCAAGCATGCAAAACATGTTGGTTGGAGTTTCATGTTTGATGTTTATAATGAATGCAGCTATAACTTATGTTTTATACTTCGATTTTTTTATTCCTCATCTGAATACCGTTAAATTGAAAGGATTTGTTGTGGAGTGAGGGGAACTAAAATACATGTTTATTATAGTGTTTATAATGTTTGTAAGCATTTCATTTTATCTGTATTTTACATGATTTCTGAATGTAATAATAATACAATTGTGACTTATCTGTGTCTTTTTTCTCTCAACAATGCAATTTTGACCCACTGTGACTTATATATACCTAAACAACTTATATGTGACCCTGGAGCACAAAAACAAGTCTTGATTCGCTGGGGTATATTTGTAGCAGTAGCCAAAAATACATTGCATGGGTCAAAATGATCAATTTCTCTTTTATGCTAAAAATCAAGTAAACGAAATGTTCCATGAAGATATTTTGTACATTTCCTACCGTAAATATATCAAACCTTAATTTTTGATTAGTAATGTGCATTGCTAAGGACTTAATTTGGACAACTTTAAAGGCGATTTTCTCAGTATTTAGATTTTTTTGCACCCTCAGATTCCAGATTTTCAAATAGCTGTATTTCGGTATATGTCCTATCCTATGCATATCATATCCTAACAAACCATACATCAATGGAAAGCTTATTTATTCAGCTTTCAGATGATATATAAATCTCAATAAAATATCTTATTTTTGGTTTTGTGCTCCAGGGTCACATATATAATGCAATTACATAATGCACCTGTATTTTACATTATTTCAGAATGTAACAATAAAACTGTGACTTTTCTCTTAACGATGCAATTTTGACCCGGTGCGACTTTCCACAAAATACGGTGCATAGACAGTAAGTGCACTACTTTTGCCAAATTCTAAGGCAGCATCACACGTATCCTTCACTGAGAAGGCGAAATTCATAATGCATTTCGAGTGAAAAATCCATCCGAAAAAACAGAAAAGCGGCAAAATAGTTGATTCGAATTAAAAACGAATATTTTTCTGTGCTTTGTACTGTAATTTAACTGCAAGCGTGCCAATGCAAAAGTCTATTTGTATGATGCATTAATGAATTATGATGCTCCCTTAGAAGCCAGCAGCCTATGTAGGCAGCTCACTAGGTTTTCGGAACGGAGCCGTCGTTTCAACCTGTCCTCGTTCCGCGTTTTAGTTTCAGTTGTCTCCGCTCTGTAGTGATGTCTTCGTTTAGTTTGTGGCACTTGCTGGATCCAAATCACCCTTCAAATCGGTGTCCGCACCTCGCCAACTAAAGACAGCTGAATGCATATGTACAAAGAAGGCACATTCTCCACAACTGCAACCCAGTCTGTTATAAAGTCTCAGCGTGGCCCGCCTCGAGAGAAAACGACGTAACGTCCGCGCGATCCGCTCGCCGACTGTCTTTGGTGAAGTAAACTTGAAAGTGCCGAGATTTGTTTGCCTGCTATAGTAAAACGAGCACTAAAATCAACACGTTCACCTCTCCCGAAGAAGCCCGCTGCTGAAAGTTGACTGACAGGCCACACCTCCCTCCCGCCCCCTCATTAGAATACGAGTCAAAGCTCCTCCCCCTCCCACACAAGTTCATCTAAAGCTAAACTACAACACCAAGATTTATAAACGAAAAGGCAATTATCAAAAATGTGATCGTTCAGCAGAATTTCTACCACATTCAAACAACCAAAGGCTCGTCGTCACCTCTGCTTATAAAAACATTAAATCCTATTAAAACTCCATCAACGTTTTCATTCGAAACGGTTTGTACTCTAAAAGATCGGAAAAAGCAAAACACCGAAATCCAAGCGCGGCGGAAATGTTCCTTTGCGAGATGCTAAAAAAGCCCTATTCAGCTGATTTACAAGGCAGAAGCCGGACCTCTTTTCTTCGGCTACTGTACGGGAAAGAGTTTAAGGCAAATCGTATAAGACGGACAGATCGGTCAGACCGAAGATGAAGCACACGACAAAAACACATCAACGACACTCACACCGCAAGCACAAACGCAATCTTTCTCAGGATGTCCGGCTGATAAATCTCTAAAAACGAACGTTCAGTACAAAAGAAGAGAGAGAGAGAGAGAAAACAAATCCGAAATCATAAAAATAAGAAGAATCTCAATGATGAAGTTCCTGCATCTATGTGACGATCCTTGGTAAAAAATAAGCGTTGTTTCTTTAGTAAAATAAAACTTTTTCTTCCCATTTCATTTGTGTTTTCTTTGTCAGCATCCTCTGATGAAATGAATCCTTGATTTGCACCTAATGGAACTTATACCAAAATAGTTGAAGTAGTTTTATTATAAAACCGAGGATCTCATCGTAGAACCTGTGCAAAATGTCGATTCATCGGTAGAGCCGGTCCTTCGAAGGAAGCTGTTATTGATTTAGCAGTCGTCTCCTTCTCTCTCGAACCCCGACAACCCTACGATAGAAACAAGTAAGCTTTAAATCAATTGCGTGTCCAAATTTGAACATTTATTCAGCAGGAAGCCAATAAAGACATATATAATGTTAAAAAAGATTTGTATTTTAAATAAATGCTGTTCTTTTGAACTTTCTATTCATCAAAGAATCTTGAAAAATAAAATCTATCCTGGTTTCCACAAAAATACGAAGCGGCACAACTGTTTCCAACATTGATAATAAGCAGAAATGTTTCTTGAGCAGCAAATCAGCATATTAGAGTGATTTCTGAAGATCATGTGACACTGAAGACTGGAGTTATGATGCTGAAAATTCAGCTTTGTTCACAGCAATAAATTTCATTTTACAATATATTCACAAAGAAAACAGTACTTTTAAATTGTCAGAATATTTCACTGAATATTTAATGTTTTTATAGTATTTTTCATCGAACAAATGCAGCCTTTGTGAGCAGAAGAATCTTATACTGAATAAAAGGCATTTTCTCAATTTCATTAAGTTTAACTTGATGTACTAAAATAACTAACGAAGGCTGAACTAAAAATTAATAGAAACTATAGAGACATATTTAAAAACAACAAAAACTACAAAAATGGCAAAAATACCCAGCACAATCACTAAAACTTTAATTAAAATGAACATGCATGCCTAAAATAAAAAAAAAAGAAACTATTTCAAAATATTAACAACAAAGACTATAACAGAATCTCAGTGATAGTATTAAAATAACACTGGATCTGAGCATTACTATGTATATTCAACAACATTTTCCAGGTACGGAAATCACAATTTTTTTTCCAGGTTTTCATCATTTACTCACTCTCTTGTCATTCCACCCTAATAATTTTCTTCTCTCTACCAGCCTTGATAAATGTTTTCAATTATGTTCAATTAAAAAACGACGCTTTCGAATGAATCACAGCAGGTCTGAGATCACCGATTCCTCCATGTCATGTGACTCATTTAAAAGCTCAGAATGAACAAGTTCTATTGACTATTTTTATGATGCTTTTTGGATCTCGACAGTATGAATCAGAACCCATTATCACTGTACGGAAAAAAAAATCTCTGAAGAGAGAAAATAACACTAGTCTGGAATGAGTACATTATGACAAAATTGTCTTTTTTTTGTGAACTATTCCTTTAATTCAGACATAACACACGAACCAGGATCAGAAAAGCAGGACTGCAGGTGACACAGAAGCACTCAAACCAATATCGCATCTGTTGCACCTGTTTACACTTCCAGACCAATCATTTCAAACAGATGTAAACCAATAATGCAGCAACACTTGAAATGACCTCTAAACATTTAGATAAGAATCATGCACAAGGTTTCATCCTCCTCGAACCCAGAAAGGCATTTTGATCTTCTGTAGAGGACACCTGTTTGGTGAATGTCTCTGAGAATATACATACAGTCCTGGTGCATTTTAAACAGGACATCCTGAGCTTTTCACACATACCAGATAGATTCGGGTTTGTCTTCTCTTCAGTTTTAAAAAATGGCTGTCAATTTCCAAAAATTCAAGATAAGAGGAACAGCAAGTTTATTATTTAGTCCTGATCACGTATCATTGAGATTTATATATATATATTATATCTTTTTTTATTGGGGGGGGGGGGGGGAGGGGGGGTATTTGTAAAACAGCTGACCTGAAATGTAAAAAATTGTATTTTATTTTAGTTTAATCATTTGTTTTATTTCAAGCAACAATTTGGCTTATTCAAGTGGGTTTATTTTTAGTTAACTATAATAACACTAGTCCTTCTCAATTTCAATTTTTATTAATGTTAAAATGGTTTCCTGTAAATATTAATCTTAGGAAAATCTCAATCGATTTTAAATCAGGATAAACTTCACATTAGTGTTGGGCCGATAGACGATGCCATCGTCCATCACCGATGGCTGATAGACATCACGATGTTGAGAGCCGGCATAGTGCTCCCCCCCCCCCCCCCCATTCCCCCGCATCCTATCAGTGTTCGGAAAGAAA
The DNA here is from genome assembly GCA_018155175.1 of Sinocyclocheilus anophthalmus. Lineage (NCBI taxonomy): Eukaryota > Metazoa > Chordata > Actinopteri > Cypriniformes > Cyprinidae > Sinocyclocheilus > Sinocyclocheilus anophthalmus. The sequence goes on along the minus strand of JADLZN010002391.1, from coordinate 468,533 downwards.
TGACATGTAGGCGGAACCCCTAAGGAATAATACGAGATCAAAATAATTGGGTAATTATACTACATATATATTTCGGAATCAGGGAGCCGCTATTATACCTGGCATCGTGCTTTTGAATGCACGATCGCTTTTAGTTTCACTTTCACTTTCTAGATTCGCGATCGCACGTACTCTGTTTATACTATGGAGCGGCAGTACTTGCCACACATTTTACAAGATTAGATGTTTTTCAGTGGTATCTGCAAATCATTCGCTATCGTCCTATCAGACATTTCTCCTTACTCAGTGTATGTGGAAAGTGAAAATGAGTTCTATAGACTGATCTACTGTATATATAATAAATCTCTATTATAGTTCAGTGGTTCTATAGTATTTTGTCACGCCGCGCCACTCGCGTCCGGTGTAGACATGGTGTTAGGAATCGTGTTTTCCCTTATAAGGATTCACGCTTAGGGCACACCCCCTAACTCTTCCCCCACAACCCTCCCCCCGCTCGCCCCTGCCGATGTCATCGTCCATCGCGATGTTTCACTGTAGACATCGTCCGATGCCAATTTTGTAGACATCGCCCAACCCTACTTAAACAAAACTTTTTTGTCCCCCTGGTCCCAAGAGCTTAAGGTAGAATGACACACATGTGCAGGTACGGGATGTATACGTGTGGACAGGTGTGATTTATTTACCTCTTCATCACTTGGCCTGCTGATAGGTATAAGGTGAATGATCACTGGACGATTCCACCGGAGGTTGTGGACTGTTCTCCTACAACAAAAAATGTGGTTTATTTTCTCACATTTATGCACCAAACCAACACAACAAGTACAAATCATGAAAGTTCAAATCAAAACAGAGATATGCAGTGCTAATGTAATAGAAGTCAGAATATCAATGACTGAAAGTAGTTTTCTTCACATCTTTCAATGATTACATGCGCTATTAGGGATGAATGTCACAAAACATATTCATATTTCATCCTAAAATAAGATGACATTAGATTTCACATTCAGTTTTTTTTTCTGTATTACTTTAAAACATACTGTAAAAATAAATAATTGTAATATAATAATTTACTTGCAATACTTCAATTTAAATAATTATTATTATAATGCCTCAAATGAATAAGGATTTGGGGAGAAAGTGCTTAATTGTCATAAAAATAATCTGGTTTACTGTAAAAATAAATTAATTGATAATACAGTATTTAATTTTTATCATTATAATTTATTTTTTATATATTTTATTTCAGTTAACAGAATAAAGGGCACGCCCAACATTCAAACAAAGTATAATCACTTTAATAGTTCAATTTAAATAATAAATTACTGTTATTTGTTTATTATTTATACATCACATATGATGATTTGGGAGAATTAGCATAAGTGTCATGAAAATACTCACAGTTAAAAAGCAAGTCATCATTCAAATAATATATATACTACGACCTCACTTGAGATATTTTTCTGTATTACTGTAAAATTACGTAAATGTATTAGTATTATTAATTTATTTATTATACTGTAAAATTAATGATTATTTTATTATTTTAATATTTATATATTATATTTAGGCAATGCATAACTACTACCATAATGTATAAATAATGTGCTTCAATTTAAATATTATTATTATTACTATTCTTGTTATATTATTATACAGTAATGAAGATTTAGGGAGAAAGTGCATGAAAATAATCTCACAGTGTAAAAACAAAACAAAAAACAATGTTCCTAAAAACACGCTTTATTTTCTTCCAAAGTATTCTATTTTATTTCTTTTGTTTGATTTAGAGTGAAGTTTAGTGATTTAGAGTCCAGTTCCCTGGAGATGTTCTACACAGGTTTTGTGCGATTCTCTCCAGAACGTTTCAGCACAGTTGCACAAGCCCAGTCTGTTCCTGAACTTTTCTCCATTTATGGTGATTGTGAATTCAGGAAGTTCTTCAGTACAGGACGAGGTTAAATCGGAGTCTGGGAAAGTGTTTTTCGTCATGAACCCACCTCTACTGAGACGGCGGTGGTCTGCATGTGAGTGTATGGAGGGATATACGGCCCCTGGAGAGCTGGATTGGCTGGCATAAACTACACAGAGAGAGACGAGAGAGATTCACATGAACACACCAACATACGCTGCTACAAATCTGCACACGCTGTGTTTTGTGCTCATATTCCATCAGCAGTTTTATATTTGCTTGCTTTAGTGCATTTCTGCTGAGTTGTGCATGAGTCATGCGTTGCCTGCATGTGTTTAAATATATAAATTTTTGCAGCCTTTGTCCAGAATATGCAGAATGATCTGTCTTTTGTAACACACACAAAAATATGATTACACTAAAATTTCCAACATAAAACTTCACATTTTTCATTATGCACAGAAAATGTTTTTCCATTTTATGTTTTAATTGCAACTTCATTATTCACCAGTAGGTGGCTTTCAAGTTTAATCATGCAGCTTGCTATAAATAGCATACTAGTTCTGCAGTATATAGTATGCACACTGTGCACAGCATGCAAATTTGTATGCATGCATATTCAGACCTAATGCATTGCCAAAATGTGCAGTATACAATAATGCACACTGCATAAAAATTATCTCATAATGCAATGCACTCACTTGACTCAATGCACTTGACCTTTTCAGGTTTAATGACAAATAATATCACAACTGAATTTCAATACTTCTATATTTCTATTCATTATTTTACTGGGTTGCCAAATGTTAGGAAATTAGGAAAGTTTAATAAAAAATGCAAATAAAAACTATCCCTGCATACACGGCACAGAAAAAGTCTCACAATGCAAAGCACTCACTTGACTCAATGCATTTGACCTTTTAAAATGTAATGACAAAAGTAATATTGCATTTATATTTTAATAATTCTATTTTGATTCATTATTTGGGTTGCCAAATGTTAGGAAATTAGGAAAGTTTAATTAAAATGCAAAATAACTTTTTATTTCATACGCAATGTGAGGAGGTCATGTGACAGCAATTTACCATACAAATGTTTTGTATTCAGGGCTTGAAAACGAAAAAAAAAAAGAAATTTAAATCGGTTCACGCCGAGCAGAATCGATATTTTAACGTTTCTGTTCCTGCGTTCCTCTGTATTATTATCGTTCCGAAACTGGTTTGCCTAGAATAAATACCGGTTAATTATGTTATTTTTAAACTTTTTTTTGCCTATAATAATAATAATAATAACAGGCTGCAATGTTGCAAAATATGTTGTGTCTGTGTGCGCGTGATGCGCCGGCGCGATATCGTCATATCAACACTGGTTGGTTATACAGATAGAGAAGCAAGACATCACTCAAAACCGTCAATATTTGCAAAATAAATCAAACCGTAAAGCTTTTGCAAAATAAAGAAAACTTCTTTCCGCCGTCTCATTTTCCTTTCTGTGAACGTTGGATCACGTCACAATGATCCGAAACTCAACACATTTTCTTATTTCGTTTTGTTAATCTGTCAATGATTTAAGTGAAACATATTTCATGTATAGGGCAATATAAGCTATTCCTTTTATGTAAGCCTATAGTTTTATTCTGTTTTCTCCGTTGCCAGAAGCGCTGCAGGTGCGTGTGATCTGTTGAATCCATCTTACACTATCCTCAGATAAACTCTAACTTACCTATGATGAGTTCACAGCTGAGCGCATAGGCCGTACTACTTGAATTCGTGATTGGTTGACAGAAAATTTCAAATATTAAATGGAACGATAAAATAACGTTATTAACCGGTTAATGGCCATTTCAAATTTTCGATTCTGTTCGGAACTGTAAAATTTGATTTAGTTTCTGGTTCTGTTCCTGTCAAAATTTCGTTCGTTTACGGTTTTCCTTTTCGTTCCTTGAACCGGTTCAGAGCCCTGAATTTGATATATAGTGCCTACTGTTTTGCAATTTAAAAAAATAGTAGGCAGTATGCAGTGTATACTGCAGTATGCAAACGCTGTTGCATTCTGTCTGCATTCACAGACACAGACTTTCACAGCTGGAAATGATTTTTCCTAATATTATCTTCTTTTAAAAAAAAAGATTGAAATAAATTTTCTTTCTTGAAGAAACAAAACAACACATATGTAAGCACTCAAGTGTTGATTGTACTCACCGTTCCTGCGCTGCCCAGAGAGAGGTGATTCATCTGCTGAGTGAGAGGACCCAACATGGATGCGGGTTGCAGAGACATGGAGTGATCTATAGAGGGCGATATCACTGCTCCCTACCACACAATGAGAGAGTTACAGTACATTTATTAGTTTAGGAAGAAAAAGCAAGAAAGGCACATACATACATTTCCTTTTAGAACTGGCCAGTTTGAAATAAATAAAACTAAAAATAAGTATGATTATTTTACTCGATATATGTGTGTACTATGTATTTTCAAGCATTTGCAGTAATGTGAATGCATTTTCCAGTGTTGTTGTTGTTAACTCAAACTATCACAATTTGTTGTGATTAACTGAAAAAAAATAAAAATGATAACTATTAGATAAAAAAACAGACTTAATATGTTCCTTTGGCTAAAATAAACATGAATAAATAAATAATACTTGACTATTTTACTCAACATGTGTAGTATGAATATAATATAAAACAAAATAGAAAATAAAAAATTGATGAAAAACGTAAAAATGAAAAATACTGTTTGCCAACTAACTGAACAAAATAAAATACAATAATTAATTAGTATAAATAATACTTGACTATTTTACTCAATGTGTGTATTATGTACTTTCAAGCATTTGCAGTATGCTGACGTACATTATCTTTTCAGTGTCGCTATAGTTCTCTAAAACTATAAATAAATATAAAGCTTAAAAATTAAAATAAAATGTTTGTCAAATGACTGTATAAAAAATTAAATTAAATAAATAATGTTCTTACAAAAAAGTTGGAAATAAGCAACTTAATGATTGGATGTATATTTTTGATTATTTCAATAAAAAACTAATTTGCTGTATTCACCAAAAAAAGTACCAAACTAATACTAGTAATACCATGGTATTCTTTGAAATTTGGGATAAATTATGCTTGTGATGTTTAATATGAAGTAAATGTGACTTATTTTAGAGTTCACGTGCCCTATGATCTCTTTTATCATGGCCCAACACCCTATAAAGCCCACTTGGCAGGCGATTGGAGCGCCCTAGGTCTCTCTGGGACGTGCGTGATGAGTCTTGGTTTCTTACGCTGTGAGTCAGACTCAGTGCCATCAGTGCCATCACTGGCCTTTAAATGTCACAGTTTCCTCATTTCTGATTAACAACACTCAGCTCTATACGTCCTGACTCACACCAGTCATTATAGCACACATTACTGATATACGTTACACACACCCTCTCGAAAACAATCACACATGTCTCATTTAGACTCTCCCTGTATGACAGTCATTCATGAAGCTTCACTTATTACACACACACACACACACAACCAGCACCCGCACACCACCTGTCATGTCCACTCTGGGTATGATTCATGTTAATGCATATATGCAAACACACACTCACACCAGTGACGGCCGCTGCTGCCCTTCAGAAGTAGGGAACACGTGTCACTATCATCTAAATTTAATTTTCATTTTGCTATAGGCAATGTTGCTTCTAAAGCAGCTTCTCAAATAATGAAACTACTGAATGAAACATCCGACTAAAATCAAGGTGTCTGTTCTTTGTAACAATGTTATTTTAATATCATTGATACAAACTATAATCATTTTCCCTGTTAATTTTTATAATTTGATTAGACTTTTGTATTTTCCACTGTTTTTCACTTACTTTTGGTTAAAGTTTTGTAATTTTGTTGTATGTATTTTGTTCATTTTATATATATCTATTATATATCGTGTTGGTGTGTGTGTGTATATATATATATAAATTACCATTTTTATGTCTTCTAGTTTTTTTTTCATATATAATTGTTTTACTTATTAATTTTTATTTATTAGTCTTTATTTAGTTTTAATTATTTTATTACTTCAAATTAAACTAAACAAAAATTAAAGTTTTAAATATCGTTCAGGCCTAATTTCATTGCCATTTCACGTAACACAAGCTTTTTCCCCTATGATTTTGATATTAACTACACAAAATCAGATGACAATAATAAAATAATATTAAGTTCCAACTTTTTTTTTTCCACAGTAATGTACAAATGCCACATTTGTTAAGGTACAGAAATTTGCAATTTGCCTAATTTCCCATTGGTTGTTCATACACAGCCTATAGTTAAAGACAACTCCATGAGTTTTGGTATCATATAAAAGAAATAAATGTCAAATTATTCAATAGACAAACAAGAAAAAAAACACAATAAAAAAAACACATATATATATATAAAAATGAAATTAATAAAATCTAAAAATAACATTGAAATAAATCAATAAACATTTACAGTTATTACTATATCCATTTATTTTATTGCTACTAAAATAAAATGAATAAAACAAAACAAAATAAACTAAAGAAATGGAAAAAAAAAAAAAACAAAATAAAAAGTTAAACTACATCAATACATAATAATCATAATTATAATTATTAGTATAGCCAGTTATTATATTAATACTGGCATGTAGAAATAAAAAGAAACATTTCTTTATAAATGTAAACTTCAGACTCTTTATTCTGACTGCATGCATACCTTTGCACATTCTTTAATACTGTTTAATACTAATACCTACCAGCTTATTAACTATTTTATTTGGCATAAGATTAATTCTGATTACTCAGAATGAATCCATAAATTGCTGTGGTTTCTGCTTTAGTATGTCTGTTTGGACTCGCTCTGTGCCCGTCGCCCACACTCTCAGTCTATGAGCAGTCATGAGCTAGTTCAAGTGTATTTCTCCCACACAAACAAACAAACACTGCTCAGGACAATCAGAGACGGCCAGTGCTGAGACTCACCGGATGCTGCAAGATGTAGGGCTGATGGGTGACCCAGGATGGATTCTGTACCTGAACAATAAAATACAGAATATCAGTGTCCCCTAAGACAGTTCTGATGCATCCATCTCTTGAGACCTCCATCGGTCTGTAAGCAGTAGAGTTTGATATTATGTTACCTGGTATGTGGACACAGGGGAGATGTATGGAGAAATGGGGGTCTGTGTGATCATTCTGTTTGTAATACTGTAGGCGGTCGGATAGAATCTGTAGAAAGATCAAATTGGTATGTTTAAGCAATCATTTATGACAGGTTGTAAATATAGCATGATAACCTTGAGTACGATTATGCTGCCTTCTAAGATATCTTGTTATATAATTATATAAACATAATTCATTCCATACTGAAAAGCATTAATAAGTATTAAGTACTTGAACTAGTGTGTGAACTGTACATTTTCAAGTATTTGCAGTATAAATCTGCAGATAAATCTCTTTCTAGGGTTGTTATTGCTAACTACAACTATTAAAACTAAAATTGTTCTTTTTAATTGAAAAAAAAAGCTGAAAATAATCAAATGAAAAATGTAAATCTTAGAAAAATGTGTTGCCTTGGCAACTAACTGAAATACATTTAAAAAAATTAAATAAAATATACCCTTTAAGAAAAAATAAAGTTGAAAATAAAGAAACAAAAAATTTAAAACTTAAAAAACCTTAAATGAAAGTTAGAAATGTTGATTTGGCATCATAAAATAAGATAAGATAAGATAAGATAAGACAAGACAAGATAAAATACTTCAAAATAACAAAGATAGTTGAAATAATAACTAAATTTTAATTTAAAACTTAAATAAAAATGAGAACTCGTTTGCTTTTGCAAACTAAAAAAATTAAATAAAATAAAATAAAATAAAAAGAATTTCTAAGAGCTGGAAATATACAATTTAATGACTGGATGTTCCCAAATAATATTTTTTTTTTATCAAATTACTGAAAATTAAACTACATTTAAAATTTAAATAAACTACTAAAATTAAATGTAAAATAAAGCTGAATTAAAATAATCAAACAAAAAAAATGTAAACCTAAAAAATTTGAAATGCAGAAGCATTTAATTAGACATATAAAAGCTAAATAGAAATAACAAAAATAAATAAATAACAAAGCACATAATAGTAAGTACTAAAACATGAACTAAAATGAAAATAAAAAATATAAAAATAAAAGCTAATTCCCAATACTAATAAATACTACAACATGTATAAATAATACTCCAATAAACATTGGCTCTTTCCTCATCTCTTGTGTCTCGTACCCATTTTGTCATGCAGCTGTGGTGGGCCTATTCTATGTAGTGTCATGGCCAGTCTATTAGAGAAAGAGAGGAGAAATAAAACATATTATACACTATTCATCTCATAGCTGCTTTTGAAGTGTTGAAAATGAAGTCAAAAGTGTTGTGCCAATTTTAGCTTGTGAATCACGTGAAACTGAGTAGAAATGACTTCATACATCATTTAAAAGAGACAGCAGATGACTTAGTTTTTAAATTTAGTGAAGCTTTTTTTTTGTTTGGACTTGCTTTGATAATTCATTGCAATTAGGTAAACAAAATATGTCATTGAAGTTTGGCGCTGTTCTTTTTGGGCTACCGTCTTTGTCAAATAACATACCCTTAAAACGACTGAACTACTGCTCTCCCCTCCAGCGTGAACGCCAAATGTTGTAATGTTGGTCACAGACCATTTCAACTTGGGAAAAGCTTTTAAATATTTATTTCGGCGTGGACGAATCCGACTGTCTGTTCCCGCAATTCAGCTGCATGCGCGGTGAAACTGGCATAGGTTTAAATGAAATTATCTGGTGTGACAGAACCCAGCGCGCTGTAATTACATGCGTCGACGACCTTCTCTCTGCGTGCTTGCGCATGATAAGCATAAATATCCATGAAAATGGTTTCAAAGTAATTTTCATTCGAAAAACACTCTCAGTATCGTCTCAATTACGTGATTGTGATGTGATACAGTTTTTAATTTTACTCTGATTTTTTCTTTAGGAATGATCATGTGACGCTGTGAACCTGACCACCGGCACGTGATTTCTCTGCTCCAAAACCAACTTTAGATTACTATATCCTGTATGTTTAAGGCATCCATATCTGGTTTTTTCTTTGTTTTTATCTATTCAAATCCCAGAATGCATTGTGCAAATCAATTGATAGCAGATAAAGCAAAAGAACTGGTACTTATAAATATGAATAATTCAATAATATTGACTTACATAATTGCATTTTTAGTTTCGTTTATTTTGATCACTGCTCTTTGGGACTAGTTAATGACTAATTAAAAACAAATCTCGGAATGCTGTTGATTATAAATATGAATAATTGAATCCTGAAATTTATCGATCAAAATAAAATCAAATGTACCAATCAAAATAAAATAATATAAACAAGAGTGTAATCCTTCATAAATACCAGAATACAAAAATGAAATAATAAATAAATAAATAGAAAAAATAGGATTACATTAAAAAATGGTGTCCAGAAACAAAAGACACATTCTTTATAAACAGAAGCGCAATGTGATGGCAAATCACTTCAAGATGCAGACAAAGCAAAGAAATGTTGAGTGTAAATATGATTTAATTCTGTTCTGAGAGTACTGTTCAAAATAACCTAACATAATAAGAATAAAATAATAATAAAAATAAAATAATACACCAATAGGGATGTACTGATACCACTTTTTCCAGTACTCGCCGGATACCGATACTTTTATTTTTTGGTACTTTGCCGATACCGAGTACCGATACCGCTATTTTTATTGCATTTGTAAATTTTTTAAATACTGGGTACAGAAACCAAAAGGGTATGTATTATGTTAGTTGGTTAACTTAATTTATCAAACAGATACATTCAAATAAAAATGTATTCAGACACCTTCAACATCTCACACATTATCACAGTTTATTCGCTATAATTTAGAAAATGGTAATAAAATATAACAAGAACTCAGAGTTAAAATGTGTCAGAACAAATTGGTTTGAAAAAAACTTGTTTTTCCCAGACTCGTCTGATAATTTGGGTGGGGGGGGGGGCCCCAAATTTGTTTCAGTTTTACTGGTAGTCCACTGTATGTAGAATTTTTGGGTATGATTTGTCACACTTTACTTTATTTTGCTATCCTCACTTACATACATGAACTATAGTGTCCTGCAACCACTAGTAAAAAATATCTGACGATCTCGTGAATAATTTTTGGTTTGACTGTATCACCCTTTTACGGTTAAAGTTTCACACTTAAGTATTCACCAATTAAAGATGTATTCTTACAGTTCTGGTTACTTCTAGACAACTTTCACTGTTCATTTCATTGCTCTATGTACATCGTCTTTAATTTAATAGAATTAGAGCTGCTATATTGCAGCGGCTTAGTTCTGTAATCACGCGCTTTGCTGTAAAAATGCAGGAAACCACTCGTTAAATCTCCTAACTGTGATATTTTCAGAAATAGAAGTCACGGTTTTGTTTTTTTTTTCATCTGAAACGTGTTGCGATTTATATTCCAAAGCCACTCATTTAATGCAGAAACACTCAAGCAAGCAAACCACGCGCAACACGTGCACGTTTGTACTGATGCAGAACAGTACAGCTTAGCGCGTTTCACACAGGCTGCTGGATTCACTTTCGCCATTTCGTGTATGCCTAAGGTTGAAAATAAGTGATGTTTATAGTGAATTCCCCTATGAATGGTTTTATTTTTATGATTTATTTTTAATCCAAATGATGCGTGTGCTAAGTGAGTGAACATCAAATATCACACAACAGAAGTGCGTGCTCTCTCTCTCTAGCTCTCTCCCTACCGTTAAGTAATTTGTGCATTGTTTTACTTACTTGTTTATGACGTATCCGACCGAACTACCCGTTTACTTACACAATGGCTGTTTTTCCTATCTACTACAAACGTTCCAGTGATGTCTGGGAGAAAGATATATTCACTCGACAAGCTCACGCATCTGCGCCGCCGAGCGCTCAATCCACTCAGCGCGCTTTGTTTATCACTCTGCGACATCGCTATACAGGCGTTAATACTGAATGCTTAACATTATATTCATTGCATACATATACTTCGTAGTAGACATCCTTAACTGCTTTCTGCTGTCTGTTGTTCTGTTGTGGGTGTTTCTTTGTCTGAGTATGGCGCTTATCACATGCTGTGTGGTATCGGCGTTTGGTATTGGGGCATTTTAATGAGTATGAGTATGAGTACAGGAGCTCAGTATTGGGCCTGATACCGATAATGGTATCGGTATCGGTGCATCCCTAATAAACAACAATAACAAAATAAAATAAAATAATAGGTTATTTTATTAAAACTGTTAAAATCACTTCAAGATGTCAGACATAGCAAAAGAAATGCTGATTATAAATACAATTAATTCAATCTCAAAAAGTAGTGAAACATCTGTGTGTGCTATGGATTTTTAGACTAGTATCACACCGCAACTAAAATCTTCTGAAATTACTTGTGAGTCGAGTCTCCCGTCACAAATCAGTCACTTATAAGGGTACATTTCAGTTCCCTAGGTTTTGGAACAGCACGAGTGTCAGATGGAAATGACAGGTGCCTAAGCAGTTTCCACACCACACCACACACACCACACCACACACACACACCCACGTCTCAGTATCACTTCTGTGGTTCACGTGATATATGACTGTACTGGTGTAGCTTGTATAAACACACACCCACACCCCCCCCACATCAATCACACAACACACACACACACACACACACACACCCACACACACACACACACACACACACACCGCGCACACACACACACACACACTCTCGTATGCACTTCGGTTTCACGTGATAATATGAACGTACTGTGTACTTGTATAAACCCAACACCCACACACACCACAGCACACCCACACACACACCAGCACAGCCCTGCTGTCCATGTGTTCACTAACAAAGCTGTGGCAGGTGATACATGGCCGCAAAAAGCGATACGGACACACAACATGGTGGAGAGAGCAAAAGAGCAGTACTCACAAGTCTGGTCTCTCCGTCTCTGGCCCAGGCTCGTCCGTTCTGCACATATTTATTTAGACTCTGACGCTTCTTCTGGCCTCCGTCCGCAAACTTGCACAGCAAGGGTTCTGATGGGGCTGCAGACACACACATGAACTCTCAGCGTGATGTTGACTGCTCGCTCATAGACAGCAGAGCTGAGCGCTCCGACCAAAACCATCATAATGTGACAGTAGAAATGGCTTGAGATTTTGTTAAACCCCAGCAGAACTGCTTTATGTTATTTAGCGCATCAAACATGGAGGGAAAATACAGAGCACGACATAATGCGAGACATTTTAGCAACCTCTAAAACGACTTTCCTTTTGGATGACATCACAAATGCCTCTTATTTTTAGCCCCTCCCCTCTCCCTCAATTCTGGCCATTGATAGATTTAATTTGCTTCTGTGTATTCAAGATTTAAGATTCATTATCTAGCAATAACTTAAAGTGATAACGACAAAGATTTAACCCTTTAAGAGCTAAATCTTTTGAATATTTTATTGTAATATGTCGTGCTCTTAAAAGGAATGTGCTTTAGTTAGTTATTCCGACTCATAAGAAAAAAATCATGCTTTGGTAAATCATAATTATGAGATTAAAAAGCCATAATTAGGAGATAATTTCTAATTATGAGAAAATGTCTACATTTGGACTTTTTGTCATAATTATGACGTTTTGGCAATTTTGACTTTTTATCTCTGAACAATAACTAAGAAAGTCATTATTCTCACAATTATGACTGTCATAATTTGTACATTTTATCTCATAATTTTAACTTTTTATGTCCTAATTATGAATTCTGAAAATTAGGATTTTTTTTCTTGTGCGGTAGAAACTTCAAAATTATATTCGTTATTTTTATTATGTTTTATTACGTTTTTTTAAAAACAAATTAAGACTTGCAATATCTCCCATTTATAGGTTTTCAGCCATAACATTTACTGTCCTAATTTTGACTTTTTATCTCGTAATTATGACTATCTCATTTCAAATTTTGATGTCCAAAGTAGGTCCTAATTTCAGCTTTTTTGTAATAATTTTTTTGTTTTTTTTTTTAATATTTGGTGGAAACGTCCAAATAATAATAATTTTTATAATGTTTTATTAAGTTATGTTTATATTAAGTTGTCTTTTTAACAAATCCAGATATATTTTTACAATATCTTCTGTTTATTGGTTATCAGCCATAACATTTGGACTTTTTGACAGTCTTTTTATTTCATTATCGTAACTTTTTGTGTCATAATTATGACTTATTAAAGTACTTTTTTCTTATGTGGCGGAAATGGTTTTTCATAATTTTAAGTTAGTTTTATTAAGTTATGTTTTCTGTGTCTTTTTCAAGATAGAGTTGCAATATCTGCTAATTACTGGCTTTCGGCCATAACATCTAAATAATTACAGCATCAGCCACAGTTTCAGTATTGGAGCATCCCTAATTTCTGTCGCATAAAACCCAGTATTTTTCCACACTGAATATCAATGTTGCATGAAAAAACACATCTAATTATGGGGGTGAAATGGGATGCACACATTGACTTTAATGCTGCAAATTGCAATGTTGCTTTGCTGCTAGATGAGCAAACTTGTTCTGTTATATATTTTCAACTTTATTCTATGTTTCTTTGTTGCACATGTAAATGTAAGTGTGACTCTTTCTACCACAGCATAAACGGCCCAGCAAAATCTCCACCAGTTATATGCCATCATCTCAAGACCCTCTGAGGCTATCTGGCTCCATCCGCAATGATTTGGAGAACAGGCATCTAATTTGGACGCTGTCTTCGTATAATCCCCTTCCTTCCTTTCTGACACGGTCAGTGGAGACTATTTCAGTCTAATAATCCAATTAAAATGCTTAGAGCGGCCACGCCAGGTCAGTAAGAGAAAATTAGCACACATTGCTTTCACTTGAGCCCCAAACGAGCTTCCACTAATCAATAAGCTGCATCATGTAGCTCCTCCCAGCTCTGTAATTTCAGCATTTCGTGCAGCGAGTCTAAATCTACATTCGTGCGAAAGCCGTTTGGTATGGCTGAACGGTTGCGCCACATGCCCGAAAGCCTGTTTCCATTTAGACCCCATCCGAGGGGAATCATTACCAGAGAATGAATGAATGTGCTCGCACACAGCAGCGGTGTGTCTTAAAGGAGTAGTTCACCCAAAACTACTGCTACTCCTATTGCATGGAGAAAAGTGGCAAGGATATCCTTCAGAAATGTACCCTCTCCTTTTATGGAAGAAAGAAAGTCATACGGGTTTGGAGACAACATGAGGGCGAGCCGAGTATTTTCATTTTTTTCATGAACTATCGCATTAAAGTAGACGTGAAGCAGGCAGACGCACACTTACCCATAACTCCAGCTGGTGTTTTGAGAAATTTCCCATTGAAGTGAGAGATGACAGCTTCACATTTCTCCGTAGACTCCATCCTAGAGAAACAGATTACCGGTTTAAAGGTTTACGCATTTCACTCTCGGTTTGAGTATAAAACATCATTCCCATCACCTGCACCAGCTGTCAGTATTGAGAAACATTAAAGTCATATGAAGAATAGCTAGGCGATTTTGCATTACATAAAGCATAATGCACTCATTTTAATGCACTTTATTAAGGCTGGTCATATAGTTTCATGATCCTTATTTTTCTTTTCCTGACAAAGACATTTTATTTATCTCTCATTTAAACTTCAGTTAGAGTTGGTAAGTTTGATTCATTTCAGTGAATCACTTCTACCTGTTCATTTTAGTGAATCGGTTCAAAACTCTGATTCAATGATTAATGCGCGCACTCAAAAATGTCTCTGCATGGCATTTTTATGCATTAAAATGTTTAGCAAACATATATGTAGTTAAACATTGCTGTTCATTTTCATATTTTGTTATATCCGTGCGTATAAATCTTGCTTCAGTTCATTTAGAGAGGAAAACATGTTTGGATAATTGAACTGCAAATAAATATATTGTAATCAATTTCAGAATAAATACAGAGATTTGAACTGAATATCATCAAAAAGGGGGTGCAAAACTGAAATTATCATAAATGGTTAGATATGCAGAGCTAGGCAACATACTTTGCCAATATACTTTGTGTTTATTATTAAAAACAATTTTCATTATTTATGTTTATATTGTTGTTATTTGAAAAATGACTTCTCGAAACATATTCATCTGATTATACAGGAATAACCCTCGGGTTAGTACAGTCAAGTAATCAAACATTTTAGTGAATGTTTAGATTGCAGAGCTATGAAAATCATAAGTTTTGCCAATGCATTCTGTGTTTATCATTAAAAGCAGTTTTCATTGTTTATATTTCTATCATTGTAATTTGAAAATGTACTTCTCGAAACATATTTATCTGATTAAATTAACTAGTTAAAAAATATTTTTCTGTTGTCTTACATGTTTTCTCAATAAAGACACGTTTAAAAAAAAACTAGTTTCGTTTTATTTAAGGGTTTTTTCACTCAAATTTGCAGGAATAACCCTAAGGTTAATACAATCAAGTCATCAAAAGAGAGTAGAAATTGACATTTTCATGAAAGTTTAGATATGCAGAGCTATGAAAATCATAACGACAAGTTTTGCCAATGCGCTCTGTTTATCATTAAAATCAGTTTTCATTATTTATTCTGTTATTTGAAAATGTATCATTAATTTATCAGTTTATCATGAAAATTTCTTGTCGCTTTTTATATTTATGTCATTGACATTTGAAAACGTACATCTCCAAACACATACAGTTCAGATTTCTTTCAGTTCAGCGTTTTTTCACTCAAGTGCGTGAGAATAACACTTAGGTTAGTACAATCAAGTTTTTACTTGTCATACATTTACAAAGAGAAGTTCAGAGAGTTCAGTTTCCTGGCTTTGCCGTGCTGATATGTCAGATACACAGCTATGTTTTCAAGGAGCTGACTGGCACTAAGAATCATGGGAGGGTCTGAAGTGTTTGTGTTGCGGCGGGCACAATGCCAGGGGCTTTCCAGGACGCCTGATTCCCTGACGGACGCTGCAGTCTTGAACCACGGTTGGTACATTGAGGGGAATTCACAAAGAATGATAGTGTGACAACAGGAGCTGATCTGGTGATTCGGGGTCAGATACTAGACACTCACCTCGCAAATCCGACCCCTCGGCTGGCCCCGTTGGTGTCCCGCAGGACGCGTGTGGAGACGACCTGTCCGAAGGGTTTCAGCATGGCCTCTAACTCCTGTTCATCCATGGTCAGCGGTAGGTTAGATATGTACAGGTTAGTGGGGTCCTGCTCTTGTTGCTGTCGGGAGAGAAAAAGAAACAAAAACGAAACGTAAAACGTGAACTTTTTGCCATTTTTCTGGTGAAAAAGTCACTGATCGATAGCATCACAATGAGCTTAACTCATACTGAACCTGGAACATTTGTGTAATTGTGCAATTATTTTTAGCACAGGTAGGCTACACACCTGTAAAAACACCTCAGATCTTATCGTTCAGTTCCTTCACACACTGCCAGAGTTTTGTCACAGTTATTATGTCACACACTTTATCAGTTAACGGAAGAAAGAACACCTGGAGATCTGACAACAGAAATCACTGACCATCCACACCTGCAGGTCAACAATCGGACTGTTTCAAAACCTAGTGAGCTGCATGCATGGATGCCTTCTTACATGTCCCAGCAAATACATAGTATAATTACATAATATAATCACAGCCAATCAGAACCCTGTGCACCATGGGACAAATGGAATCCAAGCAACCAATAAAATGTCCTGAATAGGCAATCTAGGCATTTGTTAATTAGACTAAATTTATATACATATATACATACTTAATTTTTAAACATATATATGCTTCATATATTGGGGAATTAAGTATACTAATATAATCAGCATATCAGCATAATAAGCACAAATATTAATCATATACATAAATACTTAATATTTGTTTTTGTATTTAATATAGACAATATAAATATATATATTAATACCATTCACTCTTTATATTATTACATTCATATGTAAATTTTTTTAATTATATCTGCAAAATACAGACCTAATGTACACACACACATAGATCTGTTTTTTTCTCATATACACAAAAATATTAAAAGTAAACACAAAAAATATAAATATTATTATACAAATAACAGTATTAATTTTTCTGAAACTTTCGCTAATTTTGTCTAATTCATTATAGACCAGTAAATATTACATATACACACACACACAAAATATGAAATATTTTATCATATATTAACAGTATTTTACATTTGGGAAACTTTTTCACTAATTTTGTCTAATGCATTATGGGCTTGCAATCTCTGCAAATGATACCTTCAAGGCTGCCTACCTTTTAGAACAGGCTTTGTGTCAATGCCTTAAAATGCTGTCTTGGTAGGCAGCTCACTAGGTTTTAGTAGAACTGCGAATGAAGACAATATCTAAATACTTACATGGTACAGGTGAATTAAATTCATAAAAGATGTTAAAGTGAAAGCATGTCTCCCTCTCCGGACTCTCCAGCTAATAAAGGGTGAGCATTAATATTGATGAGCGGCTCATTTGCATGCAGCTCTCGGCCACCCCCCGTCCAAGCAGTGAAACCTCGACTGATTTTCCCTTCCATCAGCAGAAACGGAAAGCGAAACAGGCAGAGCGAGAGAGAGAGACTCTCTCCGGGGACAAAAGGGCCGCTACATTAATATTCATTAACATCCTACTGCGTTCAATCTCCACCCCTAAGAGATGGAGGGAAAATGAGCAGAACAAAGAGGAGACAAGGGAGAGGCGGGATTGGATTACTAAAGTAATATGCTGACAGAAAAAAATCAGCATAGCGCCATTAGGAAACAATGGCAGAGGGCCGGCGCTCAGCTGTCGAACAATCACGGGGGACGGACGCAAGAGCAAACAGGCGCTGGAGATCCTAGAGAGTCGTCAAACACGATGTTTAAAAAAATATTAGCTATTAGGAATGACAGTGTCCATAACTAAACACTGAAGGACGAACGCTGAAGCTAATAGCGGGTGTTTTATGGGCCTGTTTTTGAATGGCAAATAAATTCACGATGTGCTTGGCTTGCTCCAGAGGGAGAACTAAAACGCTGGCGTGGTTTTAAACAGACGTATCCCGACCGAAACCTAATACCAGAGCCACATACCAGTGCTAGCCCTGCTCATCAAGCTCGGGTTACAGCAGCCATACGCAAACTCTGGAAGCAAAATAGCATGGATTAAAATGTACTACCTGACTAAAATATGCAAAATTGCAGCGATGCATTCAACTATTCAAAAGTGACAGTAAAGACATTTACTTTGTTACAAAAAAATCTATTTCATATAAATGCTGCTCTTATGAACTTTCAATTCATCAATATAAATATTCCACGTTTTCACAAAAATAGGAAGCCAACAACTGTTTTTTAACACTGATATTATTCAGAAATGTTTCTTGAGCAGCAAATCAGTATATTAGAATGATTTCTGAAGGATCATGTGACACTGAAGACTGGAGTAATGACGCTGAAAATTCAGCTTTGACCACAGGAATAAATTACATTTTATAATATATTCAAACAGAAAAGTTATTTTAAATTGTATTAATATTTCACAATATTTTACTGTATTTTATCAAATAAATGCCGCTGGGTGAGCAGAAATAGGATTTGGCGTACCACCCAAATAGATATAACACATAATATATTAATATATAAGGATATATTCATATTAAATATATATATTTGGCTAAATAAATTCAAATATAAAGATATGTCTTGTTTTAGACAAAAAAATTTGGCTATTAATTTCTTCATGAAATTCTGAAATTTTTGCCATATAAAAAATTAGCCGATTAGCTGCAGTGTTTTTTTTTTGTATCATTAGATACTTTTAGTTAATTTTTTGATAAATTTTGATTTTTTGGTACATTTTCTTTTTTCCCTTTAATATGATTAAAAGTCTAGTATATATATCTATATAGTTTTTATTATTTTTAATTATTTTAGTGCTTCAAGTTAACCTAAATGAAAAGGAGAAATATTGCCCAGGCAACTAGCTAAAATAAAGTAAGTCTAGGTTTTTATTTTATTTTATTTCAGTAAAAAAAAAAAATTCTCCAAGTAACAAAAATGTTCCAAGTGTGCATCATTTCCAAAATTCCATTATTTCATGATATTTGTATGACTATTATTCAAAAATGTGCTCTAAAATAAAAATAAAATAAAACTATGCATGCTACACCTAGGTGAAGTAATGCAGGGCTGGTGCATCTGGCCTCAGATTACCGGACAAAGCGAGGCTGCGCAGACATGGAAATCAGCTCAGTGCTGGAACGTCCTGACACTGAGCCGCTTCAGGCACGCAATGCTGAATTACATCTCTCAGGTCAGGCATTAAGAGCTTTATGCTGATATCAGTGTGCAGATGCTGAGAAAAGCAGAGCTTTTCCCTTTACATCAATCTCACACATGCACATCCCTATCAGCTGATTGCATTAGATACCAAATACCAATTTCCAGCACAAAAACATAATATAAATAAGTGAATCTTCAAAGAAATCAAGTGTGAAATATTCCAATAGACTAGTATGAACTAGAATAGCAGTGCAGCAAACATTGGTATCTGTGTGTGGGCTTGCATTTGTGTCACCTGCTAACAATTTACTCAACACGAACCATGTGACTTCGACAGAAAAAGCACACAATATGTGTGTGGAGTAAGTGTGTGTCAGACACAGATGGTACGAGAGAAAGTGAGAGAAAAAAACTAAGTGTATACGAGTGTGAACGAGAATGCATGGGCATATGTGAGAGAAAGAAGACTGTGTTCAGAACAGCACCTAATCTTACTATTCCTGCAGTATATAGTATGTATGCTGTGCACAATATCGATTTATATGCACAGAATATCTGGATGACCTACTATGCAAAAAGGGCAGTACACAAGAGAAAACACAATGTGCAATGCAATGTGCTCAGCTTGACATAATCTTTAAAGCAATAGTTCACCCAAAAAAGAAAAATTGCTGTTTATGTAAAATGTTCTCACTCTTAGCCCTTTCAAGATGTAGATTAATTTGTGTCTTCATCAGATTTGGAGAAATGTAGAATTCCATCATTTGCTCACCAATGGATCCTCTGCAGTGAATGGGTGCCATCAGAATGAGAGTCCAAATTAAACTGTTATTGTGATAAAAAACATCACAATAATCCATAAATAGTCCACACCACTCCAGGACCTCAATTAACATGTTGTGAAGTGAAAAGCTGTGTGTTTGTAAGAAACAAATCCCTCATTAAGGCATTTCTTAAATTCAAACGGTTGTTTCTGGCTAAAATATGAGTCCTTAATCCATAATATTGCTTCCTCCAATGAAAGTCCTTCTCCTGTTGTCTCTCACATCACAATCACCCACATATTTGTTTAGAGCTGTTTTGATTGGTGAGATGATAGAGCTTAGAAGAGCCAGGACCATTTTTTATATAATTCCAAATGTATTCGTCTGAAAGAAGAAAGTCATATACACATAGGATGCCTCGAGGGTGAGTAAAACACAGGCTAATTTTCATTTTTGGGTGAACTAACCCTTTAAATTATTTAAATTCATTTAAAAGTCATAGTATTTCTTATTTGTTCTTAAAGAGGCTGTTTGATTTAGTTTACCCATAAATGTTAATTAATGCATTAACTATCAAACAGGTACTAACATGTAGTTAAGGCTGCCGTTATTCATGTGTGAATCCTTTTGACTCTGGTTGTAGTTAAGGATTTATTAGTTCATGATTAGTTAGCAACTTCAGTAATCATTAGTATACGATGAATTAAGTATTAATGTAGCCATTAGTACATGGTTATTCATGTACCCTTATTATAAAGTGTTACCACTTATTGTTGCATATTGTGTTCTGTGAGTCACATACATATGTTTAAAACACAGTAGGAAGTATAAAGTACATACTTAAAAATAAGTCAGTTTTTCCATTGCAAACAAAGCCAGAGTGCAAGGTTCAGACACAGTGCCATGTCACCAGGTTACTCCAGGGGCTTCCTGTCTGAGATATTAATGTCTAACCATCTGTTTATATCATAAACAAGGTGAAAGGAAGATACATCCAAGGACAACAAGCCAAGATGTCTGCGGCAGAAAGAGAGCATGACAAACGCACGCCTCTCGTCTGAGCAGCTCCATTTCTAATGCACTGTGCATGGAGGAAGAGAGACAAAACTTCCATTCTGTAGGTGAACTATTTCTTTAAGACAAAGCTTTATTTAAAAATATAACTGAACTGTGATTTTTAGCCATAAAAACCCTGTCAGTGCTGATACAGTTTACCATTTCCATGTCCCACCCAGTTGTGCCACTTAAAATCTGCAATTCTGTTTTAATTATGCACTTCCCCTTTAAATAAACATGCATGCAAATTCTGCTGCTCTGATGCTTTGCAAATTTATTGGTGAACCGTCGCAAAAGACCAAGAACAGTCAGGGCAATGCTATTTCAGTAACACTGACATACTGTTATAGGTTTTGTTAATATTTTGAGTTGTCATGAAAACGTCATTGTCAAAATACAAAATATCTTGATAATCTAGAAGGCAGTCTTCTCATTTACTTAAAGGGGTCATATGATGTTGCTAAAAAGAACATTATTTTGTGTATTTGGTGTAATGAAATGTGTTTATGCGGTTTAAGGTTAAAAAAACGCATTATTTTCCACATACTGTACATTATTGCTTCTCCTCTATGCCCCGCCTTTCTGAAACGCAACGATTTTTACAAAGCTCATCGATCTGAAAAGCGAGGTGTGCTCTGATTGGCCATCTATCCAGTGCGTTGTGATTGGCCGAATACCTCAAGCGTGTGATGGAAATGTCCGGCCGGAGCGACGAGACAAAAACATTAAAACCCATTATAAACGAGGCTTTTGTGACATATACTGTCTTTTTACGAGTTGCGTTGCGCTGCGTAAACATAAAATCATGTCTGCATTTGTGATCGGAGAAATTACAAACAATACTCTACACTGCTCAAAACTCACGTTTGAATCGTCAGTGGCAAATTCTTTAAATATCAAAACGTACTTACAATCTGTGATTCAGAACAGCCGGCATTGTAGTCTACTCTCCCAGGATCAGGAAACAGTCCTCCATAAAATGTGCTGCACACATCTGAATATTTGGTTTGAACTGTTCTGGAACAGTGTTGTAAATACAACTTAACCACTGATTTCTAGTCGTGTCCTCTTTTGGAAGGCCAAACAAAGTAGTTTCGCTTTCACAACGAAACACAGCGTCTTCACGACATGGCGGCGGCGGCAACAATAAAGTTACACCTTTCTTTGCATGAACATTTGGGCGGCGTTATGCAAATCTAACCACATCGTGACGTAGACATGTGGGGAAGTGTTAAAACGAGCCGTTTTAGGTAGGCATGGCAGAGTCTTAACTTTGATAAAGAATCTCTTGGGATTTGAGATCTTCTTTATGCACCAAGAGCTTGTAACACTCCAAAGAGAAAGGAAAACTTGAAATCGCATCATATGAAGATATAAGTTCTAATATAATTAGTTTGCTGTTGATTTTAGTGGTGAAATGTGATCTGGGCAGGTTCCTGACTGGCTCCTGTTTGTCTTTCAGTCATTCAGCCGGCTCGTCTGGATGCTGCACCTGTACAGGTGTGTCCTCCTCACACTCTCAGGCATCTGCCTCTGACATCACAGTCTGCTGACGTCACATGACCCAGTGAAGCGTGTCCGAACGGATCGCGCTACAGGTGACAGCAGGAACAGGTGTGTTCTTACCTTTGCCATCTGAGCCTGAACTCCGCTGGTCTTCAGAGCGCTGACGGCTTTCTGAGCAGCAGCAGGGCTGTCAAAGTCCACAAAGCCATAGCCTGAGAGAAAGACAAGCACAACATCAGCTTAAATACACAGCACACATAAACAGAGAAGGGCAACACACAGTTTTGACCTGAACAAACATGGTGTACTACAGTAACCGGGTGAAACTAAAAACACCCATGTACCTAAAATAAAAGTAATAATAATAATATAAAAAATAAACTAAAGAAAGCACATTTTAGGAACATACATATTGAATATATATTGAATAAAGAAACAATAATAATAATTATTAGTATTATTATTCAATTCTTTACATATTCATTACATATTCTATTTTGTATATTTTTTCCTTTAATTTCCTTTATTCTCAGTGGAACAAAATAAAAATAAATAAAATTAAATAAAAAATAAAATTAAATTAAGTATTCCTCTCAAGTGATCTTACATTAACAGTTCAAGTACTATTTATTTTATCTTCCATTATAAGATACTTTTGAGTGTAGGATAGATTAATAATGTGACAAATACACCCATAAACTGAGTATTTTGTGTAAAACTTTTGTGTAATGCTGCATCCAACATAAAATGATTTAGATCACATTTATCCATGCAAAATGTTTTGGAAAGGGTTAATGAAAACTGAAACTCAGTTACTGTAAACGTAAAGGAACTTCTCATAACAAGGAATGATGTGATTTACAGAAAAACACAATTTAGTAGAAAATAAAAATGCAAGACTCAAGGGATCCTAAATGACACCATCTAATGTGTGCACTGATGTTTTTTTGATACACAAATCACCAGCAGACACAGAGCCTCCCGTGAGAGTGTTGCAAATACAAACTGTGTATTGGGTAAAGACCCTTTCAGGGCAGGAGGAAACAAAGCTCTGCATGTAGAGAGCATCTTATCTCAGTAAGTGTGCTGTGAGTCATATATCAAGAGAAGCGCTGAACTATCAGTGTTTGCTTCCCCTAATGAGAACAATTAAACGGACACGAGGAAGCCGATCCAAGACAAGTCCTTACGTTCAGCTCCACCCTTCACACTCCTCTGCTGCTATATTTAATCAGCCAACAGAGGTCAAACCACAAATGCACAACATCCTGACTAATAGCTCAAATATATGTGACAAAGAAACACTCACTAAACGCAGCTATGATCCATCCGCACAAGTAATAACGATAGTCTTTTGCTAATATACTGTATATGGATTTGCTCTGAAACTACATGAAAGATTTTCATAAAAAAGAGGAACCAACATTTCAACCAAATATAAAATACATTTATATTTTCCAATATACCAACACAGAGAAATTAAGAACATATTCCTACACCTTTTTTTACTGAAAAATGGAGTCTACTGTAAGCACTGTTGAGTGATTCACTGAAATGGACACTTTGAACTGATCCATGTAAAGTGAAACCTATAAAGCCTATTGTATAATGAATTTCTAAGGCCTCTAAATGATCAGCATGATCAACTTTGCTGAAAAACATTGCACGCAATCTCTTTCATCGTCTGATTGAGAGTTTAGGCTTTTTTAGCGAGTAAAAGGTCTTTTAATATAATTGTATAAATGCCCACCTTCAGCTCGTGCTTCACGTATCTTTTCGCTGTGAAATCTTTACTGATTTTTATCAAGTAAATGCAAGAATAACTTTTATATTGTTAGTACTATTTCAAGATGAACACTTACTGGACTGAAGTCATTTTTTACTTGATTACCCATCATTGTTTTTTAGAAAAATCATGTTCAAATTTGAGTCTTTTGAGGAACGTTAATTTGTTCATCTCTCAATCATCATTGTATTGCATTGCATTAAATATTTTGATCATAAAACTTAGCATTTAAATATCATCTTATTAAGACATTATTGGAGAGTGACAGTTTGGGCCTCTGAATAAAACCGAGCAGTTTTTTTCTCCATATTCTCACTATATCATACTATATGAGCCATAAAAGCCAAATGGATCAAATATGATACTTAACAAATGCACATGCAAACTTTCTTTTAATATATTTTGTTCAATAAACTGTTCAAAAATGACACTTTTCTGACTATTATTAACCAGACTTAACCAACCTAACTGTAAAACTAGTCTAAACTAGAATCATTAATCAAACAAAAAACTTATTTTTACATTTCCAGCAAAATCATGCAACTATATAAGCTTGAGCAGTTTGATGTGAAAGTGAAAGTCAGGCTCTGCTGGTTAAACTATGGGTTGGGTCGGTCGTTCAGTCACATTTAGATCATTTGCATTCGTGCATCACTGTGATACTCTGGGTTAATATTTTCCATCTGGCTGCTTTAGATTCGGCAGGGTTGAGGAGTGCCGGACTGAAGTCGCTCCATCAACACCCTCCTCCTCAGGCCCGACTGAAATTACTCAGCACATAAATAATCCACAGCGCTGTGACTAAGCCACAAGCTCCGAGGCAGTCGTGCCCCCGAGGTGCCAAAACCAGGAACGGAGCCAGATCCTGGACTACAGCGGCCTGGAACAAACCCCAGAGGCCTCAGTCAAGACAGCGAGGCCAGGACAGGAATAACAGCGAGGGGTCTGGGAAGCAGCGACAGACTGACTGGGTATCGGTTTCCTGATACACCCACGCCAGCATAGCTGCACAATGACGCAAAGCAGGGCGCCCCTCCCCCCCCTGCAACACACCACACAACACACACACACACAAAGACGCAATTAAATATGCACCGAACAATGACTAACGTGATCAAATAGAGGCACGCACTAATGCAGCAAACATGTTGGCAGCGTGGAAGCATTTAAAACTGTCAGAGAAAGACGCAAAAATCATTACAAGCACGAAGCACCGACAGCGAGAGACTGTTTACTGCTGTATAACATGTCTCCGATGAGAAGAAGAGGTGGCCAAAGCTGGTGGTTAAGTTACTGTATGATGATTGAAATCGTGAAATAGCCTCAAACGAATAGTAAGTAAACTGCAGAATGTTATATTTTATAATGCACGCATGAATTGCATGTATTCTGACAGCGCTGCATGAGCTCGCGGCACCAGGGTTCAAAGTCTAAAGCGCAAGGAAAATCTACGCTAAAACCGTGTTACTCGTCAGTTGCTCAGTAACATTTTGTGAATTTTTTAAAGGGCAGGAAAGTATACGTGCGACAACATCTTCCCAAATTGTACATGAGAATCATTTTAAACGGCTGCTGTTGGCCACAAAAAGAAGCACTAGATCTTCCTGCGGGTTCTGCCAAACTAAAAAGCAGAGAAACAGCAACTCTTTTTTCTTTTTTTTTTTTTTTCACATCGACATTCATAACGAGTATTGTAATTTGACTGTTGTTCTGTAAAATAAAATAATTCACTTTAGACACGACTGGTATCCGATATCTATGTTTACATTAAATCCCACCCAAAAGGATTGTCTGCAGTGATCGCTTTACTATGCACATGGTAGACCCTCGGGTTTTAAATGGCCGTGCTATTAAAATTATTTATATAATTCATGTCGAATGGCCATTATTATTTGCCAGCACAACGGCTGTCATGGATGTTTTGCAGCAAAAAATCTGACTGAACTGATAAAGACCAGAAAATAATGGTAATTTTAATTTGTTAGACTATTTATCTACAGCTCGTTAGAGGTAGAATTATTTAGTGAAATAAAGATGATATTTATTGAAATGAATTCGAATTAAGGAGAGAGAGAGAGAGAACAAGAACGAACGAACGAACGAATGCATGCACCCACGTGCGAGCGAGCGATTGTGAAGCATTGCAAACAAGCTTGTCGGTTTAATTACAAAAATTGCTAAGATATCACCTCATTGCTGAGAAATATATGTAGCTTTTAGCTGTTGTATTTTAAAAATTCACGGGGCGGGGGTTGAAAACAAGCTCCTGAATTTCTTACCTATATCTCAATAAAATGCGAGCACATACAGCACGCCGGCATTACAACGCCATAAAAAATCTTTATGAGCAAACGTGTCGCCCTCGCATTGGGAGTTCTGTGGAGAACCGGATCAGATTTTTGTGCCAGTGTAAACGCAGCATAGTGTTCAATTGGATCTGTAATATAGTCTAAGGTTTAAAAAAGAATTCTCTTCTGCTTCAGTAAGGATGCTGTTATTTGTACAGTAAAAAATACATGCTGATTCAAGTCTCAAAAATGGCCAAAAAATATTATTTTACTAACTTTTTTTTCATTTTAAGTTTAAATTGTGCTTTGTTGGTATAATGTCTGCTAGAATGTTTAAAAAATGTTCAGTGTTAAGTAAATATTTTTTTAGTTGTTTTGTAATTTATTTTTTATTTGAAAAGCAGGAGAAAACAGTAAAAAGCTAATTTTGGCCATTTAATTTATGCAATGGTGAAAACAAATTGGCAAAATAGGTCTACATGGGGGAAAAAATGCGGACACCTGTGTTCGGTATCCGGCCTTCGGCCCAATGTTCCATTTTGTTCGGCTTCGGCTAAGAATTTTCATTTTGGTGCATCCCTACTTTTTTTGTCTTATTTCACCAATACCATATTCAAACCTACACCTTGGTTGAAATGATGCTTTTTCTGATATACATCACACTTATTTCAGAGGAAATAAATACATTTTGAGATGCATTGAAGATTATCAAAAGGCTGAATTTTTTAGAGCTACCCATATATACAATGTCAAGGTTGCAGCTCAGCGGTCGTGAATCATGACGTGATTCTGATGAAAAGCACTATACACAAGCGGAGGACCAGATAAAACACTTTGTGGTTGGTCGAAATCACAGTATAAGATGCAACCCAGTCAAAAATCCCTTCTATGCAATGTTAATACATGACTATACACCATGAGCTGATCCATACATTTATGGTTGGCAAAATATGTCATATAGAGGTTGCATGTTTCATGAATGATGAGATTCATGAAAATGAATAAAAGCCTGAATGTGCCCTATATTGAAATGCTACTGAATGTCCAGTTTTTCAGCAGCCTTGGTTCTAAAGTATTTCTTCCAATTCGTTTTTTTCCTATAGTAAATTGAAGAAATTTGGCAAGCAAACATGATTTTTATTTACTTATTTATTTGTATTTTTCTACAAGAAATGACATGTACAGATAACAGGCACATTATTTTTTATTACATACAATGTTTTTTGTTATCATTTAAAATGGGTTTCTCCATGAAGAAAATGAGCAGGATTTATACTCGGCACTTTACTGCAAAATCAGCTGCGTTGTTCATTATCTCAGCCATAAGAACCATTTTCAGGATCTGTTTTAATTAAAAGTTGATGTGCACATCCATACAATGTGATGATTCTGAATCTACTGAATTAAGCAGCTCTCAGAGGAATATGACATCTCATCTCAGCACAAAACACTAAACTGCACAGATTCTGAGCCACAGAAATCAGAACATACATGTACATACCTTTGCATCTGTTTGTGGCTTTGTCTAAGATGGCTTTGGTTGATACGATTTTTCCATATCTATAACAAGAACACACAGAGATGGGTTAAGAATTTTGAAACACACACAGATATAAATGGCTCAGTTTAAATGTTAACCTATATATACCACGGTTATTATCTAACTAAAACCATTAAAAACTATTTCATGACTTGAAAGAAAATAAACACTATCTGAAATAAAATTAAACAAAAAAAACATACATTTCAATTTCAGCTAGTTGCCAAGGTAACACTTCTCATTTTTGTCTATTGTAAGTTGCAGTACTAAAATAACTAAGAATAAATAAATAGACTGTATATATATAATTATAAATACAATAATTAATTAAAAACAAAAAACAAAACTATAGACGTACTTAAAAAAACACTAAAACAACAAAAAATAAAAAATAAAAAAAAACTTCCTTTTACAATGACAAAACAGAAGTATAATATTATATAATATTAAAGTTATTATATACTATTACGGTAATTGACAACAATACATAGAAATCGATAAATAAAAAAATACTGATATGTACTTGCATACAATTACTGAAGAATGGAAACAGCCAAGGAAAAAAAAAAAAACAAAAAAAAAAAACAAATAAAAATCATTCCAAAATTCCAAGATAATGGTGCTACAGATATTGTGAATATATTTAATATGTCCCTAGGTTGAATGCATTTCTTTATTACAGTTGCTAAGTGAACATACAAAATACCTGCAACAATATTTGAAACAAGAAGATGGTGGGCAAGTGACCAAGCTATCTCTTTAACACTTTTTGCCTAAAACACTGAAAAGGAGTGAATCTTTAACCATACGTCCTTCTATTCTGGTATATTCTGTACACTTCCAAGACAGAAACGAGCACTGCAAGAGGCGTCGTCTCTGGAGGAGAACAGAGCGGGCACAGGAGTCCTTGGGGGAAATGTGATTGATTTATGAGGAGGTTATAAAAACTGCAGTGGAATGCTGTAAGGCACATGTGAGTGAAAACATGACCTTTGACCTCACAGCACGGGCACCAATACAACCTCACGAGTCACAGCCACCGATGAAGAGAAAAAAAGGGTCATTAAGTGCTTTCAATTAATAACCAAATAGGAAAGACTTCATGAGATTTGAAATCCAATTACAGCAGATGACTCAAAGCCTGTGCCGGTCTCTCCGGGGCCACGCTCTGATTCTCCTGGGGGATGAAGGGTTTGCACCAACTGACCTAATATTAATCAATTACGAGGGTCTCACATCTTCCTCGTCCTCTTTCTGAGCCGCTTATGGAAGCCGTGCTTCAATCAAAAGCTTGAAGGCGTTAAGTGGCAGAAAGTGAAAGTAATTCAATGCTTTTTAGCCACTTTTTCAATGTCTCGGTTTGGCAAGCATCTTTCCCATTGGGATTTAAAAAATGACTTTGTTAAAGAGTTGCACAAGCCGTGATCCAAACCAAGCAGCTGTGAGGAGATTTACAAAATTACAAACTTTGATCTGAAGCAAAAAAAGTGCTTGAAAATTGGAGAGAAAGACAAAGGTGCAAGACTGTACTTAACAGTTTTAGTGGGGGAAAGAACTACAATCCCATGCAGCACTGCGAATGACATAACTGAAACAAAAACAGCTAAATATATAACTAAGATGTCAAATTTAGTTTATTTGACAAATATAAACACAAACACACATATACAAAAAAATATTTAAGAAGTTTTTTTGGTGTGATTTGCTTGTTTCGATTAAGATTTCTCTGTAGAATCATGGGTAATGTAGTTTTTTCTGATGCTAAACACCATTCTTTTAAAAAATAAGCTGAAATAATGCGGCTGATGACTTCAACAAATGCATATACCATCGATTAACATCCTCGTAGCTCACGGTATGTCTGTCTTAATGAATTATAAGTTACTGTTTAAAATCAATTCTCCAGTGGAGAAAATGAATGGGATTTTTACTTCCAGAAGCTGACTGTTGCGCTCTATAATCACAAAAATACACAGCATACACAAATACTGAATAAATACATTTTTCAACAATTCTAAACAAAGAATATAAGTGATGCTGCATTGGAAATTAACCAAAGTAGGCATCTTTTTACATAGGCAGCTCACTAGGTTTTGTAACAGAGCGAACACGTTATGAAAAGTTGACAAATGTCATTCATTAATCCCGTTGTCTGGAGAGAAAGCACAATAGCGTTTATGGGCCTTTTTATGTGCTAACGCACGTTTACCGGAAACCGACGGGGGGGGGGGGGGGGGGGGGGGGGGGGGGGGGGGGGGGGGGGGGGCCATCGGAGGAACAACGTACTAATAGGCAGCCTCTCTCCATTAGCTTCCGCTGAAAATCTATTACAATTGAATTGCAGCAGCCAGACGGTGGAGGAGAGGCCGAGAGACGGATAGAATGTCGTTTCTGAGAGGAGGAACAATGTGACTGGTGTTTCACCTGCCATTTCAACCCCAGTCTTGATCCCATTAGAGAGCTCTAGTTTCCCTCCACCAGAAGCGTATTGATCTCCATAGTAAGAGCTCAGGGCTGTGTTTCATTACTCGGCTTAAGCAAACATCAGCAGCCCGTTCTGCTCTGTGAATAGTCTTCATATAAACACATGTTGAGATTAACAAGAAATGCACAATATTTGGTGACCATAGCAGCATTGGTATGTTAAATAAACAATATAGATTTACAATACAAATGTAATTTTAGGTCATTCACGAACACTGCATGAGGATTTTTTTTTTTTAAGTATTGAGCTCAAATAGTCTCAAAAGTAATGCATTCACTAAATATATATCCACGCACAACAATTTGCAAATGCAGATTCAAAACTCAATTCAGATTGTGAAACTAGTCAAATGACACAGTCTTTAGGAAACGGCACAATAAAATCCATTTCCAAATTGCAGAAACATTCAGAAATGTGCAAACACACTCACGTATTTATAATCTGTGTTTTGCATTTGTGAATTTTACTTTCAAGTCAAGTCAAGCCATACTTGACATATATTATTTTGTTTATTCAATATTTATTTATTATATTTAATATATTATACCCACAAAACACACACACGCAACTAATATATATATAAACCCTTAACTATATTAAAGGTATATATAGAATTAATAATTTTTCTCTTCTTCTAGATAGAAATTACATCATAACCAAATAACATTTCATAAAAATCAAATTATTTAATGCCGCCGCAGATGGGTAACACGTCCAAAAACGACACTCCATCATGAACCAAAACTGAGAAAAAGTTTGGCTGCGCATACTTCGCCAATGCGATTTTTAGACATGGGATGCATTTGTATTTCAAAATCCAATTTATTCCTGTTTTATTTATATCCGATTTTCAAATGACCTGGCTCTTTCCATATCCTCAACATCCCTAAACATCATATCATCAATGCCCTGCCCGAGATTTCTCTAGTGTGCAAAGAGTCTTATGGATCCCTGCCGCTGCAGAAGTGGAAACAAAGCAACCAGGAAAATAACCAGTCTATGGACGGGACAAGACAAAAACACAGATGAACCAGAAAGAGTTCATCTTTATCTAGTCTCATTAGCACAGTCTGTTAGGACACGTGTAAAGAAAAAGACACTTGGAAAATGTTGAGGAATTTTTTTCCCTGGTTTTGGTTCCATTACGCTAACAGAGTTTCCTAAGGAAAGCGCTTTAACTGCTCTGGATATGCAAAGGGAAAGTGCCTGAAAGCCCATATCCGCTGATTTGCCTGAAAAGCAACTTACCGATGTACGTTAAGTGGATTTTTTTTTTTGGAGAGTAAAATCCTCTCAGCAACAATTCACAAGCATAGTTCTTATGCTTTTTTTGCTATATCTTCAATAACATCCAGGATAAAAAAAAAATAATAATAATTTTACATCCCAGCATGCTTTTTAAAAAGTACAGAGAAGCTGAATATAACAAAACAAACATTATCTATGCACTTGGGCTTTAGAGGACAGTAATGAAGACAATATCCAAAGATTCTCAAGAAAATCCCCAGCAACATAAAGCAGACTGCACTGATTTCAGTAACAGATAATCTTCACACTGTGTGTTTTATGATGCCAGTTTCTAGGCTGCCAAAACATACATATTCAGCATATATAGCATCATGTGCAAAGAGATGCATCGGCCCTTCTGAATCTTGATTTTGGCACCTTCTGAGGTGTTGAAACCAAAACCTATGCTAACAAAAGCACCAAGAGAAAAATAACGCATTTCTTATCCAATCCATCCATCCATCCACCCACCCACCTACCTACTTACCTACCAGGGCTCTGAACTGGTTCAAGGAACGAAAACGAAAACCGGAAACGAACAAAATTTTAACAAGAACAGAACCAGAAACTAAATCAAATGTTATAGTTCTGAACAGAATCGAAAATTTGAAATGGCCATTAACCGGTTAATAACGTTATTTTATCGTTCCATTTAATATTTGAAATTTGCTGTCAACCAATCATGAATTCCAGTAGTACGGTCTATGCAAATGTAACACTGACGCCAACGAGTGAAATGCCCGCTCAGCTGTGAACTCATCATAGGTAAGTCGCAATGGCAATGCATCGGCGTTAAGAGCTTATCTGAGGATAGTGTAAGGATTCAACAGATCACACGCAACTGCAGCGCTTCTGTGAACGGAGAAAACAGAATAAAACTATAGGCTTACATAAAAAGGAATATAGGCATATACACAAAATATATTATTTCACTTAAATCACTGACAGATTAACAAAACGAAAGAAAAAATGTGCTGAGTTACGGTTCATTGTGACGTGTTCCAAAGTTCTCGGAAAGGAAAACGAGACAGCAGAAAGTAGTTTTCTTTATTTTGCAAAAGCTTTACAGTTTTTTTTATGTTGAAAAAGCTTGACAGTTTTGAATAATGTCTTCTTGCTTCTATCTGTATAACCAACCAGCGTTGGTATGACCAGGGTGCGAACTACGGGGGAGCTCGGCTCCCCTTAATAAGACATGGGCTCCCCTGAAAACGTGATTAGTGAAATTTTGGTGGGTCTCAAAAAATATTGACAATGTGTTATTTTCACTTGCAATTTCAGTTTTGTGTAATGTGATCATCGTGGATTATTATGTGTAAAATTGCAAAAATATCATTCATTCATGCATGACGGCGATTTAAACCTCATTCACTTCAATAATGGTCGATTCTGTGTTAAGGTAAGGCATGTTATTCGCAATTATGTGTTATGGCTGGTAGGGCTGGGTATCGAGTTCGATACTTTTTAGGCACTGACCGAATTGCCTCGATACCATCGAGTATCGAAAAACGTCTTGTCATTCGGTACCAAATTTCAATACCTAAGGGGTAAATCGCATCAGCGTCAGTGAGCCAATAAGCCTGCAGCACTTGCCGGTGTGTTCGACTAGAGGCGCGGCGCAGATCGATCATCCGCGAGAGCGATTCTCTCTTTAGCTCTCATGGTACTGTAATACCCACCAGTATAGAGTAGCGCGGGAGCTGCGTGGAGTTCCGATCATATGCAGATGTCCGTTCATATTAACATTACACGACCGAAAGTGCGTGTTACGTGACCATTCATGCAAACTGTAGCATCATGCTACATAAGACAATAAATCAGATTTATATTCCGCTTTTACTCAAAACTCACTTTAAACCACCATCGAGTGTTTGTAATAACTTCCGATTGCCGTCTAACAGGGCCGGATTTACGCATTGCTCAAGACATTGAGCAAATAAATATAACAAACAATAGGGTAAAAAATGTCTCACACGGGTCTCACACACACGAGCGCGACTTTAGCACTAGATTTAGCACCTTTCAGACCCTTTTAGCGGCTTTTATCCATAGAATATTCATACTGACAAACCTAGTGACTTTTTTGGATAAACCTTAGCTATGGTTCAGTTGGAAGATTTCGCCAGTGCTGTCCCGCGAACGCGAGGTCTGACTTTCCAGGAGAAGTGTCGCCTCTCTCGGCATCTGTTCTGTGCAGTGCGCGGCAGAGAAGCAGCGCATTCAGTTGGCCACACCACAGCCGACTCGTCAATAAATGAATACAAAACAGCATTTCCTAGCACCTGTCACTTGCTGATTGTTTGGAATTATAAACATGAGTGTACACTCTAAAAAATGCTGGGTTGTTTCAACCCAATGTTGGGTCAAATATGGACTAACCCAACTGTTGGGTTAAAAAGCTAATTTAAAAATGTAACCAAAATGTAACCCAACAGTTGGGTTAGTCCAAATTTGACCCAAAGTTGGGTTAAAACAACCCAGCATTTTTTAGAGTGTCCAGTACGTCGTTAATATCACATGCACTTTTTTGTTTGTTGTTTGTTACTCAGACGCAGGCAGTGCGCTGCGTGAGACTAAAAAGTAATATAGCCAAAACAACCGCAAAGCCACTCTTTAGTGTAGATGCATGTAGATTTTATCAGACGATGCCGCGATTATAAATGAGAATGACTCCTGGTTAACATGTATAAAAGGGGTCGTGTTTAGTCACTATTTAGTGTGGTATTTTTTTACAATATTCATTCATCATGACAGTAAAATAGGGCATTCTAAGTCAATATACTGCAGTATTTCCTCTCAATCAGTAGAAAATATGGTTAACACCCGGTCATGCATGAAAAAAAAAATACCGTCATGTACCGTGAAACCGGTATAATTTTGAAAAATACTGTGATATAAATTTTGTCATACCGCCCAGCACTAGCTGAAATATATAAATAAATATTTTTAAACATTCCATTTCAGAGGAAATACATCAATATCGAGATGCAAAATATCATCAAAAGGCTGGAAAATATTGAAGCACATAAAACTATACCGAGCAGCATAGAATCATGTCAACAGTCGTCTTAAGCCAATGAATGGAGGATCGACTCAACACACTGATCTGGTGTTTCATGATCCAGCATATTATTTGATTCTCCATAAGCTTGTATTATGACATTGATACCTTTGACCTCAAATCGTTCCTATGGAAGTGACCTGGAAAAGGTTACATCTGAAAGGTGAAAGGACAAATCACTTTAGGCATCAGGGTGAGATTAAGCTAAATACAGCGAAGGGTTAGATGATCACACCACTGAACCGCCGGTGCAAAGCCCGGCACTAATCCAGAGCCTCAATCACAGCCATACATGAACCGAGCCCTTCTCTTTACACCACAGCAGCGTTCTAATTAAAGATGCCGATACAATTCCTTTGAGGACAAACCTGTGAACATCACAAGACATACAGTCTGGGATCTGAAATGTTATTTGCACTGACGCAAATATCAAAAGCTGATTTCTCAAAGAAGCAAAGACACACTGACCTCATTTAATAGTACTGATCCTATAAATGCTGCAGATGCTTGAGAGGCAGGACCAGAACACTTTAGGTCACTATTAATTACTCCAAAGAAAGACCACAGGCTTACAATGTGATGTGCAGAAGCAGTTTAGATTTCTCAAGGCTAAAAAATAAAGGCTATGAGTACATGAATGCATGTAAAAGTAACTCTATTGTCTAAAAAATGAAAAATAAATATGCATGATGTGATATATCATATATCAATATTAATATAGATATCAATATTTTCACTGGCGAGCAACATATTTTTAGGTGTCATAAAACAATATTTGTTATAATATGTGTAATATTTAAATTAAAATTTATTTATTTAGCAAATAGGTTTTAAGTAAAAAATACACACACACATATATATATATAGCTACTTAATATTTATATATTTATTCATTTATTACTTTATGTATAACTAGATACCATTAATAACGAATAACAAATACATATTAATGTAAAAAATATATTGGCAGGGAAACCACAAATCTGCCACCATATAAATGTACACAACACACACACACACACACACACTCATATTTGAGTCCTGCTTTTGTTATTTAATAATCAAAGTTATTGTGTGCGTGCATGCGTGTGTGTGTGTGTGTGTGGGAGGAAGTTTGATGAAGGGCTCGGAGGAGGAAAATGAGACTTCAAAGTCACATCAGTGGTCTTTCATCCAGTCACATCCGTGATTCAGTAACTGGATCATTCTGTGCTTCTGCTACAGTGATGCACCAAAACAAATCAATCCATCTCTAAAGATCTTGCGCTTGTTCTTAGAGTTTGGGCTGGGTGGGAAACGGCACATATTGTACAATATGACCACACAAACATTTTGACTTCTGAATACTTTTCTACACCCTTTACATGATTTGCTGGATGGTCTGCTTTACGTAATTAACAAGTGACAGCAAATAACAAATATAGAGTACTCAAAAATTCAGAGCGGGATGCGTCCTAAATAAATCAAGAGGAAGAACTGTTATTGAGGAGTGTTTGAACTGCTTCTGAACTGTTTTATAATATTAGTTTTACTGTTTTCAAAATCCACATCAAAATGAAAAGAATCAAATTAGATGAAGCAAGTTAAATCAATCCGTGTATCATTCGATCATTCGTGTTTTGATTTAATATTGAAAGTAGAAAAACGAGAATTCAGCTTAAATTTTCGTTTTTCATTCAGGGGTAGAAAAATGAATAAACAGCTTGAATATTCGAATTCTACACATGGGCGGGAATTAAACACCCCTTTCTGCTGATTGGTCAGCCGTGCCGTCATCAGTTCTTCTGCAGTATCACGCAGCAGAATAATAGTCCTCTG
Source organism: Sinocyclocheilus anophthalmus (assembly GCA_018155175.1). Taxonomy (NCBI): domain Eukaryota; kingdom Metazoa; phylum Chordata; class Actinopteri; order Cypriniformes; family Cyprinidae; genus Sinocyclocheilus; species Sinocyclocheilus anophthalmus. The sequence goes on along the minus strand of JADLZN010002391.1, from coordinate 431,630 downwards.
CTGCTGCAGTTGTATTGATTCTTAACATATTTATTGCAACTACATTTCATCTTTTTTCATCAAACAAACAGGCTAATGAATAGCTCGACACAACTCATACCGGCGCAGAGTCTAGACAGGGCTTTCTTCTGTGTAGATATAAATTCTATTCTTTGCATCAGCTGGGATGGCAGGGTATGATAGGACAGCTGTCATAGCCTACCCTGCTCCCCCATAAGTCTTTTTGTTTAATTAATTAATTCGGTTTTAAAAATAATATTTTACACACTAAACAAAAAGGAAGGAATAAAATTGGATTGGGGTGATTTATCCTATAATGTTCCACTGCACGCAACTGTCATTTTGACTGAACAACCGGAGAACAAAAGATATTAAATAGCCCACTGTTAGAGTTTTATAATGTAGTCTTGCGTTTTATTAAAATTGATTATAATTGATAGATATTCAAAAGATATGCACTTAGTGCGCGGCGTGAGCTCCTGCGCACGCATCGCACTGCGACCGCAAGACAACGGAAATAAGCAGGCAGTCATAATTAAGCAGTTTTAACTATTAGGTTAAATTAATATTGAGTAACTGAGTGCTGTTCACTTGATTTTTTTCCCCATCGAGTCCTCATAGTCGTATGGTAAATGTAGTGCTGTCAACTATAGTTATAAATATTATCGTGTGTACTGTGTATATTTCTGTAATATAATACACACCCCATGCAGTATATTTAAGAAAAATTGTTACGTTTATATTTAAATATCTTTATAATAATATGAATTATTGAATTATATATACATTAATATTTTCAAAATTCTATACTGTAATGTGTGTGTATTATCTATCATAAAAATATACCGTACCACAGAGTATATTATGTAAATAAAACTTTTATTTTGGATGCGATTAATCCATTTGACAGCCCTAATAAATTGTATATTTTATTTTGTATGTTACGTTCAAAAGAACAATACCATGTCCATGCTTTTTGAAAATAAGAGAACAACAGCATGCGCTGGCTTTAGCGCGTCTCGGGCTCCTTGAACATCTTTCGGTGCCCACCACAACTCAACCACAGCGATACTGTTCATTTCGATTATTTGACGTTAAATGCATCATATAGGTCACTTTGGAATAAATCACAGTAGGACTGTGTATAATGATAAAAAGCGACTCCATTTCGGAAATAGGCTATAGAGAAATTAGGTTTGGGACCCGTCCCCTATCACTTTAGAACCTAGTCTAACTCTGCCCCGGTACAAGTTGTGTCGAGCTATTCGTTTGTCTGGTTGTTTGATGAGAAATAGATTAAATGTAGTTGCAATAAATGCCTTAAGAATCCGTACAACTGCAGCAGTGGATGACTATTATTCTGCTGCGTGATACTGCGGAAGAACTGATGACGGCACGGTTTGATCTTCGGCTGACCAATCAGCAGAAAGGGGCATTTAATTTCTGCCCACGTGTAGAACTCTAATATTCAAGCGGTTTATTCATTTTTCTACCCCTGAACGAAAAACGAAAATTTAAGATGAATTCTTGTTTTTCGTCTTTTGAAAAAAAACGAAAAAACGAAAAAAGAGCCGATTTCTAATTTTTCTACTTTCAATATTAAATTTAAAAAAATGAATGATCGAATGATACACGGATTATTATGTTTCATTTGTAAATTACAAAATTTAGTATTTGTTTTTTATTCAGTTGCTTTATAACCTCAGCAGTTTTTGTACTAATTTCAGTCTTCAAATCCAATCAAAATCCAAATAAAACTAAATTCACTTTTCATTTGTAAATTATATAACTGAGTATTTGCTTTAGTTTTTTTTTACTCAACTGTTTAATAATGTAATGCTCTTTATGGACTTATTTCAGACTTCAAATCCAATCAAAATTCCAATAAAACTGAAAAGAATCAAACAAGACAAAGTATCTTTCATTTGTAAATTATTTACTTTAACATCCTACAAAAAGTTTTTTTTTTAATGTAGATATTTTATTATTTAATATATAATGAATTTTTAATCTTTTTTTCTGAATAATTCACAAATGATTTTGAGGATAGTCAATTGATTTATTATTGACTCATTTATTTGTATTACTATTTAATACAGATTTTCGCATTAACATTCAGCAAGCATTACTAGCTACCGTGTACCATTTTACTCATCGCGTTTGGTCATCCCAACCACCCTAACTCAACTCATAGCCCATGTTCCTTTGCTCCCATTGGATGTTCTGTTCTTAAGTGTCATTTCGGTCTGCAATCATGCAGTATGGCTATCCTTCAATCTACTCAGCGCCTTCCTCACTGAGTACTCCTGATACCGGTCCGGTGATTCCTCTGCTCGAAAAATCACTTCAAATCATCCCAATAGACTCAAAGCTCCACAGCTGGCCTCATCTTTTATTGTTTCATTTCATCCCAGACCTCTGAGGGAACGTCACCCTGCAGCCCTTGACCACCTGACCGAAATATGAGAGTTTCATTGAGCCGCAGTGCCAGGCTTGAGTGAAATATCATACAAATACCAAAGAGCGGCCAGTGTCGCCTTTCTTTACCACACCCGCCCCATATACTCCTAGAAATCCTGCATGTGCCAATGATTCAGGGTCAGTCATGTGAAGGACAGTTAAGGAGCATTTGGTGGCAAATTATGTTGTTGCATATTTCCTTTATTCATAAAACAGCTTAATGCACTTACAGAAGCGCACAAAAGGATGCCAGATCCTCAAAGTTCTGGCTGTAAAACGCTGTCCAATAATTATCTTATCATGACCATAATCATTAATGGCACGTTGGGCCAGGTATGAATTCTGCACGTATGATACCTAGATAAAAACAATAATCACGTGTTCCCGTAACACAGTATTGCGATTACAGCTCTAAACTATGTTTTTTTTAAATGTCTGGGTAAAAAAAAAAACTTTTTTTCCCACTGAACACATTTTATTTTTAAGAAACATATAAAACATTTTGGAACAGTAAACATGACAGGTTAAATAATTAAAATAAATAATTGAATTCTTAATTAAATTAAGTGCAGTCACTTAAGTGAGCCTAAACCTGCAGCTCAATAATCAAAACATAATTTCTGTAAAATAAATCAATAAATGCAGTCATTAAACCTGGAGCTCAACAAGGTTTTTGGAGACAGGCTCGCTTTCTACACATTCATCTTTCAGTCCAAGCTATGATGCAGGAATGTTCACCTTTCCCGGATTAAGTTTGGAGCTATGGTTTGGAGCGGTGAGTTACGAGGATGTGTGCACATTAGGGGTGCAACGGTTCTCGGTAAAAAACCGAAACGTACCGTTCTCCACACACGGTTCGGCATACACTAAGACCGCAGTTCAACTTAAAGGGGTCATATGATGCTTTTTTAAAGAACATTATTTGGTGTATTTGGTGTATGCAAATGTTTTTATGCGGTTTAAAGTAAAAAAAACACAGTATTTTCCACATACTGTACATTATTTTTCTCCTCAATGCCCCGCCTTTTTGAAACACGTAGATTTTTACAAAGCTCATCGGTCTGAAAAAGCGAGGTGTGCTCTGATTGGCCAACTATACAGTGCGTTGTGATTGGCCGAATACCTCAAGCGTGTGACGTAAATATTACACCCCTTACCATACTGTAATGCCGTGCTCCGGTGTGACGAGACAAAACCAATAAAAACCATTACAAACTAGGTAATTGTGCATCCAGTGGGGACATAATTACTGAATATAATTACTTATACTGTCTTTACTACAAACATAAAACTCTGTCATTTGTGATCAGAGAAATGACAAACAACAATCGCTACTCTTCACTGCTCAAAACTCGTGTTTGAATCTTCAGTGGCAAATCCTTTAAATTAAAACTTACTTATGTGAGTCAGAACTGCTGGCATTTTTAGTCTAACGTTACTCTCCCAGGAGCAGTAAACAGTCCTCCATAAACTGTGCTGCACACAAATTCATATTTGGGTTGAACTGTTCTGGAACAGTTGTTGTAAATACACTTATTAACCACTGATTTCTAGTTGTGTCTTATTTTGGAAGGCCAAACAAAGTATTTCGCTTTCACAACGAAACACAAGGCACCCTAGCGTGAGGGAGCCCCGGCTTAAGCGTGCACTGAGGACGGATAGAGTGAGCTGAGGCGGTTGAGTCGAGAACGCGCGGCCGGCGGATCGACGAATGATCGCAACCACATGTGATCTACCCAGGATGGAATCCGCTTCGTCCACGTGAAAGGTGATGTATTCCCCACGACAGCACTAGATAGACTCTTGGCATGATGAAGATGGATATCATCCTCTTTGCACATCAACCAGAGTAGTTTCGCTTTCACAACGAGAAACAGTGTCTCCATGGCATGGCGGTGGCAACAATACTACAGCTAGAAAAAAGTTACGCCTTCTTTCTTTGCGTGAACATTTGGGCAGCGTTATGCAAATCTTCCCACTTAGTGATGTAGATATGTGGGGGCGTGTTTGAACGAGGTGTTTTAGGTAGGCGTGGTTAACTCTGAACTTTTATAAAGAAATCTCTTTGGATTTTAGACTTTAGTCTTTACAACTTTACATATCTTCTTTATGCACCAAAAGCTTGTAACACCAAAGAGAAAGGAAAAAATGAAATCACACCATATGACCCCTTTAAATCTGACAATGCATCGTAAGATTTTTTTAGAGTTTCGGCTACCACATGTTTCTGTTGATGGAATCCACATTCTGGCTTCCCATACATTACAACATAGCGATGAGAAGAAACAAACTATGTGGACCACATCATCTTGTTCAATGCGAGTGCCTGTATGTTGAATCACTTCATTTTATGCCGTCTCACGTGTCGTAAGCGCAGGTGAGACCTGAACAGCACACGTTTCTATCTGTGTTTAAACTAAACTCATTTAAGCCTGGCCAGTTTAAATATTAAAGAGCCAGAAGACGTGAACTCGCGCGCAGTGAGAAGATGTGTGTGTGCTCATCCGAAGCGCGTGAACCCGCGTCTCAGAACGCGCGCAAATATTAAGCTCTCTGTGAAGTATTGTGTTTGAATGGACAAATTCACACAAAAATGATGTCAAAATGCTGTCTTGGTGAGTATCCTAGCAGACATAGTCAGCTGACGTACAGTATCAGTGCGTTCTCTTAAAGTGACAGCACTTTCTTAATGTTAATCAAACAGCAACAACACTGAAATCTCTCACTGCTCTTGATTGAATAACTTTTGTAACTTTAATAAGGATTCATCTTTAATTTATACAGTCAAATATGCAATGTTATTTTACATTTGATTACTTTATTCAATTTCTGTACCTAAAAACTAATGTTAGACCTACCTAAAAACCTGAAAAGCACATTTTATTTGTATCTTTGCTCTATTTTATTGTTTGTGCTGTTGCTAGTTAGATTAGATTAGTGTTCTTATTTTCTTTTTTTTTTTTGACAATATAGTTTGTCCGAACTGTACCAAAACCGTGACTCTAAAACCGTGATACAAACTGAACCGTGAGTAAGTTGAACCGTTGCACCCCTAGTGCACATACACACATAAGGAAAGAGAGCGCGAGTGTCACATACACACACACACACTCATGGTCTCTCCGTACAACACTCAAACAGTGGCAAAGTTTGTTTTTTGTTTTTTAAATGCGTGATTTTGAACAGACGTAAACAATGGCAGGAGGCTTAAAAGTATAGACGTGATACCAGCTAAATTTAATTATTGTACTAAATCGCAGAAAAGTAGGCTACAGTATGTACTTTAGACTGCTATTCCTCACTCTGTGAAGTAACGTGAGGGAGGAAACTAGTTGACGTTAGCTAGTTAATTAGCCATGTTATCTGCCTCGGTAGCAAGCCAAATAGTATTTATTTCAACACTGAAACAAATGGTGGGTGGGTCTCTGTCTTGATCGGGGGTGAAAGAGGGAGAAAACCGAAGGTGACACAGATATATAGTTTATGTTCGACCTGGAAGTATTTATTTAGCGATTGGCGCTAAAGCGTCATCTGTACGGAACATCGTTTTGTACGGAACATGGTTAGTCTACGTTACCCGAAAAATTCCCATACGACAGACTTCGTCTTTTTCGACGGGGGAAAAAGTTCCAGGGATTCACCTCCTTCGGCCATCCTACACACAGGTGACTCTCACTGACTGCTCGCACCAACCGGAAGGGGAGGGGGTCATGTGACTTGCTACGCTCTTCGCTGCACACACCTGAGGGAGTCCTGCACTTTCCGTCTTTGACGACACGTAAAAAAACTGAGCATACCGCAGGAACGGTATAACGGGAAAATTTTGTGGTTTTGAAACCGTGACTTTTCCAAACCGCGGTATACCTTGAAACCGGTTATCGTCCCATGCCTAAATGGCACATATTGAAATTCTATAAATAAACACATTTATAAATGGAAATAAATTGAAATTACAACATCGAAAATAAATAGTTTTAGATGCTACAAGTGAATTAATGCATTCCAACGTTAGTATGAAAAAAATCTATTCAATATTATTTTTATATTTGCTAAAGATTAAATGTACCTTTAAATTATTAATGTAACTAAGTTTTTTAATTAAACTGTATTTTTAAAGATTTGCTTTAAGTGAGCATCAGATGATGGCTATAGTAATCTAAATATAAAAGTGGGAGAAATTAGCATGCACGATTAAATATTGGGCAATATATGTAAAATATAGACTGATAACGATGTATTTTAAAAACAATCTTTCATGTTAAATGATAACCAATAACCCATTATCTGATGGCCTATAATAAATATTTCCCTTATTGAAATCTATTAATAAATACAATTTATAAATGGAAATACATTACCAATAAAAACATTGAAAAGTGATTGTTTTAGATGCTACAAGTGAATTATGGTTGATATAATTTTTTCATTGGCTAAAGATTACTTTAAAAGCCTTATTGATTATTATTGGAAACTACCTTTAATATTAACCACTTTTTACTTTCGAGATCTTAGAAAGTAATCTAAATATAAAAGTAGGAGAAATTAACATGCACAATTAAATATTGGGCAATATATGTAATATATATATATTTTTTTTTTCTTCTTCATATTAGCTGATAACCAATATCTTTTGGATATATCATGCATCCTGAGAAAATACACAGTTTCAAAAGTAGATATAAGATTTTATACATATTAACATGAGACTAGTGCGAGTTAATCAATGAAAATGTGTAGTTTTATCCAATCTTGTAATTTTAACATCAAAAGCACATAGCTATTGCCAGGCACTTTAATGCAAGACAGTGCAAACTTGAAGAATTACACCAATAATTGATAGAACATCAACCTAGAAAACTGTCTAACTTCATAAAGATAATTTACAAGTTTACAGCTCCAATAATAAACAGGTTGTCACTGAATAATTCACTACTGCTTTTAAAGTTGGATATACTTGGATACAACTGCCTGATTGCTTGTATTGTTGCAAAATGTAAACAATAATATACAGTGCATTATAAGATTTTATAAACATTAATACAACAACAAACAAAGACAAGCTTCCAGATTTCTGCTTTTACAATGGAAGTGTTGCTCCATAGACTTATATTGTCTATACTGTCTTCACTGTAACCACAAATTTTGCCTTAAAAAAAAAATTATCTGCGATAATCACATCATACTACAGATGCACGAACTTGCATTGAGTGAGAAACAGTCCTCAGATCTCAAGCATCTGATCGATAGACTGACCTCAGAGCCGTTCAACCACATGTTGAAGCATTCATCAAGCAATAACTGCACATTGTTTCAAAAAGAACTGAGAATCGACTACAACTATGACCCTGTAAGCAACGATTGGATTGTTGATCCAACGGCCACAGTAATCGATTTCCATTTCGAGGAGCCGCCGTCTCGCAGTGACACTGGGCTTAATGAGACACATCCAGACAAACCGGGGCACTGGAGGCCACACTCTTCATTAACACCTCTCAAAGCTGGGTTTCTTAAAGGGATAGTTCACCAAAAATGAAAAAGTACTCACCCTCAGGTCACCCAAGATGAAGATGAGTTTGTTTCTTCATCAGAACAGATTTGGAGAAATGTATCACTATATCACTTGCTCGCCAATGGATCCTCTGCAGTGAATGGGTGCCGTCAGAATGAGAGTCCAAACAGCTGATAAAAACATCACAATAAGCTACAAGTAATTCACAAAATTCCATAAGTGAAAAGCTGCATGTTTGTAAGACTCACTTCACTTCAAACCATTGCTTATGGCTAAAATACGAGTCCATAATCCATAATATAGTTTTCTCCAGTGAAAAAGTCATCTCTTCTGAATCAGGAGAGAAATATACACAGATCAAGCACCGTTTACAAGCCAGAATGGTTCAAAACAAATATGTAGGTGGATTTTGATGTGAGAGGATAACAGGAGATGGACTTTTTCACTGGATTAACCAATATTATGGATTATGGAGTCTTTTAGCCAGAAGCAATGGTTTAAAGTTAAATGGATTGGTTCCTTACAAACAAAAAGCTTTTGGCTTCTCAGATTTATTAGTGGTCTGGTTTATCACTGTTTTGGACGCTCATTCGACGGACCCCATCATGCAGAGATCCATGTGGGCAACGTGAAGCAATGCTACATTTCTCCAAATCTGATGAAGAAACAAACTCATCTACATCTTGGATGGCCTGAGGGTGAGTACATTTTCAGCAAATTTTTATTTTTGGGTGAACTGTTCCTTTAATTTATTTATATATTTCGGTACTCTTAAGCGAGGCCTTCTGACAGTATTCAATCTTAATATTTGGTCAATATTAAGGAGGTACTCACGGCTGGCAGAGCTTGACCAGGTCATGGTCGGTGGTGGTTGGTGGTAAACCACGGATGTAGAGGTTTGTTTTACTGAGCTGCTCCCAGCCGGCTGTGCTGCTGCTGCTGCTGTGATTGGTGCTGCTGTTGGTTCCAGGACTGGGCGGAGCCATCGGGTAGGAGGTGGGGCCAACAGGAGGCTGGAGGGAAGGACACAAAACAAACTGCGGTCAGAGTGGAACAAGGTCAAAGCAAACAGGGAAGCAAAAAGTAAACATTGGTAAAAGAAGCCATAAGTAAGTATACTGGACAGAAAAAAAACAGACTACTAATCCAGAAAGCAGATGCCTCTTCACCAGTAACAGTGGCATGTTTGACCAAGATCCATCATGAGCAATTTTACATCAGAGTATATTAAATATATAAATTACAATATATGTATTTTGCTCAAAATTAAATGAAAATACATGCCTCAATTTATTAAACATTTCCTTACATTTTAAACAGATCGCAATATAGCCTAAATCACAATGTACAGTATATGCTTTGCTTGAAATTCAATGAAAAACATGCCTCATTTTAATAAATATTTTCTCAAATATTATGAAAATCCAATGCAAAATAACAAAATATGTAAAACAGCTGAAATGCATAACAATTGAAATGCATGCAAAATACATGTTGAAAATATGCCTAATTTTAATAAACATTTCCCAAACTTTTGCAGAAAATCAAATCCAAAATAAAATGTATAAAACAGTTGAAATATGTATGTAAAAATACTTCATCATAGGGCTGCACAATTAATCAAATTTCTAATCGTGATTACAATTATGGATGCCACAACTACATAATCATTATCCACTTATGTTATCCTGCGTGCTTAAGATGTGTTTTTTTCTTTCTACAGGTTATCGTAAGAGTTTTTTCATTGTTTTAATTTTAGTTTTAATATAACATTATAATACCATGCATATCTTTAATTTTTTTATTATTTAAAGATGAAACCAAACCAATGTATATATGACATTTGAGGCTTAGTACTATAGAAAAGCAATAAAAGTTTTTCAGTTAGAGTGTTAAAAATAATCGTAATTAATAATCGCAATTACAATTTTAAGGGAGTAATCAACAGTTATGATTTTTGTCATAATCGTGCAGCCCTACTTCATCAGTAATTTTACATCACAAAGGGGGATTTAATTAATATATAGACCACAATATATGTTTGCTTAAAATGTAATTAAAAATATGCCTCATTTTAATAAACAGTTTCCTACATTTTGAACAGAATCAACGCAAACCAATGAAATGTGTAAAATAGCTAAAATTTGTAATGTTTGATGGTAAAATCTTATTCATTTAAATCCATAATTAAATGCATATAATCACAATGTGTTTTGCTCGAAATTCTATTAAACAAACTTTTTTTTTTTTACAAAACATTAATCACAATAAATGTGTTTTGACTTAAATTCAAATGACAAATGTGCCTCAATCTAACTAACATTTCCCTAATTATGAACAGATCACAATATAAATCACAACATACATGTTTTTCTTAAAAATCAGTTTTAAAAATATCTCCCCAAATTTAGCAGAAAATCAAACACAAAATGTATAAAACAGCTTAAATGTGTTTAAAATACTTTCTCAGGAAATACTTCTTAATTTGAATAAACAATTTCCTAAATTTTGAACAGAATCAAATACAAAATGTGTAAAATAGCTCAAATGTGTTTTAGTCATCATTACTGAAAACCACACGATTCCCAAAACATCATTGCACACCCATGAGCCCAGCTGCATAACAAGAGACACATTTACATTTGTTAGTGAACCGCTGAGACTCTGGTGACACACTTTGTGAAACTGGGATTGTCCCAGGTAAACCGGGACGTCTGGTCACCCTATTATGCGATGAGATTATGAGTTATCAGATGAACAAGAGTGCCAAACCTTCTTCTTAAACCGTTTCTGCACATTTTAATGCAAATGTTAGCAGTCTAGGCCAATTAACAACCCTAACAAAGAGCAACTCCAAATCTAATCAGCAAGAACAAACACCTAACATCAGCTTTATCTGAGGACTTATGCAGAAAATAGAATAATGTGAGCAAAACAGGAAAGCAGAGTGGTAACTTTGGCAAGGGAAGATATCTTATGCACACATTTTGTAAAGATTGCAAAACATGTCAAATATAAAATATGTCTGTTCTGACCCACCAACAGAGTACGTTTCGTTTTGCATATGCTTTTCAATAACCATAATTATTAATAATTAATTTTATGAATAACACCATTTGGGTTTCAGTTTTTGGCCAAATAAAAATGGCAATTTTGCCTCTGGTAAAAAAATTATTTCAATGCATCATTACAAATAAGTGTTGCTTTTACAAATTCTACAACCCTTCAAAAATCTGCAAAAACAAACACCATGCATAAGCTTCATCTGAGAACTTATACAGAAAACAGAAGATTAGAAGCATTTTTAGGCCCCTCACAGCTGGATTTGAAACAATTCTTGATACATTGCAAATTTTCAGCAACAGTGCATGCATGCATACAAATCTTTGGCAAGTTAATGTACGATCTTTCCCTCCAACCCTATAGTGTAGAGGATCTGTTTCCTGAACCTCCTCAGCTCTGATGCTACACTGCTCATGTTTGTCAGTGCGAGGATGAGTATCTGGCAGCGCTGTGATCCATATCTGCAGTGCAGTCTCTTCTTCTTCAGAAAGCAGTTGTCAGCATAAAGTGGGTCCACAGGGGCCGGAAGCTCTGACCTAGGAGCACGGCTGATGGAGAGGACGCTTCGGGAATCTAAAGGAAGTGAATGCGGCACGGGAGGCCGAGGGGTGAGCGCTGAACATTTCTATGTGCTGAACCCTTTTGTTAAAGCTTTGTTCTTAAGACGAGCTTGATATGCAACAGACCTCAATGCAGGTGAATCCTGCTTGTTTTATAGAATTGAACATAGGTAGATCTGCAACAATTTCAAGAAGATCAATCATCATACATATGGTAAAAACTCATTCTAATTTGCACGCACAAAGAGCCTATCTGCATTTTATGTCATTTTGGGATGGGTTGAATTTTGCAAAACGCTACACCGTTTGAACTAGAGACTTACAATTTCAGAAAGAAGTCTCATTTCTCACGGGAAACAAATATGCCTCAAGGACTCTTGTGATATGAAATCAAAATATTCCCAGTATTTCACATTAGAGGTAAAACCTTTAAAAATGATTTTCTCTTCTTTACACATCATTGTTGGATTTATCTTTTATGCACATTTTAAACGGACTAGTTGAGAAAAATATACTCCTTTTATTTGACATGATATTCCAATGCTGTGAATATCACATATCACATGAAACTTGTCCCACGAACATGTCGCCTTTCCATCCACAAGAACCAAACTGCAACTCTATGAGGAACTGATAATAATAACCATTTCCTGAAGGGACGACCACCAGAAAAAGCCTAAAATCATCCACTTGAGTCTTTCTCAATCAGAAGTTTTAATAAAACTGATGCAATACCGAAAGATTATTTTTGATGAAAGTGATGTAATACAGCACGACTGCTGTGAATGTACAACTCTGATGATTCAAAATAAAGTCTACAAAAGTCTATAAGTACTATAGTCAAGTTGCAAAAGACAAGCTTGATATAGTGAAAAAAGTATTACCTTTGGAAACAGCTTGCAAAATTTGAAAAGATTTGTTGATATTTCACAGATCTAGAAATTAAAACCTGAGACCATCAATGCAACTGTAATATTAAATGTTATTTTAAGAAAATTCCTTGAGTGATTTTTTTCACTGAAATCTTCGATTTCACCAAAAGCCATATACTTTTGCATTTGCATTTTTTTGGTTCTCACGGATGCAATAAAGATATTTTTGAATCGATTTGTTGAGATTTCATGGATCTAGAAATTAAAACCAAAGACTGTCAATGCAACTCTATAGACTGTAACATTAAAGCTTTAAGAAAACAAATTTAAGTGAGTGATACTCCAATTAGAGTCTTTTGTTTTACCACAGTCTAAAAAAGAACACAAACAGGATGCCATATACTTTTGCATTTGCATTTGCATTGTTTGGTTCTCATGGTTGCAATAATGATATTTTTAGTCATAATAGTGGTGAAAGTGTTGTGGTTGTCATGAATGTTTTTAAACATGCAAAGTCCATCAACTCTCTGAGCAAAAGGGAAGTAAAACAAAACCCTACTGTACAAAATACTCAAAAATTAAACACTGATAAACTGTTGCACATACTGAAAAAAAAACATTAAGTAGATTTACTTAATATTTCTTTTGCAAGTTTTTGCGCACATACATTTTAAGTCAAATTTAAGTATTGAATTAGATAAAATCTACTTAACTAAGTTAAGTAAAATTCGAAGGAATAGTGTACATTTCACAGGCCGTTAGAGTTTGAATAGTAATTTTCTACCTTAATTATTTTGTTAAAGATGAAATGCTCAAGTACATTTTCCTCAGTTACAGTTTATAAAATTTATTCAAACAATGTAGTAAATCTATTAAAGCATGTGGTTCACTTCCAAACATGTAAGTAAGCAAGTAGACAGCTGGTTATCCTTTGAAGATAATATGTCCACTCAATATAATTATTACCCAAATGAACACAAAGACCTCAATACTTGGTACACCGTACACAATGACGGTTACAATCAGTGGACAGTCTTTGAGTATAAATGGGTCATTCTGAGTAGAAAATTAACTCCAGATATCACAAAACAGTAAGTTACTAAACCTAACGACAAAATCAACCATAAAACAGTGTAAATATAACTTGAAAACAGTGAAAATGTTAACCTTTTTAATTATTCATGCCCCAGTGCATGATGGGAAAAAACGGGATCATAACTTTGATACTTACTTAAAGAATCCTTCTAAACATAACAAACAATTCCAAGTAAAATATGCGTATAATTTCAAACTTTAATTTCTACAAGCTTAAATTGAGTAGTAATATTGAATTCACTTTATTTTTTTAATTCTTGCCTGAACTAAATTATTTATTGTAGAAATTAAATTTGTTTTTATGTAGTATTTACTTCACCACAAAATCATTTTTATCAGTGCAGTGAGAAGGGGAACTTTGGACTGATTTCTCACAGATATTTATTTTTGGTCATAATAGAAGGGGAAAGTGTTGTGGTTTATCACACATGTTTCACACACATGCAATATCCAGCATTTGCTCTTAGCAAAAAGGAAGGAATATGAACTAAAACAAAAGTCAACACAAAATATATAAGCCCTATCAGGTATGAAAGCGTCCGATTAATCATTGTACAGTGAGAACTGAAACTTTGGATTGATTTCTTTTTTGGTCATAGTAGTAGTAAAAAAAAAAATAAAAAACAAACAAAGAGTTTTGTGTTTTATCATTCATGTTTTCGTACCCATGCAAATGTTCTCAGTAGCAAAAGAGAAGTAATATGACCAACTAAAAAAAAAGTCAACACAAAATATTCAAGCTCTGTCAGGTATGAAGAGCCTGATAAAGTTTAGCAATGCTTTTTGGATTTGATTTCCCCCCCTTCAAATGGAAACACCAATCTCTATCTAAAACAAAGACATTAAGTAAATGTCACGCCGATCCATACCAAACTTTTGTCTAATCAGAACAGCTTAAAGGTCCCCTGAAGTGACTTGAAACACGCAGCATTATTCTATGTGGTGACGTAATTTGCAACTGAAACAGGAAGAGAGGGGCAGGGCATATTGAGCAGCCCGCGCTCCCTTTTAAATCGCCATAGCATTTTTTTATATTTGCTTCGGGCCAGAGCGTAAATCGATTGACAGCCACAGTCTAATAGATTACCCCTTGATTCAATATGAAATTCTTAGTAAAACAAAATAGTGGTCATATTCATTCTGAGGCTGTGTAGTTGTAAAAGTTATTAAAGGGGTCTTATGATGCGATTTAAATTTTTCCTTTCTCTTTGAGTGTTATAAGCTCTTGGTGCATAATGAAGATCTGTATAGTTGCAAAGACTAGTCTCAAATCCAAGGAGATATTCTTTATAAAAGTTAAGAGTCAGCCACGCCTACCTAAAACGGCTCGTTCTAACACGCCCCCACATGTCTACGTCACTATGTGGGAATATTTGCATAACGCCGCCCAAATGTTCACGCAAAGAAAGAAGGTGTAACTTTTATTCTCGCTGTAGCATTGTTGTTGCTGCCGCTGCCATGTCGTGAAGGCACTGTTTGTTTCGTTGTGAAAGCGAAACAACTTTGTTTGTGGTCTTCCTAAAGAGGACGATATCTGCTTCGTCATCCCTGGAGCTGATCCGTGCTGGTTGCGAGGAAATAAACAACTTTGCGCGGCGGATCGCCGATCGGCTTTCACGTGACGAAGCGTAGTGCCATCCGGGTTCGTCCACAGTGGTTTCCGCAGCTCCTTCGTCGAATCCGCCATTTCCTCACTTAGCCGCCCCCGCCACTTCACTCTAGGCGCACGTGTGTGACGCTTGTGAAGCGAAACTACTTTGTGTGGCCTTCAAAAAATGGACAACGACTAGAAATCAGTGGTTAAGTTGTATTACAACACTGTTCCAGAACACTTCAACCCCAATATTCAGATGTGTGCAGCGCATTTTATGGAGGACTTTTTCCTGATCCTGGGAGAGTAGACTACATGCCGGGTGTTCTGACTCACAGACTGCAAGTACTTTTTTTATTTTAAAGAGTTTTTATATTTTATATTTTTTTATATTTAAAGCGAGTTTTGGGCAATGTAGAGTAGGGCTTGTTGTTTGTCATTTCTCCGATCACAAATGCAGACATGGTTTTATGTTTACGCGGTACGATGCAAAAGACAGTATAAGTCATTATAATCCATAATTTTGTCCCCACTGGATGCAATGAATGCCTCGTTTATAATGGTTTTTCATGTTTTTGAATCATCGCCTTGGCCTGACAGGGCATCATCACAGTAATGGTGAGGGGCGTACTATGGCTGGAACAATTAATTTGCATTTTGCGATAATATCGCGATATGAAATAACGTGATTTTTCAATCGCAGAGGCTGCGATTACACTCGGTCACGTGACACGCGAGAGTAAAGAGGTGTGTTCGACTTGAAGATCGATCGGTGTATTGACATCAAAGTACGGCGAGAGAAAGCATAAGGAGACGTCCATGCTCTCTTATAGCTCTCGCAGTACTTTGATGACACACACCCCCCCCCACACCCATCGGGCCCTAAGCAGTGCTGCTTCAAGTCGAGCGCGGGCCATCAGCAGAAAAATAAAATAAATAAAACGGTAAACAGCCAAAGGACGTAACTTAGAATGGGAGATGGATCGGTTTGTGAAAGGGAAGAGAAAAGCCATAGATGAAGTTGCACAGACCCAGGCAGGTGCTGGTCATTCACAAGCTAAGTGCAGATAATATGACGAGGCATATCTTGCTCTCGGCTTCACTCACCGTGTCTATACCGGACGCTACAGTTGTCACGACGCGCTGCAACAGCTCTACACTGGACGTGACAAAGCGACCGTTGCAAATCATTTGAACTTTGTGTCAGTACGTCATAAATGAACAACGGATCAGTTAATGTCGTGCCGCATCCATTGTACACAGCATCACTGATTATAATGTTTCTACTGTATTTTGCCCCTCGCGTCCGGTGTAGACACAGTGTTTAACGTCGTTGGTGAGGAGGAAAGCCTGTGTGTGTCCTATGCCTTAGCGGACAGCATGAAACCCACAAAAAATAAATAAATAACAGCGAGAGAATAATAATAAAGTTTATTCTCTTATATTTTATAGGTTTAAAGGGGGGCGTGACCAAAAAAGTTTGAGAACCACTGGTCTAAAGTTAACAGACAGTGTTTAAAAAGTGCAGTCCACATGTTTACATATGTTTATTACAGTGACTTTGAATTACCTTAAGTTGTGTGGTAAAGCAACAGATTTGTTTTTATATTTCTGCAATCTACTTTAGTTTGTGTGATTTGTTACTGATTTTCATATTAATGTTTACACCAGGCTTTTTTTATTATTAATTATTACATGCTTACAAGGTTGGCAGTTCAACAAATCAGTCAATATACTGTGATTGTAGTTGTTAAACAAAATTGTCATTCATATCAATTCATGCATCACTTAATTTCATCGTAACATATAGGCCTGGCCTACAGAAAAGAACATTTATGTTTAATCTATCTAATAGTGTGTTGGTCATACTGTACAATGATTTATAGCTTGTCTTTGTTTAATAATACAGAACATAAAAAGCTTTAAAAAAATAATTGCGTATTAATTCGCAATATTGGTAAAAAAAATCGCAATTAGATTATTTTCCAAAATCGTTCAGCCCTACTAATAATTTCCTTCCGTCACACGCTTGAGGTATCCAGTGTGTTATGATTGGCCGAATACCTGTTCTTTTTAGCAGCATCATATGACCGCTTTAATATATGCCGACTCGCGCATATGATCCAATCCGTGCGATCGGGTCTCTGGACCGGAGCCAAAGTCCGGATCAGACTGTGCGCGCTGCCACGGTTCGCGTGAAACCAGACCTCATTTGCACCGATTGAAAGCATATTTACACTGTCTGAATCTATCGCCTACATTGTGCACTTCGAGCCATTCACTGTACAGGAAACACTACACTGTGAACAAGTGAAGCTGGCACTTCAGCGTCTATTTATAGTGCAGGGGGCGGGCGCTTCGGATTTTAGAGAGCATTTGATTGGTCAGAAGAGTTGATGAGAAGATGAAGTACGATGTGACGTCAAAAAAATCGTTGAGCCGTTTTGGCGGAAGTGACGGAACTGCAAGCTTTGCATGCTTATATCTTCTAAATGCAAATTTTGTCACTGTTTTGGAGCACACTGCCTTATAGATAACCTTAAGACTAACATATTGATACTAACACCCAAAAAACTTTAATTTTGATTTCATGGGGACTTTAAACCCAAAATGCGAGGCCAACGGCATTGAAAATCGTTGGGAATTTCTGAACGGGCTGCGGATCTGTTGAGGTCAATGCTTTGCTGGCGCTATAAAAGAGTTCTTGTGTGGTAAAGACATCACTTCCGTCCTGTTTGTATGGACACAGATGTTCTGAGCTGCGGAGGTCTCAAGTGCCCTAGCAGTTCAACTGTGATTACCCCTCTTTTGTGGAAGTAACAAGGAGAAGGAAGCGTTCGGAATCTCTGGTATGCAGCAGTGACACAGTTCACTGGACGAGATTCAGAGAGAGGAAAACTGTCCTCCAGTGTTCCCATCCTGCCTTTTACGCAACTTCTGAACCACCATAAAACTAACAGAAAGTTCATTGTGAAAATACATTCCATTTGTTTTATATGGTAGTGCACATGATATTATTTCACATGTCACATGGACTCATCATCTTTCAATCAACAAGGATCTAATCTGAAGGCATAACCTTGTTCTGAAGGTACGTTGAAAATCTGGTGTTGGATTTACTTTGAAAGAGTTTTCACTCAGAAATTGCTAGTAAATTTCACAAATAATAACAAAGAAACGGCACATAACACACTGAATTAATTGAAATTAGAACGACTGAGATAGTATATTTATAGTTCCAGTAATCTTTGGAAACTTTTTTAGAGCCATTAATCTTCCACTTCTGTCTTTATCTGCAGTCCTGAGACCCATTTAAACTCACTAATAAATTTAGTGCAATAAAATAGAGGCAATATTTGATGCAAGAGGTGTATACAATAATCTTAGCATGATTATTCATTGCATGTTATATAGGTATCATTATGATTCAAAATAAATTGTATATATAATTCAGTCAAGTTTCTAAAGAAATAAACATGTAATATGACTTGGCTTAGCGGAGGAAAGCCATTCCACAAACCAGTTTTAAAAAATGTTCTGCTTTATGCAATTGATATGCAAATTCAAGATTTTCATTTGAGAGTAAAGGACTCTAAATCGAGTTCAACACTCATATAATATCACATTAACATTGTTTGTACTTCATATGAGGCGTATAAGTCAAATTAAATATTGGGAATAGTGCCATGGGTTTGTTTAGATGAATATTATTTTATATTATGCTGTCACTGAGCATTGCTGTTTACATCTATTACTTTGACTCACATTTAAAAGAACAATTCACCCCAAAATTACAATATTATAATAATTTACTCACTTCTAACTTCTTTAGACTTTGTATTATCTTCTTTCTTCCATGATAAAAGTATGATTTATGTGCAACATTTAGTTTTTTGAAGTCATGTGATACCTGAAATGTAATATTTCCCATCATTATATAAGCTACTATTGTAGTTTTCCATGTTTTTTTTTTATGTGTGTGTCTTTTTTAGGAGTGTGACCATATAAATCACCATCCATTTTCATGATTATGAAAACAGAAGCATGGACTTCTTCTGGTCATTTTCAAAGAAAAAGAAAGTCATACAGGTTTAGATGGATATGAGGGAGAGTAAGTGATGATTACTTTTAATTTTAGCCTGAACGATCGCTTTAATTCCCATACAAAATCAGAGACAGCAGTGAAAATGCTCAAGATTGGCAGGTGCTGAAAATCACAGACCTGAGCTCCATGAAATCCAGTAGTGCTGAACAAAATATCATTTCATTAAAGGTCTACACAACAAAGACAGTATTTATGGGTCAGAACAGAGCCAATGTCCTATTGAAATGGCCTGGCAACCCTTTAGCTGCTCTTTCTGCTATTGTTCAATGCAGCTGCGTAAAGACGTGAACACACGACTGGATAAATAAGACAAGATTGAGTTTAAAAAGGCAGCGGTGGATTATTAAAGGTCACTAAATCTGCCTTGATATGGATTCCCCCAACACTGTGCTGATACTAAACATTTAACAGGGTGATAAAGGCCTCTATCAGTTATGTGTGGTGACTTCTGAAATTAGACAGCAAAGTCTCATGGTTCGACATGGTTTCTGGTTTAAAGGCATAAGAAACAACTTCACACATTTAACAAGCAACCCATACTATGCATTTTAATCCATGATTTAAGTTATATCTCAGCTGTTTCCTGAAAACCATTTCTGAATGTTCAAAATGTCCAGTTTTTTTAAATGTTTTAAAAACGTTTCACATAACATAAGGGAACATTCCATCACTATCATTCTGCTAATGTTACTTTTGAACGTTTTCGTAATGTTCTGAAACAAGAAGTAACATTTAAAAACACAAAAACTCAAATGTGACCTGGAGCACAAAAGCGTCTTAAAGGGGTCATCTGATGTTGCTAAAAATACCATTATTTTGTGTATTTGGTGTAACATAATGTGGTTTATATATCTATATAGATGCTGTTTAAAGTTAAAAAACACATTATTTTCCACATACTGTACATTATTGTTTCTCCTCTATGCCTCGCCTTTTTTCGATTGTTACAAAACTCATCGGTCTGAAAAAGCGAGGTGTGCTGTGATTGGCCAGCTATCCAGTGCGTTGTGATTGGCCGAATACCTCAAGCATGTGACGGAAATGTTACGCCCCTCACCATACTGTGATGGCGTGTCCGGCCGGAGCGACGAGACAAAAACATTAAACCCATTATAAACAAGGCATTTGTTGTATTTGACATAATTACTGATTATAATGACTTATACTGTCTTTTTACGCGTTGCGTTGCATTGCATCGCGCCGCGTAAACATAAAACCCTGTCTGCATTTGTGATCGGAGAAATGACAAACAACAAGTGCTAACGTTACTCCACACTGCCCAAAACTAGTGTTTGAATCATCAGTGGCAAATGATAAAATAAAACGTACTTACGTGAGTCAGAACTACCGGCATTGTAGTCTAAAGTTACTTTTCCAGGATCAGTAAACAGTCCTCCATATAATGTGCCGGTGATCCACAGCACTAAGTTAAAGTATTCCCTCAGCGGCCAGCACGGATCAGCTCTAGGCATGAACGAAGCGAATATCGTCCTCTTTTGGACTACCAAACGAAGTAGTTTCGCTTTCACAACGAAGCCCACAGCGCCTTCACGACATGGCTGCAACAATACTACAGTGAGAATCAAAGTTACGCCTTCTTTCTTTGCGTGAACATTTGGGCGGCGTTATGCAAATCTTCCCACATAGTGAGGTAGATATGTGGGGGCGTGTTAGAACGAGCCGTTTTAGGTAGGCGTGGTTAACTCTTAATTTTTATAAAGAATATCTCTTTGGATTTGAGACTTATTCTTTTTGCAACTTTACAGATCTTCTTTATGCACCAGAGCTTGTAACACTCCAAAGAGAAACAAACAATTGAAATCGCATCATATGACCCCTTAAAGCCGCATGGGGATTTTGTAGCAATAGCCAAAAATACGCTGTATGGGTCAAACTTATCGATTTTTCTTTTATGCCAAAAATCATTAGGATATTAAGTAAAGATCATGCTCCATGAAGATATTTTGTACATTTCCTACTGTAAATATATTAAAACTTAATTTTTGATTAGTAAAATGCTTTGCTAAGAACTTCATTTAGACAACTTTAAAGGCGATTTTCTCAATA
Organism: Sinocyclocheilus anophthalmus; assembly: GCA_018155175.1. Lineage (NCBI taxonomy): Eukaryota > Metazoa > Chordata > Actinopteri > Cypriniformes > Cyprinidae > Sinocyclocheilus > Sinocyclocheilus anophthalmus. Next base: position 410,308 of record JADLZN010002391.1, on the reverse strand, counting down.
TTTAGATTTTTCTTTTGCACCATCAGATTCCAGATTTTCAAATAGTTGTATCTCGAACAAATATTGTCCTATCCTAACAAACCATACATCAATGGAAAGCTTATTAAATCTCGAAAAATTGACCCTTATGACTGGTTTTGTGCTCCAGGGTCACAAATGATTAGAAATAAACATTCCATTAATGATATATAAATAACAATTTGTGCTCATTTTTTGAGAACATTATTAAAGACCTTTGAACAAACATTCTATTCATGTTACTTAAGAACGTTTCTTCATAACTTTGAGAGAACCTTGCTAGAACATTCGGAGAACATTCCCTGTTTGCAAGGATCAAAGTTAATCAAGATTTCTTCACGTTTTTATGCACTTCTTGCATTGCTTCAAAATAATTTAATACAAGAATGCAGTAACAAGCACATTCGGTCACTTTTAGCCTGTATTCCTCCATTCACACCACACTAATTACATTCTCTCACGCTAATGTGAACATAACGAGCTAAAGAAGGCAAGAGAGATGATTTGCGTGTTAGTGTCACAGTGAAAAATGAGTACTTAAAACACTTTCGAAATATTGGTTTTGCTTTATTTGTGTACTACTTTTTACTGCATTATTGTAGTTTATTTTTTGGAGGATTTGACATGACTTGGTTTTAATAACCCGTATGTTAATATAAACGTTAATAAATGCATAGAACTGGGTGCTTAATGATTTCCCTCCATCATTCTGGAGATCACATTCTCATCCGATTTTTTTCTGAGAAGTCACTGACTCCCTGGCCTCGGAGAAAACGCCCCTGATTTCTATTTTAGATGAAAATAAACTCGTCATCCTGTAAAGCACAATGAATGCTATTAGTCAAGTGTTCTGAGAGGATACGCTGGAAAACGGCACAGTTAGTCACGTTGCCGGTCAAGCGGGAAGTCCTTGAAGCGTGCTAATCTCTTTAAACGCTCACAGGATAAATAGTATAATGGCATCACATTTGGACATCCCAAACTGCACTTCATGCCACATGAGATTATTTTGTTGAATTTTTCCAATCAGAACAAAAGCTGTGCAACATTTCCATGTATTTCAAACGCATAAACATTCATTACATTGAACAACATGCACTTTCCAAGAAAACAGCAAGTCTGTTTTTTTGACTTCAGGACAAACCTCAAAAACAAAACAAGACAGCTCATCTGATCTTTGCATTGGAGAAACAGCCGTGCAAACAGGAAATGAGGCACAAACACGGCCTACAAGTGGACAAAGAACATCTTTGAGGACGAGAAGCCAGTGTTTCCCCTCTGCCCCGACTGAAACCCATACATTCCCAGAGTGGAATGGGCTTTTCTCGGGAACTCAAAGCCTGTTTGTATCTCGCATCTGTTTGACTATTCATCTCTGCGGGGAGAGACTGGCTTCTTATCAGAGCACCGCAGACCTAGTCAGCCCATCATATCCGTGCTGGAAATACACTGAACTTCCAGTAACCGCCCTCACCCTGTGAGAAATGCTGCTAAACGTCCTATGAATATATGCATAATTCTCTTGAGTGACTACCAAACCCTTCCTCTTTCTCTTCCGCCTTCCTCTTCTATCAAGAAGTCAATCTCTTAGCATGCTGCTGATAAATCAAATTTCATCATTAGGCGATGCGCTATAAGCGTGCCATTCACAAAACGCGGATCATCAAGGCTTTTGCAGATGCTGCAGGTCGAAACAGCGACACTATCTAATCCTATCATGATGCGCTGATATGACAAGGTCACCTAAACCCGTCTAAACCAACCTCAGAGTCACCTGTAAAAGAGTGAATCGCGTGGAAATACCAGCAGGTCATATCTGACCCCAAAATCATATTAAAAAAATACTGCATTAAAATCATTGAATGCAGACACTACTTTGCAGCTCCTTTATAATTCCTATTATTCTTATGTGTGATATATAAATTCTATGTTAATGTTTTAATGCATTATTGTGGGAAAAAGCAAATGCTAGCATGAAATATAAATGTCATTGCTTTTTGGCATTAAAGTAATGAGAATTTGAGAGGGAAATGTGCAGAATTGTCATGAAAATATGTCATTTTCTTTATGCAAAATCTAAAAATATGGCTGAAGTGTGACTTTGGCATGTTCGCTAACAGGTTTCACGCAAAAGACTTTAAAACCAAACATATAACCATGGGGGTCACAATTAAAGTCAAATTATGATTTTTACCCGTTTACAATTATGCAACATCCTCACTGTGTGCACAGAATTTGCAAAAAATCATCCATAACATATGGATGAATCTTGTATGTTCTCGTCATTACAACTTGTCGTTTTCTTTATGCACAATCGAAAAATAAAATGATGATTTTTACCTGTTTACAATTATGCAACATTCTCACTATTTGGCCAGAATTTGGAAAAATAATCCAGGCGGTTGAATAAATTTCCACCAAATGTTTCAATCTTGTATGTTCTCATCATTAAAATCTGAAATTTTCTATATGCAAAAAAGGCTGAAATACAACTTGGATGTGTTCTTTTACATGATTTATAACTGCACAAATAACCATGAGAACCACAGGCAAGGTCAAATAAGATTTTTACCTGTTTACAATTATGCAACGTTCTCTCTGCGCTGCCAGAATTTGCAAAAATCATCCACAACAACCGATGGATGAATAATCTTTCACCAACTGTTCCTATATCGTACATTCTCATTAACATTTTCTTAATGCAAAATCTAAAAATAAGATGATTATTGACGTTCGATTATAGCTTTCAACCAAAAGACTGCATTACCACACTGTAAAGAGCAAATAACCATGAGGGCCACAATTAAAGTCAAATATGATTTTCACCTGCGTATGATTATGCAACATTCTCACGCAACATTCAAAGATCATCCTCAGCAACTGATGGATGAACAAATTTCCAGCAAATGTTTCTGCAGGTAGCGCATGTGAAATGCATGCATGGAGTGAGATTAGAGAAGGCTTTAATGAAGAGTGTCATATGAGAGGGCGCATTAATTCAGCGCTGTGACTTTTGACCATTACAGCACAGTAAAGTAGATTAACTACTGAAACCGAACACTCCATCAGAAGAACAGAGAGGCAGGGCTGTGAATGTATTTTCCCATCAGAGGAAAATGCAGTGACGTGCATGAGACTCGTAAAAACCTGATCAAATAGAGGCCTATTTTTAAACTGGTGGGACGGGTTTGATCGGAAGGGGGGAAAGGTGTGATAAAATTGTGAATGAGAGCCGGTGCCATAACACAACAAAATGAAACGCTAGCACAACAAAAACACACCCATCGGAGGGGAGCGTTTGATTGGAAGGGAACCAATGACAGCTATTCTTTATGGATTAGTTTCATGGAAGTGCTGCTTTTGGACACAAGTAGTCTTTCATCCGTCGATCATCACTGGAACGTTCCATTCTGTTATTATTACAAGAAAGTGCAAATAATAGTTTCCACAAACACATTAGCACAGATAAATCTGAATTATGACTTCCAATTTAGACAACAAATATCCATGAGGGCCACAATTAAAGTCAAAGACGGTTTTACCTGTTTACGATTATGCGACGTCCTTACTGTGTGGCCAGAATTGGCAAAAATCATCCTCAACAACTGAATATCCACCGACGGATGAATAAATTTCTACCAAATGCTTCTATCTCGTATGTTCTCGTGTATCCAGGAGGGTAAAGTTGTATCTGTGGCTCTACAAACCATAGAGAGCGAGCAGCGCTGTGATAGAGTCTCACTTTGACGTATCTTTAAGACGAATTGTTGCGGGGGAGAAATAATAGGTGTTGCAGAAGGGTGAGCAGCATATATCCCACGGACGCTCGCTGTAGTCGGCTTGCCCAGCCCCTCTGTTTCGCTCAGTTCATTGATCTGCGGTGACTTCTCCACAGAACTACACCTCCCACTATGGAAGAAACCACTGGGCTCTGTTTAGAGGGGGGACGTGCACACAAACAACACTCAAAAACATCACAAAACATACTCTTCGCTCAAATACTAATGCATATTGCAGGTTAAGCATGCTTGCATGCATTTACAAGCACTATTTAACGTGCACAATGCTCTGGTTTTTAAGCGAGGGGATATTATATTTCATCATCTCCCCCTTTGGCTACTCTTGGTTTCCTTTGGCCCGCATACTTCACATTCCTGAGTGAGTCCATCAGGTTTTGTGGTTTTACAATTTCATTTGTGCTATACAAACTGACTTGACTTACTGCGTTTAGGACGAGAAGCCAAAACAAGTGTAAATGACGTAATAAACAATGACAAAGAAATGAACATATATTTTTAAAAAAAGGGCCATTTATAGCTTCTTGGTGTTATCTAACTGCAGGAAGAGCTGGTATGTAACCCGACTCTCCTCTACGGTTGGAAGACCTGGTTGTGTAGTTAGGGTGAAATTTATGAAAACATGTTCAGGTCAAGCTTAACCTTATATTATATTTTGCATTAATTAAATGAAGCGTATTGTAGGAGCATTAAAGCTTTTTTGCATTGCACAGATGACCTTAGGAGTGCTTTACTTTTTTTACATTTATTTTTAATTAAAGTGATTTTATTAAATGATATTTATTTACAAATATTTATATTGCACTACATTTAATCTAATATATAATAGATGTATGTATATATGTGTGTGTAACTATAAAAAATAGTACATTATTGATATCGCATATTTATATTAAGTATCTTATTATATTTTTATTTATACATATATATTATTAGATTAGTATTTACATTATATGTAAGTAATATATATTAATTGTAAATATTTTTAAATTTTATTGTTATAAAAAGAAAATATAAAACCGTATTGACATTAATGTATATAATATACACACACACACACATAAACATATATATATATATAATATAGTTCTGTCAAACGATTAATCGCATCTAAAATAAGTTTTTGTTTACATAATATATCTGTGTGTAGGTTATATTTTAGATATATAATATATAGATATATATATAAAATAAAGACACACATACAGCCATATGTTTGAAAATTCGTTACATGTATATAGTTGTATTCAAATAATTTGTATTAAAATAAATAATTAAATATAAACGTAACATATTTTATTAAATATATCAACATGAATGTGTGTGGATTTATATATAAAATAAAATACACAGTATACACATAGTACTATGTAAACAAAACGACATACTAGGTAAACAAAAAATTTTATTTGGATGCAATTAATCGCAATTTACATCGTTTGACACATGAACTATATATATTATAAAATAATTACAATATGATATATAAATTTTAAGTAATTTATTAAATGATATTCACTTATTAAAAGATAAATCATATTAAATAAATTAAATATTATTTACTTGAAAGCATTAAATTATGATATATTATACATAATTAATTCCTATTATCTATCTGCCTCAACATTAAAAATGAAGCAAATGCAAAGTTGACATTAAATGTTCACAGCATAACATTTTTTTAATTTTTAAATATAAAACTGTTTCCAAGCCTATCAATTAAGAAGTTGATGTTTCTGTAGTACTGATATCAAGACTTATCTGAATAATTTAAAGCAGAGATTCAACACAAACCAGAAACCACATTTAAATCATGACATAACAGACCAAAGGAAGTCTGGGAATGCTGTAGTGACCAAAACATGTAACACAAATGCAAACTCTCTTATATATTATACAGTATGAGCTTCCTCCAGCTATGCTAAATCTGGAAATTCAAAACCAACTTCATCCAGTGCATTAATGAAGGATGAACATGAATGACAAACACTTAATGATGCTTCTTCTTCACTATCAGCTGCTACTAAATGCACGCAGAACGTCTTGTGTTTCTCCGTCGCTCTTGCTCTGTCTCTGAGGCTGTGATGAATGTAAGGCACATCCTGTAACACCTAAACACTGCATTTCCTGTTGTCTTCTTAAATAACTTCCCCTGAGCTCATCAGTTTTCTATTTCACTCTGCTGTTTTGAATATAAATTTGATCTTAGGAGCACCGAAAACACCTTGTGGTATCAATAATCCCCGGCTTTGGCCGATCGTGCTTAGACAGCAGTTTACGTCGGATAGTTAGGATGTAAATAGGTCATTTACAATCCCATAGCAAGCAGGAGTAAGATCTTTGCCCTGGGATCCTATTCTTTTCCTGTTTGTGACCAAAAAAAATCAGACTGGAAAACATCTGCTATTCAGGACAGAGCAAACATGAGTATGTCAACACCAGCCACAGATCAGATGAGAAACAAAGCAGTCGGGCATCAAAGATTTGGCTCAATTACACACAAAATAGCTTCTGTCAAAGCTACGTCAGAAATAAACCAGTTCTCAGAATAAATGCCAAAAAAAGAGATAAAAACCTGACTAAATATTTAAAATACAGGGGCAAAAAAGAGTCACTGTAATCAATTGATGCATTTGAGACAACAAAAGCATTAAAAGTTTTTCATTTAATTAATACACAAGAAAGGATGCATAAAATTGATCAAAAGTGACAGTAAAGATATTTATAATGTCATAAAAAATCTATTTCAAATAAATGCTGTTCTTTTGAACTTTCTATTCATCAAAGACTCTTGAAAAATAAAATACTTCATGGTTTCCACAAATATATGAGGCAGCACAGTGTTTGGACATGATGATAATGCAGGGAGGAAAAGGTTAGTTGAGCCAGCATAAAATCAGCATATTAGAATGATTTCTGAAGATCATGTGATACTGAAGACTGCAGTAATGATGCTGAAAATTCACTTTTGCATCCCAGAAATAAATGACACTTTAACACATATTAAAATATAAAATGGTTATTTTAAATTGTAATAATATTTCACAATATTACAGATTTTACTACAATTTTTGAACAAATAAATGCAGCCTTGGTGCAATGTCATAACAATGTATTCTAGCAGAGCATTTATTGTGTTCTGCGACCTTGAGCATCCTGACCCTTAGCTTAAGCATTCGGACATTTTCAAAACAGACAAAGTGTTACGGATGAATTTTAAAACGTTACATAAGAAGAGAGGTGGAATAATGTGGTTTTCTGCACTCAAAGGACACTCAGGGTCATGATGGTGACCTGCTGGCACCTTTCACTCTGCCGTGTACGTGTCTGTATGAATGATGGCAGCATGTCAACAGGCAAATTAGGTAGCAGAAAGGGTATTATATATATTATATAACACACACACACATAAATAGTTTCTTGAAAATAAATGCAATTATATATATCCACATGCATACAAATGCAAGTTAATGGCACATAAATGCTCAGTCCCAGATGGCACGCATTTTCATTTGTAACCACTATGAGCCAGTTCACAGCTGACTATTACCTAAAATGTAGACTGGGAAGAGGACTGTGAGAGGGAGCCATTTGGAACGGGACCAAAGTCTAGCACGATCATCCCAAAAGACAGAAAGATAGAAAGTGAGAGTTGGTTCACATAAAGCCTGGTACAACGTGCAGAGATATTTAGAAATGCCCTGTCAAAATGATTGACTTAAAATGCAAAATATTGAACACAAACTCAACTAAAACAACTCTTATCTTTCTTTTATTAGTCTTTAACTTCAGACATTTACACTCTTAGCAGGAGATTTCTTTACTATATCAACTTGCCATTTTCAGAAAAATTCAAGAAAAGAAAAACATAATTTACGTTATCAGTGAAAAATAATTTTCATTGAGGAAAAACACAAGGGAGGAATTGATTTTATCCGCCAGGAACCGACTGCATCGTAAAAAAAAAAGTGTGCATCGAGAGCTAAAATAAATGACATCGTCCGAACTGGAGAGTCGTTTTAGAAAAAGTTACATTTAGATAAAAGTCAAATTTATCTGTACAGTGCTTTTCACAATACACATTGTTTCAAAGCAGCTTTACAGAAAATCCAGATGTTTATAATATCTTAATATCTTCATGCCATATATGTGCGTTTAGCAGATTAGAGTTGGACGATAATATTAGGGATGCACCGAATGTTCGGCAACCAAAATTATTCGGCCAAAAATTTTAAAAAAAGCTCTTTCGATGTTCGGCCGAATAAGAGAAAAGACTGAATAAATTGTACCGAACAATGATATGACACGATCAAATAGCAACCAGCGCAGAGTGAGAGGTGCGCACTCTTTATTATGCAGCACACACGTCAGCAGTGTGGAAGCATTTAAACTGTCGGAGAAAGAAGCAAAAATCATTGCAAGCACCGACAGCGAGAGACTGTTTAGTGCTGCATCACATCTCTTCGATGAGAAGAGGAAGGGGTGATTGTTGCTGGTTACTGTATGATGATTGAAATTGCGAAATGGCCTTAAACAATTAGTAAATAAACTGCGGAACGTTATGTTTTCTAATACACGCACAAACTGCATGTATTCTGACAGCGCTGCACGAGCTCGCAACAGATCTGCTTGTTAACCAGGGTTCAAAATCCAAAGTACGAGGAAAATCTGCGCTCGTCATTTGCTCAGTCACATTTTTATGAATTTTTACAAGGCATGTGACAATGCGATACGTGCGACGTATTCGTAATGAGACCCCTTTATAAATCTGTTGTCACCAAAAAGAAGCACTGAGGTCTTCCTGCGCGTTTCCACCAAAATAAAAGTTGAGAAAAAGCAAGAACTCTTATCAAGAGTATATTATGTTAATATATTAATTATAACATTCACACATAGTGTTCAAATTAGGATCTGTAATATTTTCTAATGTTTTAAAAAGTCTCTTCTCAGCAAGGCTGCTTTTAATTGTACAGTAAAAAAATAAAAAATACATGCCTGATTCAAGAAGGGGGTCTGATGGCCAAAATTATTATTTTACTAACTTAAGTTAAACTGTGCTTTGTTGGTATAGTGTCTGCTAGAATGTAAAAATGTTCAGTGTTAAATATTTTGAAATTGTTGTTTTGTAATTGATTTTTTATTTGAAAAGCAAGACAAAACAGTAAAAAGCACATTTTGGCTTTTTAATTTATGCAATGGTGAATTTTTTTTTTGCAAAATACATGGGGAAAAAAACTCGAAAAACCGTGTTCGGTATTCGGTAGTCGACCTTCGGCCCAGTGTTTCATTTTGTTCGGTTTCGGCTTCGGCCAAGAATTTTCATTTCGGTGCATCCCTAATAATATAGCTTACAGTTTGCAAGGATACCAGCAGATATTTGCTATATTATATATCGCTTTACGTAAAAATACTGTATGTATGCAGAAATAGTTGGACATAGGCCTACTTATAAATCCAACTTTATATAAAGAGCTGGATGATATATGAAGACTGTTTTACATGGAATATAAAATAAAAAAAGGTAATTGCAACTTTATCTCACAATTCAGACAATTTGGAAAGGAGAAAGAAATCTGAAAAAATAAAACAGTGAGCGAGATATAAACACATAGGCTAATTGCAAGATATCAGCTCACAATTATGAGAAAAATTCAGAATTTTTCTTGCAATTCCAAGTTTTACGTTTTTATTCCAAGATTATATGTTTGTCTCAGAATTGCAAGAAAAAAATCTGCTAAAATGTTGCAATTATGTATTTATTTTAATTCCGTAGTTCCATAGCGATAATATGGTTACATTTTGTGACGATAAACAATCACGCAGCTAAGATTTGCTATATAAAGTATATCTTGCTTTACATGAGTGTACTGCACTTGAAGTAGGATATACTTGTAAAGTACCCATACAAATATTTATCCTTTGGAATAGCATGCAAAATATGAATTAGGTCGATTTCAGGACATTTTTGTTGACATTGCATGATAAACATCAGAGTCCAGAAGCAAAACCAGTTAAGAACTGCTGGTTTATAATAGCAAAGATGTTTAACAAAATCTAGAGGAGCTTTAAACCTACAGGAAAGCAACCCACAAATCAGCCGTAAAGTAGCCCTGCTTGACATGGTACAGCTGTCCATGCTGAATGTGCAGAGAAAACAAATGAAGAGGAAAGCGTTCGCCTCCCCCACAGGCGATCAGAGCGACTATATATCACACTCCAACCTGCCAACGTGTGAGCACACATGCATGTGCATAAATCCATGCACACTTACACTCATGCACGCTGTCTCTCTCTGTACTGTAGTTACGGTGCCCTAAAAACACCTTTGACTGCTAAACGAGAAGCTTTAGAACTCCAATGCAACTCTGAGACGTCTAAAGCGCCACGTTAAAGCGAGTGTGCAACTTGCCCAAACCACATTCTCGACATTCTCCCTGCCTTCCACCGTAATGGAGAAACACTTCAGGCCGTGACTTCCTATCTTGTTCGGTCTCGATCCATTTGCTCTGTATAAATAAAATGTTTCAATCTGCGAGTTGTTGAAACAGTGCCAGCCTACGCACCTTCCTGCCTCTGCCGTCTGGCTCGAATCGAGGGCCCCATCTTCTTGGCGGGGGCCACATTGTAGTCGTCAACAGCGACAGCTTCGAGTTTGTCACGGCAGGCGCTCCCTCACTACGAAAGCAGCGTGTTTACATGTGTGTGTGCGTCTGTCGCACAGGAAGACGCCTCTTACACACGGATCGTCAAGTGTGAGAGAGAGAGAGAGAGAGAGAGAGGAGAGAGAGTTTGGATGTGTGCAGGGCTGCTGGGAATGAAACACTAGCTTACTACTAACTGAACTTACTGCACAGTATGCACAGTATACTGCCTATTACGATTCAAAAATAGTGCATTATGCAATGCTAAATGTTTATGTCTCATGAGCTCATCACGATGCATAACCTTGATGGGCTTATTTAGGTTTATGCATTAGGGAGATGCTTTAATGCAAAGCGACTTATATTGCATTTAAAGGGATAGTTTGCGCAATAAAAGAAAATTCTGTCATTTACTCACCCTCTGATTTTCATTTTTGGGTGAACTCCTTCTTTGAGGTACACAGATTTATTAGTTCTTGCTTTCCCTGGGAAAACACTCAGTCTGCAGTTCAAGCAAATACTGAGTCGTGAAAATTGATGTTAAAATCATGGCTGGATTTACTTCCAGTTCATTCACATCACATTACAAATGAAAGGTCAAGTTGAGGGCATTACATTGTGGGATGCAGTATCCTGTGGATTATGTAGCTGCCATTTATTATGATTTATACAGAGAGAAGGTTACCAATATAATGCAAGGCTTTAAAATGTTATGATCCCTGCTAGATTTTAGCAATATTAAAATGAGTGAATTTTACTGTGAATTCAGTGTTAATAAGAATGACTCTAAATGACCGATTTTAATTAGTCCAATCAAAACAAGATGAGAAACCGAGTAGACCAGAAGATCAGAATGCTCAGAATTGATATGTGTAATTTATTTGCATATATCATAAGGCATGCTGAGACATCTCTGATTATAACGGGATTGATCTAGTTTCATTCAAATACGCTGACTGCATCCAGTTTAGACATGGATGTTATGCGTGTTAGGTTGCAGTCTTTAGTGTATGATTTTGTCTAAATTTGAATTGGATTGGGGCTCTGAGAGAGATTCAGTAAAATGAGATCCTCTAAAATTCATGACTGTAATATGATTTGTGTATTTGCATGACACAAAACAACATTTAGCTCCCGCAACCCACACACGTAATTTTAAAACGATCACAACACACGAGACATTTCTCCAAAGTACATCTGGAGATTGAAAAATTATGATTATGAACAATCACAGCATTAATATTCCCGCAGTCTTGTGAAATATTCATATGTAAACTGGTTATTTGCAGAAAATGAGTGTATGTAAATTGCTCTGAGGGAAATACAGTGACACTGTGACATGTCAGTTGTGATGCTTTCATAAACTCTGATAATGAATCCATCATATATATACTACCGGTCAAAAGTTTGAGATCAGTAAGACTTGCATTGTTTTTAAAGAAGTCTCTTCTGCTCGTCAAGGCTGCATTTATTTGAACAAAAATACAGAAAAAAACTGTAATCTTGCTAAATGTTATTACAATATAAAATAATGGTTTCTATTTTAATAAAGCTGAATTTCCATCATCATTACTCAAGCATAAAATGTCACATGATCCTTCAGAAATCATTCTAATATGCTGATTAGAATGTGGATAATACAGTGAATTAAAAACTTCTTTAATGTACCAAAAAAAAAAAAAAATCAAAACAGATTATTGATAACAAATAAATGATAGTTTTGATATTTGTGCAACAACAGCTTCACAATTTTAAAAAAGTAAAAAAACAAACAATAAAACTAAAATATACATTAAAACTAAATAGCTTTATTTTTGGATAATGAGCAAATTAAAATGGATTAAATACTTAATACCTGAAAAAAATATTGCACAAAAGCTTAATATTATGAAACCAAGATCAGCCTGTAAATTCTGACTGAATGAGCCTCATGTACTGATCACACAAAGTTTTACAGTAATAAAGCTTCAATGCCATCACCCTTTAACGTTTAATGCTCTCTATTGCTGCATCACGTTTCTTCATCATTCCCACATGTATATGGTATAAAATCATCCTGTCCACTGATACCCACACAGAAATAACTTCCTCTATAGCAGGAACTCAACCGGCTGTCAGATTTCACTATATAGCGTCATCCGACAGTCTTCAAATACACAGCGAAACTATTTTTACCCCATTCGGTCTTCACATATTTACTTACACATTTACTGAATTGTCTGTTTACACAAACTAACAAAGCAGGTCTATTAATACCAGACGAGTCTGTGTGGCTCTCATTGACCTTGTCAGTTAGGCTGAAGGGCTTTTCCAGCTCTCCGCCTGTGTTTGTGAGACAGGCCCTTGGCAGAGCGCTTCACCGCCGTGGTGGGTATTATTGTGAGCTGGTCCCTCATTTTCCTCATGTCAAAAAGTTCCCAGAATGACTATCGCAGGAGAACAATTGGAATTCTTTCAGCTCGGCACACACATAATGAGGCCGCCACGGCGCTGGTTAATTGTGTACATTCCGCTGCCAGGCAGCTCTTCAGACTTTATTGTAAACATTGTAAAGGCCCTTCACAATGGCTTTGTTGGCAGGCTCTGTGTGTAATGTCCAATGGCAGTTAATGTGTTAAAACCCACCCCTCGATCACAGGCTCATGTTGACACGGCCAGCCCACCTACACGGATGAAAAACTGGCGCTTTTTAATTATTATTCATATTAACGATGCATTTTTGAACACTGGTGATAATGCAACAGCACGTCTCTCTTGACTTGTAAATTTAACATGAATAAATTGTTACAGTTCAGTTGCTTCTCAAAGAGCTACATAATTCCCAGTCCATTTCATGCATTCTCAAGAAAATACATCCAGGTTTAACATCAAAATGCTGAGCAAAAAAAAAGGAATTCTATTTTGCATAAAGAAAATGAAGCTTATTTTACTACCATTTATATTAGTTGCACGTTGTTTTCATTACAATTACAGCATTAAGCAAAATTCCCCCACATTTCTCAGTGCCACAATGCAACTGAATATACATTTGATTTTTGTTTTGTTTTTTTGCGTTTCCATTTATACTCTTGCTAAAAACTGTTTTGCACAGACCGTACACAATTTGCACACTATTGCAGAATTTGTTATTCTGCACTTACCAGATTATATTTCCATTTTCATATACTTTTCTAAACCCTCATGCACTAAACTGACATTTGTTCAATGACAATAAATTGAATTTAATGCAATCTAAAAATGACAATAAATGGCTGTTACACAAAAACTTTTATTTAAATCGGCATAAGTTAAAAGGAAATACTGCTATGCATTACAGTAAGCATAACTTGGCAAGAAATGTGCTTAAAAATAATATCATAATGCAAAAACCTTAATGGTCCTTAAAAACATGCTCCATTTTCTATAAACAAAATATAATAGTGTGAAATATGATTTTGACAGGTTTTGACACTTCAATTAATTATATTTCCATCTGCATATACTATTCTAAACCAATATTCACTGACATTTGCTCAATGACAGTAAAATTGAATTTAATGTAATCTAAAAAAATCCATAAACAAAATATAATAGTGTGAAACACAGTATGATGGGAACGTTTTTGACAGGTTTTGAACCATCAATTAATTATATTTGCATATACCAATATTTACTGACATTTGTTCAACGACAATAACGTTAAATTTAATGTAATCTAAAAATTACTATATGGCTGTATTACACAATTTTCTTTTAAATCAGCACAAATTAAAAACAAATAATACTGCTATGCATTACAGTAAGCATAATTTGGCAATAAATATGCATGACAATAATGTCATAATGCAAAAACCCTAATGGTCCTAAAACATGCTTTGTTATATGCAAAGTATAATAGTGTGAAATATGTGTTTTCGACAGGTTTTGAGAGATTGAACCTTTTGATACATAGTTAATCACAATCAAATCTGCTCAAATTCAGTGCATATGATTTGTTTGTAGCTTAAGCTGTACATTATGCTGTAAACAGTCGAGTAGAGTGCCATATAAATGTGTTCTACCTCTCCGCCTCTCAAATAAAGACAAAAGCTGTTGGCTTCCAGCCTTGAAAGAAATCAAGCTGCTGTAATAATAAAAAAGGCCGATCCTCCCTTCCCTGTCAAAGCTTATCTTACAAAAGCATCTCAAATTGTTCCAAGCTCCCACAAGGGCATGTGCCCAAAAATAGCAAAACAGTCCAGACACTGGAAACTTTCTGAACCAGAAATGAAATTCTAATTACAAAAATAAGAGATGATGGAAGACGAATGGTGTGGACTAAAAATGTGGTCTATTTATTCTGGTCACTTCACTGAGGAGTTTATGGAGTATTCATGGACTCTGTCTTGTATAGCTGTAAGTATATTGCAGTGTTTGGTTTAGGACGAATTTAAATTTAAACAAATTAAAGATGCAAAAAATCTAATTTGATCCCATTTACTTCCTGCTCTTACTGTACATGATTCATCAGTGCATATAAGGTGTAAAGAATAAATACTGTGTTTAAATTTAAATATGTAAATATAAAGAAAATCTACATCAAAATGTAATTTGCTATGCCACTGAATCAACGTTTATTTTTGGACGACATCGTTAATGCTAGGGATGCATTAAAAAAAATCTGATAAAAATTGCGATTGTTGTTTAAATGCCACTTTAAAAAAAAATTCCAGGTTTGCTGTGCTTGTTTGTAGGGCTGCACAATTTGGCCAAAATTTGTGCTTATATATCAAAATGGTTATAAAACATTGTAAATTAATAATAATAATCATCATCCTTGTTGTATTATTATATAATAATTCATTAATTATGCATGCATTATAATAAGAATACATAATTATAAAGTTGTGTTATTAGAATTATCTAATCATTTACATTTTATTATTATTATATTATTAAATATATAATATAAAAATTACTAAATAATATAAATTCGTATTGTAATATTCCACTGTAAAATACAAAATTGAGTACTTAAAAATAATACAATATATTTTTTGCATTACTGTAAAATTAGTTTATGACCGCCTTAATTCATTTTCAAACATTAACCATCATAACCATAAAAACATTTAAAAAAATGTAACATCCACTTTTTACTATCCAATAAATTCTCGATGAACAAACTCAACTCAATGTTTCCCTTAGAAATACATCAGATTAAGATGGGTTGACACATTGACTTTGATAAGAGTGAAATATGAGGAGTGCATAAATGCATAAAAACGTTCAAAATCTGATACTCATCTGACACTCTGTCAGCAGAACTTTCATCCACATCCATATTAATAAGGCAAACCAGTCAGATCAAACAAGCAGCCACTGCATTAACTGTGACATGCAACGTTTTGATTGACAAAAACTTGTAGTATTTAAGATTTATGTTTCCTCAAATCAATAGGCTACTTTCATAAAGCTCTGTGATACGTGACACGCTCAGAAGGAACTGGATCTTTTGATAAATGAAACCCGATTAGCATCATATCTACAGTCAGGCTGTGTAATGGATGTGCTCCACCCATAGAGCGCCTCAGTATTGATCATCTGTGATCTCTCTGATAAACAGCAGCTACCTTCCGCTCTGCTCTCCATCATTTCATGCCAATTCTCATGTTCTTCTTTTAAACAGCCTTTTAACACAACTGAAATTAAGCAGTGTGAAAACTGCATGTCTAATTTAGCATATTAAAAATATTGGAGAAAAACAATCTTTAAATTACAGATCGACCAATATCATTTTTTAATGAAAGGTGCTGATGGAGTGTGGTGTAAATGAGGAAATATACTAAAAGTTTTGTACAATATTTGAAAACATCACATGATTTGGCCAAGCAGCTAACTATAGGCATGGTTTTTAGCTGAATGCACTAAAATGTCAAAATATTTAGCTGACTGCACTAAATACAAAAGAATGCACCATTTAAAAGAATACAGAAGATCAAGACCAATCAATCAGCTAATATTTCGCCATTGATAAAAGACTATCAGCCAATGACTAGGCCTTAAAGGAAAACTCCACTCTTTTTGAAAATAGGCTCATTTTCAAACTCCCCTAGAGTTAAACGGTTGAGTTTTACCATTTCGAATCCATTCAGCCGATCTCCGGTCTGCGGTAGCACTTTTAGCTGTAGCTGGCATAATCTGAATCTGATTAGAACCGGGTAGCACTCACCAAAAATGACCGAAGAGTTTTTCGATATTTTTCCTATTTAAAAACTGACTCTTCTGTGTTATCGTGTACACTAAGATACCGACGGAACATGAAAGTGTGATTTTCTCGGCCGATATGGCTAGGAACTATACTCTCATTCCGGCGTAATAATCAAGGAACTTTGCTGCCGTACCATGGGTGCTGTGATATTACGCAGCGCCTGAAAATAGGCTAACTTCCGTCACCATAACCAATGTGACCACCTGCTTGCACAGGGAGCGTGCCTTCCGTTGGAAGATACCTAGCTGGGGACTATTTTCAGGTGCTCGTAATATCATTGCACCTGCTGCACCCATGGTACGGCAGCAAAGTTCCTTGATTATTACGCCGGAATGAGAGTATAGTTCCTAGCCATATCGGCCTAGAAAATCGCAACTTTTCATTTTCCGTCGGTCTTAGTACAAAATGTAACTACAGAAGAGTCAAGTTTAAAAAGGAAAAATATAGATACTCTTTTATCATTTTTGAGTGAGATGCTTAACGGTCTAATCAGATTCAATGATCTATGCTAAGCTACAGCTAAAAGTGCTACCGCCAGACCCGGAAATCCGCTGACCGGATTCGCAAACGGTAAAACTCCACTGTTTCTCCAGGGGAGTTGGAAAATGAGCCTATTTTCAAAAATAGTGGAGTGTTCCTTTAATGACTTGACTGTAGCTGACGAAAGTTTCCGTTTCAGTTTCAACAACATCTAACAATAGCCTTGTCAATGGATAAAAACATTTTCAGTTTTGTTTTTCTATTTGAGAGAGAGAGAGCTATTGTGTCAAAAAGTATTTATTTAATAAGTAATATGCATTCAATAATCAATATTTTTTTTTTATAATAAGCATTTTATCTCATAGTTTATTTCATTCGCCATGATTAAATTTAATTATCTATAATATATCAGCCATTCGGCTTGCTCTGAATTCTGCATGTTCCAAAAAAAGTCAGACCACTAATTTTTAGTAAATAGAATACTAAGTGTTCGTTTAATAAGCAATTTCGATTTTTGTAATTGTACTATCGGCATTAGCCTACTATAGTATCGGCCATATCGGTCAACCACTTGACTGTGTAAATAAACAACAACGTGTCTCCTTACAATTAAACTATGATTATTTTGAACTACATATATATATATAATAATTCAAAAGTGGATAAACTAGTATGATAAATAAACAAGTTCACAGGAGAACCGATCACAACAACACTAGAGCTCACTGAGATTGACTTCAGCCAGCGCGCGATGTCATGCCACAGGAATTCACTGGCCAAGAGCACGAGCAA
The DNA here is from genome assembly GCA_018155175.1 of Sinocyclocheilus anophthalmus. Taxonomy (NCBI): domain Eukaryota; kingdom Metazoa; phylum Chordata; class Actinopteri; order Cypriniformes; family Cyprinidae; genus Sinocyclocheilus; species Sinocyclocheilus anophthalmus. Next base: position 392,351 of record JADLZN010002391.1, on the reverse strand, counting down.
AGCATTTAATAACGCCAAAAAACGACGACCACAACGAGTTTAAACCAGCACTGCATGTAAAGCAGCGACGATTAGGTTATATCAGGATTTGACTGTTTATATCTGATATAAAAAAAAAACGATTTAAAATGTCCGCCCGAAAATCCCCTCAAGTAGCCTACGCTACAAACTTACAGCAGCGCTGCCTGACTACAGTATCAACCCATTCCCTAAAATGTCGCACAATATCCAATAAAAACATGACACACAGCAGTCGGATTTACAAACGCGATATCAAGCATGAGGTAAAACTGCTTTTCGTACCTTGGCTTGCAGGTAAGGGGGGTAATAATAGTAGGTATATTGGGGGTACATCTGCCTCCACACCTTGCCCATGAAGATTAGCGGTAAATTTAGACGCGGATGTCACTTCTGTCAGACCAGAAACCCGGAGAAAAACCAACACCGACCGCTGCTGTCGACGTCCAAACGCTGGGACTGGAGAGGCGAGGTGGGCGGTGGAGCAGAGCAGAGCAGCCACCCTCCGGTGCACACAAACTCTGCTGAAAAGTCTGCCACACAGACTGATAAACAGCAACCAAACGCTGTGCATCTACAAGCAGTGGGTAAGAATTTGTCAGAGTCTGTGATAAATGTTTCAGTGTTTTTAAACTTGCAGTAGCTATATGGTAAAAAAAATCGATACACAAATGTTCTTGGTTGGATTATTAGTGCACATATTTTTATATCTTAACTGCTATTTTGAAACTGCTTGTCAACATTATGACCCTGCTCATTTTGTTTATGAGCCAAATATGGGGCAAGTTGTCACAATTTTTTATGGCAGTAAATATTCTCCTGGGAGATATTGACACAAACTTTAAAAATGTTACTACTTTTGAATATTATAATGTTATTGAATCTTATTGACTAGGAAAAACAAGATACGGTTCATTTAAAATGCTGACCAATATCAGGGGCATATTGTCACAATATATGGGGTAAGTTGTCACAATGATGAATAGGGTAGGCTTTTTGGCCAAAGTTAACAGATATATTTATGAAATGGCAAAAAGGGTCATAATAAAAGAATAATAGCGCAAATAGTAAAAAAATTAAAAATAAAAAATAAATAGTTTTTAATTAAAAATAAAAAAATAAAAAAAAAAAAATTTAATAAATATCAATGTGCCCAATATTTCACTAGCGTTCAGAATCGAACAATCATGTTCCTAAATCTTGTTAATCTTGATCAAATGGGTGTATATTGGCCTATTTAATATTTGTTTTATTGTTGTTGTACAACGATACAATTCCACGAATAAAGGCTTTGTTCATATATATACATATATATAAAGCTAGAGAAAACATTTAATTAACATTTAATAACTTAAAAAAAAAATTCACCAATGAATCAGCAAAAAAGGGCAAAAATAAATATCAAACCATGTAGCCAGACCTGAACGTGAGTTTACAGTGGATTGTGCATGACTACTCCTCTGCTGATAGGCCAACGACTTTTGAGGAGGCTTTTTGATGGGACATTGAGGCTAAAGGTCAAATTCATTCTCCAGAGCATCTATAGTGGTACATGCTTCTGTTTCAGATCCATCCTTATTTTGTTTTTTTGTCAACATCTTTATTAAATACTAACATTAATTGGCATCAAATCACTGTTTTATCAAGATTGACTACATTTTAGAAACATGGCTGGTTTTGAATGCCAGTGAATGAAACTCTATGCAAACAGAGGGTTAAATATATAGTTCAGTCATGAAACTCTAGATGGCGCATTCTGACGTGGTGTTAACGTAACTGATGATATTCAGAGAGTTAAAAGACTTGGCACAAGCTGATTGGTTCATGCTGCATATGCAGCCAATGAGCTTACTGTCTTGTATTTATATGGCTGGCTAGCATTCACTTGAGGTTCCTGCAGCGCGCTTTCAGAGTTCTCTGAAACCCTCCACCTTCCCCAGCTCCACCTGTATAGATCTGCTACGGGGTTATTTTATACGCTATTTGTGCAGCAGCAGCATGTCTTAAATACTCACACATGGCACCGTATCGCCGTATGCATTGGCAGTAGCAAGTTCCTGTACTTGCTTGCAGCATCAGCAATACTCTACAACTACAGCAATAACCAACAGTAGCAGCAATTCAGCAGCAGTGTAGCAGATCTGTTCCACCAAGACCAAATACATTAACATTGTCATATCCATCACCATGCTAACATGTTCTGAGAGTTGTCATGATTGAAATGCAGCTTTCGCAACATTTCTGCAGGCATCTAGTGAGTGATGCTTCCTGTTCAGCTTCAGGAGACAGGAAGCATCACGCATGTCTAAGCACCCTGTGAAGAAGGGTTGGACCAAAGCCTGCTGTAAAAAGCCATGAGCGAGTGAATCCCCTTAATCTAGACGACAGAGAGAAAGAGAAGCGAAAAAGATGACTAAAGCTATAGTCATATAATTAGGCGCATTATACACCTGAAATTGAATGTTTCAATGAATAGCTGTCCCTTTCCAAGTTTACATGTGACCATTGTCTTAATTGCCTTGCAATTAGTCTCAGACGGCACTCCCACAAACTTGTCTGATGCACATTGTGCAAAAAAACGGGACCTTAAAACATTGTTGCAAACTTCTATTATACTTATTTGATATGCATGAAACCAGTTCAGAGTAGCTCATCTGTAGCTCTTGCTATTGCATGCATGTTTTTGTTGAATGCGCAGTAATCACAGAATAAGATGTGATGTCCTGTGAGGCGTGGGAAGGGCCTCTTCAGGTCACCTTGTGATTTTTTTTGTTCCCGTCCTGCTGCTGTTCCTCTGCCCTTATACCAGCTTCCAGATGGAGCGTGTGACGCAGTCATTTATCATAGAAACACTTGTTAAGACAGAACACACACATACACTCATTTATTGCAGTGAGATGTTCTTTTGCATTGTTCAACAAGAAATCATTAGTAATTTCTGAGGGAAACAGGAAATCTAACAAGAAAAATGTTAATTTTGTCCATTTAGAATTGATTGGATTGTGGAAAGTTGCTTGAAGGCCAGTTCATCTCCAACACAAACTCATGGTATTATATACTGTGTTTACTGTTAAAATCAACTCACCTAAAAATCTGTATTTTTCAGGTCCAGCTAATATACAGGTCTTTTATTTGTAAGATTTCTCCATTCGTAAATGTATGGACCATCTTTGATAATGCTAATACAATACCTGGCCCAGTGTTTGGTGTAATAACTAGTTCAGGTGAGTAGAGTTAAACATGGAAGCCTGTTACTGCCACGGGATAAAAAATAAAAATAAAAAAGGTATTTGAGATGTTTTTCTCACAATTCTGAGATATAAATTTAAAAATGCAAGTTATAAAGTCAGAATTGTGAGATATAAACTTGCAATCCTGAGAAGAAAAGTCAGAATTGTGAGATTTAAACAAAAAAAAAGTCACAACTCGCCTTTGTTTACATTTTTTATTTTGTCGCAGAAACAGAAAACAATTGCGAGATGCAAACTCAGAATTGTGAGAAAAAAGTTAGAATTCTGAGTTTATTTGTTGCAGTTCTTTTTTTCTCAGAGTCCATATCTCCCAATTCTGACTTTAAATTTTTCATTTTTGATTTTATCTCTCAAAATTGCAAGAAAAAATAACAAATTGTGAGATATAACGCATAATTGTAAGGGAAAACGTCGCAATTACCAGTTTCATTTTATTACATTTCATAAAAAAACTAACAAACAAACAAAAAAACAAGTTGATTATATATTTTTATAAGAGTTTATATCTGGCGATTCTTTATTTTCTTTCTCAGAATTGCAAGTTATATCTCCCCCAATTCGGACTTTAATATCTCACATGTAATGACGGTGATATCTCACATTGCAAGAAAAAGTCAGCATTGCAAAAAAAAAAATGCAATTAAATTTTTTATCTTGTGTCAGAACTACTTCTATATTCTAAGGCCTGAAATCCATTTTTTTATTTAATTTAAAGTTTTTAATTTAATTCAAAGAAAATGAGATGCACAGCAAAAGGAAAGAGGAAACCCCAAAATTCAATAAACTGTATAACAAAGACAATCACATGGGTGTGAATATGCTAGACACCTGGACACAGTCAGGGAACAAAGATATCACATGGTCCTAAAACAAGGACTTCAAAATAAATGCTTTACATGAACACAACCAACAGGCACATTAAAACAAGACAAAAAAAACCTGCATTATATTAAATAATTCAGCTTATGTAATTAATAATTTTGAATGTTGTAGGGCCTGTGCAGTTTGTGGTAATAATAAATATAATTGTATCATTTTTAAGGACTTTTTATGTTGTATCATAAACTATTTTGTAGCTTGTTGGTTCCACCACATGATGTCCAGAGTAAAATCTGAGTGCTGAAGTAAAATTATTCCAGTTGCGGGCCACTGAACTAGATGAATAAAAGCACATCTAAATATAAGTTTAAACACATTTATTTGTTGACTTAATGGAGTTCTTCTTTATGTTTAAAAATTACCAAAATAGACCCAGATGAGATTACTGTTGTCATACAATATAGACGTAAAATTAAAAGATGAGTTGGTAGTGGAAGAACTGAATGAGAAATTACTTTTGATTGCAGACTTTGCTATCTTTGACGAATCTGAGCACAGTTTGAGATCTTTGTTGAGACGTGACATTAGGGCATTTTGTCTCAGGAGAAGTTGTGCAAACATCTCCGTTTGATCTTCATTTACTGTGACTGCTGATCTTGGTAGTGATTTTCTTCCTGTTTATGTACACCGTATCCAAATCTCCCTTGATTTGGGGGCAAATATTAAGTGTCAAGGTTCACATGAAGAAACGGCTCAGTGAACGCATGTGTTTCTGAGGACGTTCATTCTGCTGACCTGTGCTTTGTGTTGTCATGGCTTTTTGCAGAGCTCTCATTCTTCAGCTTGTTTTTCTCTCTTGTCCAGCAACTCTGCGGCCTTTGTGATGGTGCCGAGCTCATTGGTCGGCCCACTCCACACCCCCCCCCCCCCCCCCCCCCCCCCCCCCCCCCCCCAGGAAGTTTAGAAAACAGCAGCAACATTTTTGTGACACATTCGTGTGTCAGGAAATGACAGTATAGGGAAAATCTCAGAAGAAAGCACTGACTGCTCAAGTTTCACTTTAACAAAAATAACTCGTTTTGTGTGTTTGTTAAAAAAAAGTTCTACAATATGAGATTTTCTAACTAGAATCCTAATACAGTAAGTTCCAGAATACTTATGTTTTAAATTATATTAATTTTTATCATTAATAAGTAACATTTCTTAATAGATTAAAAATTAATATATTGCCACCAACATGACCCATTCCGTGTCAAAGCCGAAAATCCTTTGTTTTAAACTTATTTTAAAATATGTTTTATATAGTTGTTTTTATATTCTTAATTAATGACTTTAAATCAGTTGTATTATTTTGTACCATTAGTTTTATTTGATTGTCTCTCACAATGCTTTATGGGGACTGCATTCATTCGTAATATCAGTTAAATGCTTATACCATTTTTAATGCCTTGTCATATATATTTAGCTTCAAATATGATTGATCTCAGATCTGATTGTTTTGGTTCATGACAAAACTACTGATGGTTTTTAAATCCATAAGAAAAAACATGGGGAAAATACCCGCAAAAAGTACCCACAGATTTTCTCAGCAGCCTTGGTTCATTAGTAATGTTCCCGTTGTGTTTGCCTTAATCGGGAATTTCAAATGTAATTTCCAATGGAAATTGGCTAAATGTTTCCACATTACATTTTATTAGTCATGCACAGCTCAAAAAATATTATATTGATTGATTGCTCTTTTTTTAATAAATTTTTTTATTAATTTTAGAAATTTTAGGTACAATAATTTCCATAATCACAAAGACTGAAAAAGCCATGAAAGTAAATTCACTGTGGACATAAAACTCAGCTGAACCATAATTGTGTGTGTGTGTGTGTGGTATATATATATATATATATATTATATTATATATATACATTGGGGCAAAAAAGTATTTAGTCAGCCAAAAATTTTGCAAGTTCTCCCACTTAAAAAGATGAGATAGGCCTGTAATTTTCATCATAGGTATTCCTCAACTATGAGAGACAAAATGAGGGGACAAAATCCAGAAAATCACATTGTAGGATTTTTTAAAGAATTAATTGGTAAATTCCTCTGTAAAATTAGTATTTGGTCACCTACAAACAAGCACGATTTCTGGCTCTCACAGACCTGTAATTTCTTCTTTAAGAGGCTCCTCTGTCCTCTACTGGTTACCTGTATTAATGGCATCTTTTTGAACTTGTTATCAGTATAAAAGACATTTGTCCACAACCTCAAACAGTCACACTTCAAACTCCACTATGGCCAAGACCAAAGAGATGTCAAAGGACATCAGAAACAAAATTGTAGACCTGCAGCAGGCTGTGAAGACTGAATCTGCAATAGGTAAGCCGCTTGGTGTGAAGAAATCAACTGTGGAGCAATTATTAGAAAATGGAAGAAATACAAGACCACTGATAATCTACCTCGATCTGGAGCTCCACGCAAGATCTCACCCCGTGGCGTCAAATGATCACAAGAACTGTGAGCAAAGGGAATGACCTGCAGAGAGCTGGGACCAAAATAACAAAGGCTACCATCAGTAACACACTGCGCCGCCAGGGACTCAAAATCCTGCAGTGCCAGACGTGTCCCCCTGCTTATGCCAGTACATGTCCAGGCCCGTCTGAGTTTGCTAGAGAGCATTTGGATGATCCAGAAGAGGATTGGGAGAATGTCATATGTCAGATGAAACCAAAATAGAACTTTTTGGGTCAAAACTCAACTTGCGTGTTTGGAGGAGAAAGAATGCTGTTGCATCCAAAGAACACCATACCTACTTGCATGGGGGTGGAAACATCATGCTTTTGGGCTGTTTTTCTGCAAAGGGACCAGACGACTGATCCGTGTAAACGAAAGAATGAATGGGGCCATGTATCGTGATATTTTGAGTGAAAACCTCCTTCCATCTGCAAGGGCATTGAAGATGAAACGTGGTTGGGTCTTTCAGCATGACAATGATCCCAAACACACCGCCCGTGCAACGAAGGAGTGGCTTCGTAAGAAGCTTTTCAAGGTCCTGGAGTGGCCTAGCCATTCTCCAGATCTCAACCCCATAGAAAATCTTTGGAGGGAGTTGAAAATCCGTGTTTTCCAGCGACAGCCCCAAAACATTACTGTTTTAGAGGAGATCTGCATGGAGGAATGGTCCAAAATACCAGCAACAGTGTGTGAATACCTTGTGAAGACTTACAGAAAACGTTTGACCTCTGTCATTGCAACAAAGGGTATATAACAAAGTATTAAGATGAAATTTTGTTATTGACCAAATACTTATTTTCCACCATAATTTGCAAATTAATTATTTAAAAATCCTACAATGTGATTTCTGGATTTTTTTTCTCATTTTGTCTCTCATAGTTGAGGTATACCTATGATGAAAATTACAGGCCTCTCTCATCTTTTTAAGTGGGAGAACTTGCACAATTGGTGCCTGACTAAATACTTTTTTGCCCCACTGTATATCATTATAATATATATATATATATTATATATATTACACTCAGTCAAAGTTTTTGAACAAAGATTTTTAAAATGGTTTTAAAGAAGTTCTCTCTCACCCAAGCCTTCATACGCAAAAGCTCATTTGTGAAATATTTTACGTATTTGAAAGAAAACTGCTTTCTATTTGAATATATTTTTTGATTGTCTCTTACATTGCTTCCCACACAGCAAAACCACACACACACACATATAATATAATATAATCTATATATATAGATATATATATATAATATATATATATACACACACCCATACATAAGTGCGTGTTTGTGTGTGAATACAGTAAATGAAATGACTTATTATTACATATATTGTGTGATCTGGGCTTTAGTTTGGGCATGTTAGCATAGGATACTCTAGTTATGACACAAAGTAGTGAAACTTCTGAGCACTATGACACCAGTTGGGTCATCACCAAAAATAGACGTTCAAATCCAGTACAAGTTCCTTAAATAATTTTTTTTCTTTGTCTTTTTCTCTGTTGTGTGTACTTAAATGTCCACCTAAATCAAAGCTTTATCTTCCCTGACAGAGGAGATCAGATTATCAGGGACTAGTATACAGAATTCACCACCATGACTCTCACAAAGGTGTTGATATGTGGTTGCTAAGGTGTTCTCAGTGGTTTCTAGTGTGTTTCTGTATTGCCGAACCCGAAACATTAACATATGACTGTCCACATTTACACGTCAGTGTCTATTCAGTGTTCAGAAACTAGCAGGATAGATACTATTATTCCTGAACAGCAGGAGAGCTATAACATTCCCTCAGCTCATCCTGTGGGTCCGTGAAATGCGATCTTCTGTGTTTCCGCTGCATTCCAGTGCAAGATTCCTCATTACGTCTCGCTCCCGTGGGCCGGCCGGCTCTCAGCCGTGCCCTTTGTCTGATCCCAGACCTACAGCAGTCTGTTTATTCTGCGGTTTCTGAGACATGTGGGGGAAAGCAGCCGACGTGCCAAAGATTTACCAGCTCCGGCATGTCAGCGTGTCATTCTGCATCACCCTGACTGTGTCTGTAAGAGGGAACAAGAGAGAGAGAAAGACCAGATAAACAGAGATAGTGACCCTAAACACGTTAATTGCTGCTTTCTTTGTTTACTCTGCATTTTTCAGTGGCTGATGCCAACATGCCACTCAGGCGTACTTCCTTTAGTCAGTTCTGATTTTTGTAAGATTGTTATATTTATTGAAATAAGAAATAGTACTTCTTCACTTGACACTTAAAGGTTTGGCTTTGTAATAATAAAAAATGTGAACAGTTTTTGATTAAAATGGCTGTATGTTTGTAATTTTCTGTTGTAATACACTAATATTTGTAAGTTTTATGGTTGTTTTAACATCTGGCCAGATGACTACAGTTGACAATTAGCCAGCTGGCTAATACTGGCATATTTACAGTAATGTTAATTAATATGCATTTTCCTCTTAAATAAACGAACTAACTCGAGATTATGCTGATATACAAAATAAAATTGTACAAGATATTTTTTTCTTTATAACCATTGAACGACAGTGACTCGATATTGAACAATTTATCAGCCAACATGACTGTCAATAGTCATTTTTGTTTTCTTTTTTCTTTTACTACTTATATCTTAAAGTTTACTTATTTAATATTACTTTTTATTCATTTAAATCTAAATTTCTTATTTGCTTATTTTAATGGAATATTTCACCAAAAATGTTTTTTTAAATTTGCTTAAAATGTACTCACCCTCATGTCATCCAAGTTGTAGATGAGTTTGTTTCTTCATCAGAACAGATTCCAAATGTATTATTAAGACATTTTTATTTTTAAACTGTTGAGTCTTATTGCTTTCTCCAGTGAAAAAGTCATCTTTTCTGAATCAGGAGAGAGATCTGCACAGATCAAGCCAAAACAGCTCTAAACAAATATGTGGGTGGATTTTGATGTGAGAGACAACAGGAGATTAACTTTATTACTGGAGGAAGCGTTATTATGAGGTATGGACTTGTTTTTGGCAAGAAGTGATAGTTTGAAGTTAAAAATGCCTTAATGAATTTGTTTCTTACAAACACACAGTTTTTTGCTTCACAAGACATTAACTGATGGACTGGAGTGGTGTGGATTATTGTGATGTTTTTATCAGCTGTTTGGACTCTCATTCTGACGGCACCCATTCACTGCAGAACATCCATTGGTGAGCAAGTGATGTAATGCTAAATGTCTCCAAATCTGTTCCCAATAAGAAACAAACTCATCTACATCTTGGATGGTCTGAGGGTGGTTTTATTTGCACTATTAGTTTATTGTTAGTATTGTTAGTTTACTTGGCACAGTGTCTGACTGAACAGGCAGTGAGAAATGTGTAACTATACAGGACTAAAAGCAGTCAGGTGTGACCCTTTGCTAACACTCATGTCTACCCACGACTTCAGAGGAACACAATGTAATCATTACACTAACTAGGACCCTACAAAAACTGATATCCATGAACTGATGAGGCCTTTTCTCAACGAAACTGTCAAACTAGTGAAGAGTAAAAAAAAAAGCATTGCATTGCATGTAATTTTGATCCGCTTTTGAGATCTGTACTGATCAGTGATGTCTCCATGTTTGAATAATTAAGATTTCCCCTCGAAAATACCTATGAGCAATTGCAGGACTGTTAAAGCTGATTCATCATCACCTGACTAGGCACTTGAGAACGGTCCTGTCAAACATGATATCTTACAGAGTATAAATTCAGCTCCACGTGCAAAAAAATTGCATGTCAAAGAAATGTGACACGTAGACGTCAAGCGGTAAGGAGAGCTGGTGATCTGAGGTTGTGGTCGTGGTTTCACACCCGCTGAAACTTCACTTCAGAAAAAACACTGTTGCAGAGGGTGCAAATTATGATTTAGCATTTTACACTTGACAGAGTTTATGACAAGAAATTTCCAGGAAAAACACGTTTCGCATTTAATACATAAGAGCACAGTTCAGTTGAATGATCAAGTTTACCCTCTTTAACTTTATGATGTTCATCTGCTTGTCCAATTTGCTCTTTTTACATTGACTATCACGTTATAGCTATAGACTACACAATCAGACACTACAATAATTTCTTACAATATATTCTGATAAATTTAACATTTCATTACAATGATATGAGATGAGTGGATGCTTTCAACTGATTTCCTATTGTACTCTCACCAGCTGCACTGCAGTGGTCAAACTTTTTCAAATATAGTGAATTAAGCTACTATCTCAATCATAATGCACAATGTTTACATTTTGAGGTGCAGCTCGTTTAGTTAGCAGTAGCCGCCTGCTCAACTGTTCGTCGATTTGTGTTGGATGTTATCTTTGGAATGGAAATATGGATATTTTTTTGTAAACCTCATACTTTTCTGCTTATTTCATTTAAAGGGGTCATATGATGCAATTTACATTTTTCCTTTCTCTTTGGAGTGTTACAAGCTCTTGGTGCATAAAGAAGATCTGTAAAGTTGCAAAGACTAAAGTCTCAAACCAAAAGAGATATTCTTTATAAAATTAAGAGTCTGCCACGCCTACCTAAAATGGCTCGTTCTAAAACGCCCCCACATGTCTACCTCACTAGGTGGGAAGATTTTCAATAACGTCGCCCAAATGTTTCACGCAAAGAAAGAAGGTGTAACTCTTAATCTCACTGTAGTATTGTTGCCGCCGCCACCATGTCCCGAAGACGCTGTGTGTTTCGTTGTGAAAGCGAAACTACTTTGTTTGGACTTCCAAAAGAGGACGATATCCTCTTCGTCATGCCTAGAGCTGATCTGTGCTGGTCGCTGAGGAAATACATCAACTTTCACCATGGACAAAGCGGAATCCAGCCCGGGGTCCGTCACATGTGGTTGCCACTCATTCGTCGGATCTTGACCCGCCCCTCCAGCTCACTCGTATCCCGGCCTCAGCGCACACTAAGCCCTCTTGTTTTTCGTTGTGAAGCGAACTACTTTGTTGTGTCTTCCAAAAGAGGACATGACTAGAAATCAGTGGTTAAGTTGTTTACAACACTGTTCCAGAACAGTTAACCCAAATATCCAGATGTGTGCAACACATTTTATGGAAGACTGTTTACTGAACCTGGGAGAGTAACGTTAGACTAAAATGACGGCAGTTCTGACTCACGTAATTATGTTTTCATTTTAAGGATTTGCCACTGATGATTCAAACACGAGTTTTGGGCAGTGTAGAGTAGCACTTGTAGTTTGTAATTTCTCCGATCACAAATGCAGACAGAGTTTTATGTTTTTATCCTCCGCGGCGCGATGCAATGCAACCAACGTGTAAAAAGACAGTATAATCTTATAATCATAATTATTCATATATTTTTCATGTTTTGTCTCGTCGCTCCTGCCGGACATGGCATCAACAGTATGTGATGGGCGTAACATTTCCGTCTCACGCTTGAGGTATTCGGCCAATCACAATGCACTGGATAGCTGGCCAATCACAGCACACCTCGCTTTTTCAGACCAATGAGCTTTGTAAAAATCGTCGCATTTCAAAAAGGCGGGGCATAGAGGAGAAACAATAATGTACAGTATGTGGAAAATAATGTGTGTTTTTTTACTTTAAACCGCATAAACACATTTCATTACACCAAATACACCAAATAATGTTCTTTTTAGCAGCATCATATGACCCCTTTAAATGTCATAAAGTAGAGAGCTAAGCCAGTAATAGTATTGACCGTGTCGTGTAAACATGCCTGAAGACGTGGAAAAGAGGGACAAACCGAATCAACTGAGCGAGTCATTTATACCATGAATTTGATCATTTAATTCAGGCAAACAAAACAAAAAAAGATCAAAAGAGCATTTCATCTTCGATTAATGATTAAATTATTAAAAAAAAGCATGTATAGTGATGGGGGAAACAGAGCTTTTCGAAACTCTGAATCAGCTAAACCATTGTGTCGCAAAATGATTCACTGTTTTGAAGCGCCCCAATCAGATCGCACATCGCGAATCATTTGATTTAGATCGGGACTTCAGAGCGCAGATCATGAATCATTTGATTCAAATCAGAACTTTGGAGCAGGTTTGTGAATCATTTCACAAATTAAATTATTCGCCATCTGTGCTTCAATGTCTGAAATTATGGTTTGCGATACAAGCTTTGAAGTCCCGAATCATTTGATTTAGATCGGAACTTTGGAGCGGGTTTGTGAATCTTTTTTTTATTCATATCAGAACTATGAAGCGGGTTCGTGAATCTTTTGAATCAGGACTACGGAGTGTAAAACAGAAAAAAGTAACTTACAGTCGGACATTGATTGTAATGATTTTCAAAGGGTATAGAATTTAGTAGAGATGCTGTGACATGTCTCTACCAATATCCAGTAGCCAACTACAGTAAATTGTCCCTTGCAAAAATTTTGATTAGGCCTAAACAATTAATGTTTGCTGTCTGCCGTTATGTCCACACCAATGCAAAAACTCAAACCTACACCCTTGAGTCAAGCTATTCTTACAGAACACATAATCACTGCCTTTCATCAGCTCACTGTAGTGTTTAGTTTCCACAGTTTGAGCAGAAAGTGTTGAGGGACGCTGCTTTTGTGAGTTTCTCAAATCAGGCTAAAGGAGAGCAGTAACACTGTCTGTGATCTACACACACACACACACACACACACACACACTCACTCACTCACTCACTCCTGGTTAATTACAGGGAAGTGAGTGTTAGTGTGACTATGTGAGTGTGTGTGATTAAAGCACGCGGCTGTATCCTAAAGGAAGGGTGCAGGAACGTTTGTGGATGACAGGGCAGAGATACTTGATCAGGAAAACAGCAGCAGGGGCCGGCCAGCGGGCAGATAACGAATCACGGCTCGCGGAGCGTCGGCTGTCAGATCACTGATTGGGACTCTGCCGTCACGTGGAGAAGAGCACTGTGTTCTTCACAGAGGAGTTTAGTGATGTTTCCCAAATGCATTGACATCTAAGACCTTGGATCACTCATAAGTGCAACTTAAATGTTTCTTTCACAGTTTATCAGAGATAAAGAACTGAAAATAAGCTGTTTATACATTTCAATTACTGCAGTCATTTTAAGCTGTGTTTTAGATCAAAAAGATTGGTTATAAAAACTGTTTAAACTCCAGTTTATGCATTTGCAAAAGTTTTGGCCTTAGTTCAGCACTTATGGACCATGCAGACAAAATGCATAATCAGAATGAGTTTTATTGCCAGGTATGTTTACACATAATGATGCACTGAAGTTCTGCTTTGTATTGAAACTGCTCAAAATGTAATTTTAAACATGATTTTAAGAACATGCGTTGCAACTTTATCCTGGCAGATGGAGCTTTTTCTTGTAAATTAGGTCAAATCTTTATTTCGCACTATGCTGGAGATGCTCAGCTCAGATGGAGGATTTTAATGGTTAGTAAAATGTGGTGTAAAATGTTAATAATACTCATAATGGCAAACCTTTATTAGAGAAAAATTTGTGTTTTCTTTAAACTCGTCCAATAGTTCAGTTTGTGATTCTAGGTAAACAGAAGAACATGCAGCAGTTTTAATATATAAAAAAGCAAGATATTTAGTTAATCCAGAAATGAAAATTATGTCATTATTTACCTGACCTCTTGCTCTTCCAAAATGTGTCCTTTTGTGTTCCACCAAAAAAAAAAAAATTTTTATAAGTGGTGCTTGCAGGTTTTACTTGAAACAATTTTCAATCAAAAACTGTTAGTAAATTTCACAAATAAGAATGAAGAAACTGCAAGTAACACGTTGAATTAAACGGGACATTTTTGAAGTACTGCAGAAAGACTGGAATAGAATTTTCTTGTAAAATGCACTCCAATATTCTGTATTTTAGTTTCTGACCCACACACATTCAAAAGTTTTTCCTATTTAATGTCTTCTTATATGACATAATACATGCAATACTGCTATATCTGGAATATTCCTGGCACAGAAACACATTTTGTCACATGTTCATATACTTTGATGCCATCCTCATACATTCACGTGTAAAAAAAAAAAAAATCTGGGACATTACGGTAAAAATACCGGCAGCTGGTGGTTGCCAGAACTTCACCGTAAAAATTATGGTAGCAACATTTTAGGTTTTACAGACTTGAGTTAAATTCACAATAAAATACCGTATTTCATAAACTGATGTGATGTTAATAAACCAACATATTGAAGTGTTAATATCTGTTTTGAACCATTGTAATGCACCGATAACCACCAAAAACTGGTGGTGATGAGAAAGTCACGTGATGGGCGAAAGCTCATCACAAACAGCTTTTCTACGAACTGAGGAGGGCAATACTTATATATAGAAAATGTCATTCACACAAACACTAAACCCCATAATGGTGACACACATGATACTGAAATAATGCAATAAACATACATTTAACAACATTAGATGTAATTAACCCTAATATACCAAACGGATAAGAAAAAATTAAGAAACAGTTATTTCAACAAAAAAAACCCCATCAAATATGATGTGTCATGCATGGAATTCTGGGAGTGTCAATTTACGGTTTTTCACTGTAAATTATACAATGACTTTTTCTTTTTCACTTCCAAAAAACTTATTTTTAACAGCATTTTACTGTAAAATCACATTAAATGCAATTACATTTATTCACCGAATATAGTATGGAAACTTACTGTAAACCAGTTAACAGGTTTTTACTGTAGCATTTTTAGTCTTTTACTGTTAAAATCACAATCATTTTTTACAGTGCTGCACATTTCTTATATTATTGTATGTAGTAAAAATATTCATTACATGTAATATATATTTTATTTATATCTTACAGTATTCCTATAGCACAGAAACAAACATTGCTGTTGTTGTCATATTTGTTTGAACTGTCCCTTTAACTCTTCCCTCAGTAGCATTTCAGGAATCTTACTTGTGAATTATATTAAATTCCGTACTGGTTCGAAGGTTAGTGGCTGATATATATATAATAGTGCCTCGAAGTTCTTGGCAGCCAGAAGAATATTACCTTTCACGACGGATCTTAAAATGAAGCAGTCACAGTGATTCAGGCCACAAAAATGCTTATAAGTGATTTTTAACTTAGAGAGGCATCTAACGTGACAGAGGAGCTTTGCATCTCTCGAAGCTATGGGAAATTCTTCATCGGTACTTATTCTGCCTCCAGCTTCCTGTCACAGCTTGCAGCAGTGCTGTATTTCATTGACAACACTTTAAATGTTTTACGGCATTAGAGTAAATGTGAATTGCAAGAATTGCTTAATAGAATAGTTCAGCCAAATATGAAGATTTGCTGAAAATGTACTCACACTCGGCCATCCAAGATGTATATGGGAACAGAATTTGGAGAAATGTGCATTGCACGACTTGCTCACATGGATCTTGCAGTGAATGGGTGCCGTCAGAATGAGAGTCCAAACATCTTGATAAAACCATCACAATAATCCACAAGTGATCTACACCACTCCAGTCCATCAGTTAATATCTTGAAAAGTGAAAAGCTGTGTGTTTATAAGAAACAAATCCAGCATTTTAACTTCAAGCCATTGTTTCCTCTATCCATAATATTGCTTTCTCCAGTGAAAAGGTAATCTCGTCTGAATCAGGAGAGAAATCTGCACAGATCAAGCACCGTTTACAAGCCAAATCAGTTAAAAACAGGTCTAAACAAACATGTGGGTGGCGTTTAATGCGAGAGAAAACAGGAGATGGACTGGAGGAAGTGCTATTATGAATTATGGACTCAAATTTTGGCCAGAAGCTACAGTTTGGAGTTAAAATGCCTTAATGACAGATTTGTTTCTTACAACCACGCAGCTTTTCACTTCTCAAGACATTAACTGATGGACTGGAGTGGTGTGGATCACTTGTGGATTATTATGATGTTTTTATCAGCTGTTTGGACGCTCATTCTGACGGCACCCATTCACTGCAGAGGATTCATTGGTGAGCAAGTGATGCAACATTTCTCCAAATCTGATGAAGAAACAAACCGCTTGGTGGTGAGTTAATTTACAGCAAATGCTCATTTGCAATTTGTCTTAAAAATAATGCTGAAATGCAAAACATCTTGAACGTCCCATCATTTTATCCATGCAAAATATGATTTCTTGTTTTGTCATAGGTGAAATGTGACATGGACAAATTCCTGACATGATATATGATGTACAAAGAGAGTGAACATGTCTCTGTTTTAAAGCTTAAAATTCACTTCAGAGGCCCATTTCATGCAAGATGCATTTTATTGCCAATTTTGTGAAGCCAAGCAAGCCTTTATCCTGCTAACCTCTCATGCTGCCAGAATGTTGAAGTTGAATCTGGTGACCCAGCACTACAGGTCTCTTTGCAGCAGTCTGTCTGTACCGTTGCCCAATTCAACCCCGATTAATGGCTTTTAATGCCCGTGGATTAGTGATTGACAGGCCTAATTGAAGTCACAAACTGACTTCAGACGGTCCTACAGGAAGACGAGGATTTGATAGTGCATCAGTGTAGATTCAGGTTACTGTGTGCTAATGCAGGTCAGCTGGATTGGTTGACTGCCAAAACAGACTGAATGTACCTGATGAGTTCAAGTTTGAAATTAATTAGCTTAGTTTCATTTTAGCACAAAGATTAGACATTGCATTGCTCCGTAAATATTTAATTTATGCAGTTTCCTTAAACCATCTTTATTGCATGCTTCATATATAGTAGTCAGAATATAAATGTATTCATTTAATGCATGAGATACATTTTCTGTAGCTCAAATACAATCAAATGCTTTTCCTTTAAAAAAAAATGTTTTAACCTTTTTTATCTTATTTGATACCATCTTCATTTTATTGCATATTACTTAGATTTTGTATTACTTTTATTTGTATATGTACAGTAAGAATATTCATTACTTATAGTTTATATTTAAATAACTTTTAATGTATGTAGATTTATTTAATATAGCACTGTAAAGTTTACATTAGTAAATTATTTATTTATTTATTTGTATTTATTTATTTATTTTCTATATTCTACCATGCATGCTGGCACAATTTTGCATATTCCTAGCACAGAACCAAATTGCATATATTGCATATTACTTGATCTTTTTACATAGTAATAATATCCTTGCATATAATGTATATCTAGTTTATGGTATATTTTTATGAATATTCGTAATACATGTATACATTATACAAATGTATTTCCTATTTATTTATGCATTTATTGATGGCATCCTCAATGTTTTTATTTTTATTTTTAGAATATTCATTAAGAATATCATTACTTATAATGCATATTATATATTTACTGTATATTTATATAAATAATTTATATTTGTACATTATAAAAACTAAATTTCTAAACTGTGTCAATTTTTTATTGCATTACATTTATATGCTAAGAAACTGATTCAATGACAACACACAAACATATAGTTTTACTAATTGTGGTTTTTAAGGAATTTATCTTTTTTAAATCTTTATAATCTTATATTAACAATTTGTTGCATTTAATAAAAAAATATTAATAATGTGAAATAAATATTTTTGTGTACATTATTTCTAGGTGTAATTAGGAACATCCATGAAGGCAGAATCCACTGAGCCACTTGCACACATGCAACAAAGGTATGCACACTAATACAAGTCCTATATAATCATAGAGCAGTGCTCAAACGGTCATTTGGACACATTAACATTCATGCCGACACAAAGAGAAATACGGCTGCTTCAGAGAGCCAGAGCAGCCAGTTCACCTCGCAATTTATCCCAGTACTGTAATGAATTATTCAGGATGGCGTCTCAGACAGTAGCCGAGGCGTCAGACTCACCTGCTGCAGACTCCTGGACTGTTATGAAGACGAGCAGATCTTCACTTACACTACATCGGTACTGCGTCTGCAAGGCCAGAACCCTGCAACACTCTGAACCACAGGGGGAAAATAATAATGCAAAATGTAAATTATGGCCCCTTTTTTAAGCTGTCAAAAAGTACACTTTAGCATATTTTTTAAATGAGCATTTATTATGCAAATAATATGCTTTAGTAGCATATACTTTATTTTCAGACACTTAAGTGCATGTTATTCACAATTAAATGATCATGTTTAAATTTATATTAAATCCAGTTAGCTAAACTTCAAACTTTAATGCAATTACCCACTTCTTAAGTATATCTTTATCATAATTACTTCTATTGTCTTTGAAATAAGTGTGCAGTTGAATGTACTGACAAGCATTTATAGTAAACTAAAATATAATATAACTATATGCATTTTAAACTTTTGTGTCATGCACTTAGATATATTTGTAATGATGAAGTTGCAATTTAGTACATGTAAAAGTAGTACAATTTTAGTACACTTTTTAATACATTTTTACATGTGCTGTAGTAGCTATGTCAGTCAACACATCAAAATAAGCTTGCTTC
This sequence comes from Sinocyclocheilus anophthalmus, assembly GCA_018155175.1. Classification (NCBI taxonomy): domain Eukaryota; kingdom Metazoa; phylum Chordata; class Actinopteri; order Cypriniformes; family Cyprinidae; genus Sinocyclocheilus; species Sinocyclocheilus anophthalmus. Next base: position 373,361 of record JADLZN010002391.1, on the reverse strand, counting down.
TTCCTAAAATGTGAAGATTTGGAACACATTTTAAAATAATACTTTCAATTATAGACATAATTACAAAGTGCATTTTTTTTAAGTGTGATTAATGTGTCTTTCTTTAAGCATACTTAAGTGGCTTTTTATTTGATTAATATTACATGATCTGCACAGCTTTTAAAAAATATACTTGCAAGATCTGAAGTACACTACAAGTGCATATTCACTGCAATTAAGTGCACTTCTTTTTCACAAGGGGTAGTATTTGCTTCAAGAATAGCAAATGTTGTCATTTCTGCAGCCAGTCTCTGTGTGCATTAAAAATAAAAACTCCTGGGCATTTATAGTAACCGGCATCCACACAGGCCGAATTGACCGAAACTGAGACGTCTGTGGTCTGTATGCGGGTGTCTACAGGGGAATGTTTTACCTTCAAACAGCAGCCTGTGTGATTGAATCGCACTTCTTGTCAGTAAGAGCAGATCCTTTAGTGAGTGACAGGAATGTCAAGAATGCACAGAGTTTGTGTTGTTTAAACGTTTGGTCTTAAGGCGGCGTTCCGCATGCTGCTGAGGTGGGGCACATTCTTCATCTTCCTCGTACATTCCTTCAAAAACCTGTTTGTGGGAGACGTTTCTATTGTACACTTCTATTGTAAGCTGACAAAAGTGGAGTTTCGCAGGAATGCCATTAAAGAACTATTTTTGGTTCCTAAAGTATTAGTGAACAGTTCTTAAAAGAACCATTTTTCTTAGTGTGTAGAACATTTTATGATTTAAAGAAAATGGTTCCACTTTAAAGAACCTTTTGTGCAATAGAAATGCTCCATGGATGTTAAATTTGCAGAAACTGAAACTGCAACAGGTTCCCAGGTTCTCTCACAACATTTTGCACAACTTCCCTTCAGAAATCATTCTTATATGTGACCCTGGACCATAAAACCAGTTATAAGAGTCCATTTTTCGAAATTGAGATTTATACATCTTCTGAAAGCTGAATAAATAAGCTTTCCATTGATGTATGGTTTGTTAGGATAGGACAATATTTGGCCGAGATACAAATATATTTGAAAAATCATCTTTAAAGTTGAAAAATGAAGTTCTTAGCAATGCATATTACCAATCAAAAATTAAGTTTTAATATATTTACGGTAGGAAATTTACAAAATATCTTCATGGAACATGATCTTTACTTAATATCCTAATGATTTTTGGCATAAAAGAAAAATCGATAATTTTGACCCGTACAATGTATTTTTGGTTATTGCTACAAATATACCCCAGCGACTTAACACTGCTTTTGTGCTCCAGCGTCACATATAATATTTGTTCAAAGTTATCTGGTTTTTAATAATGTTCTCAAAACACTAGCTCAAAAACATATTATTCATGGAACATTTTTTTTCTGAAAAGTTTTAGCTGGACATTTTTTTTTAAATGTTGCTACTTGTTTCAGAACATTCAGAGAGCAGTCAAAAGTTAACATTCCAATAATGTTTGCAAAATGATCAAATGCAATGCTAATGTTTGAATAACCAGGAAAAAAACAATTCTCACAACCTTTAAAAACGGAACATTCTAAATATTCGGAGACCAAAGTAACCAATTCCAATAATGTTTGCAAAAGAATCAAATAGAATGTGCACTTAACGCTTTTAGAACATTGTTAGCTGTGAAAACAAATCAAGAACCTTTATTTTTAAGAGTGAATGGATTGATTGACAAAGCCTGCTTTGACAACTTTCACAGCTCATCAAACCCAAAGAAAATCCTTCAAAAGAAGAAAATTTGAACAATACATATATAGATTTTTATGGTAAATGCTGCTTTCCTGAATGCAGATTTAGTCCCAGACCAAAACATGGATTTTCAATGGTGGATTAATACAACAATGATAATAATACTTAACACTTGTGCTGTGCTGAAAATCCTTCACCTAATTTGGTGTTTCCGGTCAAAACTGGCCTTTTACAAAATTGCCTGTAAATCTCTCACTATGCTTTATTATGACCAAATATCAATCTTTTTGTCAGCTCGTTTTCTTTCAGTTAGCACGGGTTTTGTATTTCTTTTTGGCATTGATTGGTGGTAGACCTCATTGATCTGAGCTCACGCAGTGAAAAAAAGGATTATTTTTGGATCATTTTAGACACGTTCATTCAGAAACCGAGATGCCTAAGCTCAGATCATTGAGGCCTACGATCAATCAATTCCAAAAAGAAATACAAAGCCTTGCGCTAAATGAAAGAAAACAAGTTGACAAAAAAATTGAATCCAAGATAATATAGCATACTATAGAAGATAATATAACATCATAAGAAATGTATAAGCAGTTTTTTGACCGGGAACAGCACAAGTGTAACAAGGTGGGGGAAAACATCCCAAAAAAGTACAATTATCAAAAACATTTTTGTTGTTATACCCTGTGTGAGCAAAGAGACTGTTAGTTTTAGTTTAATCTGATAATGTGTTTTTCATGAAAAGGACATTTTCTTTGCAAAACCACCAACATCAGAGCTGTAATGCTTTTCTGAATATGAAAGCTGGATGTTGAATTATTTAACAGGTTGTAACTACTTACACAGCAAACACTTGTCTAAACAGTGGCCTTAGGCTGTGCATCTGGCCCTGGGAGAACAGAGATGGGAAATAAACCTGAAAAGCCAATTAATATGCAACTGCCAAAAAGCAGGGCATAAACAAAGCAAAAGAGGGACGTCATACACTCCAGAAACAAAGGAAAGGAGAAACGCAAGGCAGCAAAAACAAGCCTCTTTATCCGTGTGCTGACAGCAGCTCTCTACAGTGGCGTCAGATACGTGTGAAGTCATTCATTAATGCATGCACACATCTTGTCTATGTGTTGTTAAGCACATTCTGTGGCGAGAGATTCTCATCTGAAGAATGCAAGCAATGCAGAGCTGCAGCCGGATGTTGTATGTCTGGTGACGTGTTGGAAATATTTGACTGCACTGGATCACTTTTAATAGCTGATTGATTTCCAAAAAGGCACTTTTAACTAAATGCAATGCTTTTTTATAGGGTACAGAGAGGCTAAAGGCCCCTAAATTCTCAGAAAAAAAGGTACAAAAGCTGTCACTGGGGCGGTACCTTTTCAAAAGGTACACTTTTGTACCTTTTAGGTACTAATATGTATACTTTAGTTACTAATATGTACCTTTAAGGTACAAATATGGACTCTTTAGGTACAAACAGTGACAACTTTTGTACCTTTTTTTCTGAGAGTGCAGGATGAAAGATATTTGATTCCATGAACTGAGAATTTTTTCCGAAGCATTTTCTAAAACAGTATATATTTTTACTTTTTAACTAAAAATAAAACCATAAAACATTTTTTGTTACTTGAAATAAAATAAACACTAACTGAAATAAAATTAAATAAAATATAAATATTAGAAAAACTAAAAGAAAATTAAAAATCATTAACCCTTTTTTATTCATCTATACAAATAAATAAAAATAATAATACATTTTATTGTTTATTTAATATATATATTATTAAAAACTCTATAGACATATTAAAACATTAATCAAAATTACTAAAACCTTTCAAATGAAAACAGAAAATGTAAAAACTGATTCAAAACATTAATGAATAATAATATTAGTATCTCACTGTCTCTAAAATAACACTGGCTTCTATACTATAGCCTCATTGACCCTAAATTTATTGTTTTTTTTTTTTAAAAATCTTTAGTTTAAATGATGATGGGTTATCTTTAATATTCAGTCTAAAAACTTGAACCAGGTGAGGCAGTGTTATTTCTAGTGATATTATCATAGTTCTCTTCATATTTTGAGTTAGGTTTTAATAGTTTTCTTTATTACGTTTTGTTGATGTTATTGTATTTTTATTTTTATTTTAGTTAAACTTTTAGTAATTTTGTTGTGTGTTTTTGTCAAGTATTATTATTATTATGTCTGTATAGTTTTTATTTTATTTTATTCATTTTATTTCTGTTTTTATTATTTTAGTACATCAAGTTAAACTAAAATAAAATAAGAAATGTTGCTTTGGAAACTAGCTGAAATAAAATAAGTTTATTTTATTTTATTTTATTTCATTAAAGTATCTTATATTTCATAACAAGTGGATTATCCTCTTAAGACCCGAGAAAAGATTTTTAGGAAAAAAAAAACGTTTTTTTTCATGTCTTTACATTGTTTAGAGCATAAAAAAAAATGAAAATGATATTTCATTCCTAAGTTATGCTACGTCCTTGGTAGAGGACATCGGGACTCATTTAATTGTTTTTATACAAAAGACATGAATGAACATGCATGGGCAAAAACAATAGATTTTTTTAAATCACCAATACATTTTGTTTTCAGGATTTTTTTTTTTTTTACCAAACTTTGTATAAAGATAATTCTCAACCATGTTATAACAGAATGATTTGATATACCTTTTTTTCTTTCTGCAAAATGTGTGTAAAATGGCCATAAACGGGTTTTCTGATTATATACAATGTATCTATAAACTAAATCTAATTTGCACTAAATATGTGTTTTTGGGGCAACATGTAATGAAAAAGAAGTGTAATAATGGGAGTAATATTTGATAAGATTTTCATAATAATATGTAATATTTAATAGGAATATTGATATATAATTTTTTGTCTATTCATTTGTTGTGTCTCCCAAAATGCTAATAAACATGCTTTTAGTCCCGGTGTCCTCATATGAGGACATGTATGAAATCGTACAGAAAGTCATATTTTGATTTGAAACCCCATAACATTTTCTTGAGATGTTGATTTATGACAGACAGTTTAAAAATTATACAGATTTAAATGATAATTACAAAATATTATCATATTTCCATAAGAGTGTCACTAAATTAATATCAGACATATTTGAAGACCAAGGAGAGGGAGTGGTCATAGTGAAACATCCAGACATTTAGTATCTCTGAAATGCCCTGAATGTGCTCCGTACAGGACATCCAGACTTCAAACTGTGGCATGTACAGTCTCAGAGAAATACACCAAAATATAATGTCCTCATATGAAGTCACAGGGTCTCAGGAGGTTAGTTTTAGTTCACTGAAATAATTCAGATGTGATGCTAACATGAGCAACACTGCCATCTAGAGGTCATTTCACTGGCATTGCATCAGAACTGTGGCCGGTTTTATTTACAGTACATTCTGAATCATGATGAGCTGAGAGTTCAGCAGGTCCAAAGAAGTGCAAATGCAATGAAATGCATGCTATTTGCATAAGTTAAAATCCCCATCTGAGTAAGATCAACAGTTCTTTCACTATGAACTCAACTATGAAGCATTCCTCTATGAGCCTCTTTAGGCTTTCAGAGTTACTTTATGATGACCGCAGCAAAATCTCTTCATTATTAAAAGCTTTTGACGGTATGATTTGAAAGTGCAGTCGATGACGAAGCTGTCAGTCGGGTAAGTTGACAGGATGTGACTCTCGTTACCTGAGCCCTACATTCTGACTGACGGCTGCATGGGGAAATCTCACATTCCTCCACACAAAAACCAGACAGGTCCTGTCAAAGCTTGAGCAGCTCTCATGGGTTCATCTAGATTTAGAAAAGCCAATTCTGTAGCATTTTAAATATGATAGGGTTAATAAATTGCACCGTTGCATCGTCATATGCAGTACGTTGTGACATAATCGTGCTTTCAGATCTTTTGACATTTTTAAATCTCCTCCTTCTGAAAAACTCAAGAAAATATAAGATACTATACATCTATTTGTACTTGATAAGTTCACTTCCTGACAGGATGACACTGTTGTGGATTTTGATGGAACATTTCATTTTAAAAGAGTGAAAGTAATGAATGATATATTTAACTTATAATAAGTTATACGGGATTTTAAGTAAAATATAGTACATACAGAGCAGGGTTATTTCAGTAGCCTATCATTAAGATACACTCTCAGAAAAAAAGGTACAATAGCTGTCACTGGGGCGGTACCTTTTCAAAAGGTACACTTTTGTACCTTTTAGGTACTAATATGTACACTTTAGGTACTAATGTGCACCTTTTAAAAAAGGTACTGCCCCAGTGACAACTTTTGTACCTTTTTTTCTGAGAGTGTACTATGTCTATTTTGAATTAGTTTTTATTTCTATCTTTTATGTTTTCATTTTAATTTTAGTTAAAGTTTTACCAAGTTTAAAAATAAACAATATCTTAAATATTTTATGAAAACATTTTTATGTCTGTTTTAATTTGAGTCATTTTAGTCCATCACGGTAAATTTTATGTATATATAGATAGTATACAGAGATGTTTATAGAGTAAATAAAGTGCTATTTTAATTCTTCGTCTCATTAAAATATGCATTTTTTTAAATATGCAAGCAATGCAAACTTGGATATACAAGCATGTGCAAAGGCCAGAAAGCTTCTTCATGACTAAAGAACATAAATGATATATTAATAGAATAAATTCACTGTATATTTTGTTGATGTGTACCTGGCATTAGATAGCCTATTCGTTGCTAAAGACATTTTTCATACTAACAATAGTGAGGGACATCACATTTCCACATTGATGAATCTTTGAAGAGACGAAGAAAGAAAGAAGAAAAAAAGAAAATAGGCCTACATTTGACCTCTGGGTAAAAACGGCCAATTACACACTAAAAATAATATTAATTTCATGACCACAGTTGTACATTTGTAATGTCAAAACAGTGCAAAACACATCATACATGCAAACAAGCATGCATATGAACGTGCTATTGTGTGTTGCAACCGTTTCACCAGATCAGACTGGATACACAAGCACAGTGATATTTATAACAACCCGAATGCGCGCAAACACAGGCACAAAAGCACACTCGCCGCTGATTGGCTGGAGCGGACGGTAGGCGGATGTGAAGGCGCGCGGGGATTCCCCGAGGGAAGTTCCAGCTCATTGTAAAACATACAAAATGTTCATTTGTTCGACATAGTTCATTTCCTCCAGTTAAACGCGTAGATATGCGTGTAGCAGCGTCGCGATGTCCAAACTGCGCTTAGCTTTAAGCGTTTGGGCTGTTTTGGAGTGAAGGTAAGACGCCAGTGCACTAATGCACACTAATGAGTGCACTTACTTTATTCACTTCACTGAGATATGATGTTCAGATATGAGGATGTTGGACAGGTTATCTGTCATTAGGACGTTTGATTGTGTTTGCTGTTATGTTTCTGTTTCTTACTTGCTTTACTGATGCTGAAAGTGTAAAGTTTGCTGGAGGTTTCCTGGAAAACTTTGTTTTGAAAGTTACCATTGGTATCAAGACCGGGGCTAGTTGTCACAAGGTCTAATATATTAATGACTTTTTTGAGTTTTGAGACAAAACTATAGTTACACATATGCTTGTTTTACATTATCATCATCTGTTGGCTAACAAGTGAGCACAATAGATAAGAAAAAATTCACTTGAACTGAAAGAGCATTTTACATAAATCAGTCAGATTGGGGTAGGGTGTCACATATGTTTTATATGTTGGGATTTTATACTATATTAAGCGGCCAAAACAATGGTGTGTCATTACATTTCCGCATTTTAAAGAATCATTTTGTGTGTGAAAAGCTTACAGTAGTTTCTTTAATGTCAAGTTCCCATTGGGACAACTTGCCCCATATAGCCGATATGTGTGCCAAATGAGCTGTATGTTTTGTCTTTGGTAATAATAGTGGAAATGTTCGATATGTTTTTGTAGACAAGACTTTAAGGGCCAAATCTATATAGAAATTGGCTTGAAGAAGCAAACTTAGTTTGTGAAATATTGACTGGAATAAACATGTGACAATTAGCCCCGGCCTCCCTGTAGAGCCAGATATTAAAGTTTTATTTTAAACAAATTTGTTTAGGCATTTTAAATGATTCCTCATGCTTTTATAAGTGATTTAGCTTATAAGTGATGTTTGACATTTCTTTCCGTCTTTGCCGTGTTTGGCAAGACTATACTGAACTTTAACTGATTCTAACATTGTTATTATTATTAAAGGCATAAATGTTATTTAAAAATACAAAAAATAGTTTATTCTTCACCAAACCTAGGAGTTTGCAGTGTGAAATGTACAAAGAAGATAGAAAAGAGGACAAACTGAATTTTGAAATAAAGCGATGCACTAGTTATTTTATGTATTTTATATTTTGACACAATTCTTTAGTGTCTACAAAATCAATGTCAAGGATTTATCCAGAAGCCTTTAGATCAAAAAGTTTAAACAAACTTGTTTGAGTGTGTTCAAACTTTGGACTGATTGTGCAAATAAAAGATCGAAAGAAAAATATAATGTGTAATGTATTTAAATATAATACATTTATTTTTGCATGTTACATTTACATGAAAATGAGTAAGAAAAGCCTACAATAGGAAATCCCATTGTGACAACTTACCCCACAGCCAAGGTGTGTAATTTAATGTTTTGGAATTTAATATTATAGTAAATAATTATATTTACACATTACAAGCACTAATGTAGACCAGGTGCAGGAAAAAGACAGGACTTCCCATTGACACGTTCGGTGGCTTTTGTCACGCTATCAGGTTTATCACATTCATGTGACGTGGGCATAACATGAGATGTTAAACTGGCATTTTATGCTTTTAGTGTCTCTGTCTATCAGCGAGACTGGTTTTGAAAATCTGTGTGTTGATGAAGCTTGTGTGTGTTTGTAGCCGTCACTGACAGGTGCAGTGCTAATCTCGCTCCTCTTGAGTTAAAGAAGGGGTGTGTAAGTGTTTGTGTGTGCCGGGGACTAGGGCCCGGGACCGCCCTGTTCGGAATGTTACTGAAGGCCCCGGAATGGACAGGACCATCAGTGAGCAGCTCAACAAAGCCTTCGACGCGTACCGCAACGCGTCTATCGAGAAAGAGTTGGCCAGAAAGGAACTTCAGCACAAGGTGCCGTTTGTGAATTATCGGTTGGTTCCATCAGAAGCGTTGTATCTGACTCGGTCTGCCGTGCGTGAGAGTGGGCAGACACTAACCTATTGCTTTTGCAGACCGAGCAGTATCAGCAGCACACTCAGCAGCTGGAGAGAAAGATAGAGGAGCAGGCGAAGACCATCTCACATCTCAAAGCTGAGCTCAGCTCCCTTCGTAAACATGCATCAGGTTGGAAATGAGATTTATCATTACATCTTCAGAACTAAATGGCACACTTACCCATGTATATTTATTGAAAGTAGAAGAATTGCCTTTATTGATTTTTGTAAGTCTTCCTTGACTGTAAAACATTTTATCAGAGAGCCCTGTAGGGCTGTCAAAATGGCTGAAAAACTAAATTCGCATTTTGTACACAGATTACATTTCTCATTTAAAAACATGAGATGCAGTGGGATGGGGAAAAACCCGCCATAAAGTCTTGATATATGTTTTTTTCAAAGTTAAACTTGCATTAATTTTACATGGCTTTCTAAACATGCGGCTCTTTTGTGCGAGACGCGAGTGTAGCGCTGATAGATGTCCCTCTAGAAAATGCGTGAAATATGTGTTCTTTGTGAACGGCTTGGTTTCGGTTTTGATGTAAACAAGATCTTCTCCACATTGATGTTCTCTTTTTCCGCTATATTTTTAATGAACAACGCAGCAGCGCCACATCTAGTGGCTTCAACTGGATAGGTTAACAAAAACATTAAAATGCAACAACTCCAAGCGGCAACCTCCCGCTCTCTCTCTTGAAGCCAACATGGAAGTGACTTAAACTGTAATTCATCATCTGGCCGCTAGAGGCTGACTGCAAAAGGGATCCCATAGACTCCCCATGTTAAAATCCTAACTTTACAGCAGAAAAAAACGTGTTTACAGCCTGGTTCAAAAATTATTTTGGTCTTTATAGCTAATTTTGCCCTTCATGACACCTGTGAGGGGGGTAATTTTTTTTTATAACTCATCCGTTTAAATTATATTAAGCCTTAAAGTTCTGCATAATTGAGGGCGTGGCTACTTGAGTGACAGGTGGATTGCCTCTGCTCTCACCTCCGTCGAGCTAGGTGGGCGTGGCTTCAGCAACCATCTCCCGCCTCGTTTCCCATTTTCGATTATCCGGGAGTGACGCGCTGCTAAGATGGCGACGGCCCGCTCCGCCCACTTTTGAGCTTCAAAAAATCTCTTTGGAAATCTACGGGTGACGTCACGGACACTACATCCATGTTTTTATACAGTCTATGAACGACACTTACATCGTCATTGCATCACGTGCGCCACTGATAATGCTGCCTCCTAACGCACACCTAAAATTCGAATGCAACGTTTTTTGCATTTGAATGTGGATTTTTTATTTTAAATTCGACGAATACTCGAAATTCAAATTTTTTTATGACAGCCCAGTGCCTGCGTTAAAATTATACTAGGAATGTTGTTTACTTATCGATTATTCACTTTTTTTTTAAGTTTGTAATTGTGTATATAATTTGTTTTTTATTTTTTTATGTTTATTATTTTTTATTATCTTTGTAAACTAATATTGTTTCAATTATTGTATAGATTCATTGAAAGTATTTGTTATAAGACTATTTTAAATCCTATTACTCCTTGATTTTGCCTAATATGCCTTTGATCTGATATGGTGTCAATATTAATTACTAATTAATATAAATAACTAAAAACTAATGGTTTGCCTATTTACACTATAAATACTAAGATAGACTGTCGGTAAATCAACTTAGAATGAGCAGAGTACACACACGCTCATATGTTTTTATGACTGATTTCCACATTTTTCATATATGAAAAGTTGTTAAAACTGGAAAGTAACACAAATGTAATATGGAACTATCTGATGCTCCAACTTCTTCAAATCGACAACGCTTTGTCTAGATTCATTTGGACCGAGACCTTTATGAGGTGCGTTTTTTTACATTTTTTTGTTAGAACCTCATTTATTGTTTAATTTACCAGTACAAACAAATTCAGGTGTTTTAATGAAGACTTTAGATCAAAAATTTTAATAGAACTTTAATAAATAATACATGAGTGGGTCCAAACTTTTGACTGATAGTGTCTATTATAATAGAACATGTATATTTTTTATATATTTTATTTATATATATATATATATATATATATATATATATTATTTATATATATATATATATATTCTACATCACATTGTATAAATTTTATAAAAATAGAATACATTTATAAAAAATTTATACTTTCTATTAGCATTCATGTTCAGTTTGTCACCTTCTTTAGTCACATTTTAATATGGTATGATTAAATTTGATTGTGTGTTACATGCCATGCCAATTAATGTCTTTCTTATATTTATAAATTGTACAAAAAATAACTCATTTACACTGTATAAACTAAGATAAAAAGCATCCGACAATTGAACAAACTGCATAATGCATATGAAAATGAAAAAAATATATATAGTAGAAGTATTTTTAATGCACATATCCGATCATTAAATGAGATTGTACTGTATGTTACATGCTTAGTGTGAGAGTCAAATGTTATTTTAGCTTGCAAAGTACACAGATGCTACCGATCACATGCATGCTTTGATGTGATGAGTGTTCTTGTTATTGTTGCAAATTAAAGAAGCCTATTATCAATATGGATTTAGGTCATCAGAAGAAAGGAGTGACTACAGACAGCAGTATTTGGACATAAGAAGTCAATTTCCTTTACACTCATCTATATTTACAGATGGTTCGAAGGTGGAAAATGGTGTAACTGCAGCAATGGTGACTGGACAGCAACATTATGGAATTCATATTTCAAAAGAGTGTTCAATTTTCACAGCTGAAGCACGTGCTTTGCTATTAGCTTTGGAATATATTGAAAATGCACAACCAAAGGATTCTATTTTTTTTTACGGACTCTAAATCATGCCTTCAAGTAATGGACTCTTTAAAAACTGATCATCCTTTGATAGATTGTATTTTAACCAAAGTGGACCATCTACAGAATCAATTCTATAGTATAATTTTTTTGCTGGGTTCCAGGCCATCAGGAAATGAGCGAGCTGATGCAGCTGCAAAGGAGGCTTTTAATCAGGAAGTAAACACATGTCAAATTCCTCCCTCAGAGATCAGACCTTTTATTAATCGTTATATATGAAATAAGTGGCAAGAAGAGTGGGATACATGTACAAATAATAAATGGCATGAAATACATCCGGAAATTTCAAACAGATCTCTTTTAAAACTAGATTTGATCAAGTGGTATTTATCAGATGCCGCATAGGTCATACAAGACTGACTCATGCATTTTTGCTTAAAGGTGAAGACCCTACTCCATGCATGTTCTGCAAGATTCCCCTTTGTGTCAAACATATTTTATTGGACTGTCCAGCTTTTAATGTATGTAGAAAACTCTTTTATGAAGTGAACTCGCTTAAGGAGTTATTTAGTATAATTTTGGCAGAAAGACTTTTAGAATTTTAATCATATGTTAATGTAAAAAATCTTGTGTAATATAACTTGTGTTTGTTTGTTTGCTGGTTTTTATTGTATTTGTTATACTTGTATTTTGTATTGTTTTTGCCATGAAAATAGCCTTAGATGCTGACATGGCATTTAATAAATATATAGTACTCTTGTTATTGTTGAGTTTGACTGTGATAACGTGGCCGTGCTTTTTATTTATTGATTTCTTTTTTCTTCAGGGGAGGTCTGTGAGCCTGCGTCCAGAAAACAAGAAGCAGAAACCTTGTCGCCTTGCGATCATCGCTCTGACAACTCATCCAGTTCCCACGGGACTAACCATTTCCTGGTGGGTGTTTTCTCTTACTCTTATAAAGGGATGTAACTCTGGCCTTTGTTTGATTTCAGAGTTTTGCATTTCCTCTCGGTGACTTGCAACACTTTGTCCAAATGCACCAAGTTGTTTTTTCCAGTTATAGTGCAAATGCACATTTGGTTGTGATGTAATTGTTCTGAATGGACTGAAAGGACCGTGACCTCAGACCTCCCAGCCTTTATGTTGTGTTATCATCGTTAACCGCCTGTAAGCACAGACAAACCTAATAGCTGAGTTTGCCGTGCTTTGCTAGTTATCCGTAGTTCATTCGAGGGTTAAGTTGTGAGAAATGTGTGAAAAAGATGTAGTTCTCTCTCTTCACAGTTTGATATCATTTTTCATCGCTATCTGTCCATAGTGAGAATGTTTCTCTAATTGAATCCAGTGTGATAATTCTTCTCAATTGTTTAAATCTATAAACTTTTGAACCCACAGGGGGCACTAGAGCATAACGCTCCCCTGTGCTCCGGCAGAACTCTAAACAGTGAGATTCCAGTTCTCTCTTATGAAAGGAGGTGTCACTTTTTTTTTTTAGATGACTGTTACTGAAAGATATAGACATAACAGTTTGAAATGGCTACTTTCTCCTTTTCCTGAACTTAATCTAGGGTAGATAATGGCCTCCATTCAAGATCTGTAGTGGGCTTAACCTGTGAATGTAACAAAGTATGTTATTCTATAGCAAATGCATTCAAAGGCGCCATAATTAAGGAAGTAAGTAGTTTTTTTGTGAACTTGTACAGACTTCAGAGCTTATTAATGGTCTTTTTAGAAGTATTTTCTGCTAGTTGAGTCATACAAAACTCTTTCTCAGAGTTTCAGGTTGAGACATTATTTTCACAACAATTAAGCACATATCCACCCATTTCTCTTTAACTGTACTGCAATAAAAAAAAAAAATCTTTAATGTTGTTAATATAAATTATATGAATTGTAAAATATCTATATATCATGGTAGATTTGTTGTTTTTTGCCTTTAATTGATGCTTATTTAAATCGGTTATCTATATTAATATATGAAGGATTATTTGACATTAATAATTAATACCCTAATCATATATATTTTATATATACTGTATATATATATATAATATAATATATATTATATATAATATATATTATATTATATATATATATACAGTATATACTAGTAAATTATTTATTTATTTATTTTTATTTTATCTTTTTAAATGTCATTCAATAAATTCTTTAAAAAATCAAACATAAAATCCTTAGGGTAATGTGGAGGGGATGTTTATTTATTTGTAAAAGAGATTGTACAGTATTGTATACCATTAATTTGAATACTGTTTTAAGGCTATTTTAAATCTCATTATTTTTTAGTTTGCCCGCACATAGCCTTTGATGCGATGTGATGTCAATAATACATAAAAGAAAAAATGTTTTTATGGTATGCACTATAAAAACATTTAAACGGTTAGAGATCTGATCAAGCACAGGAAAGTGTTATGCTCAACAAAAAAAGAAAAAAAATCATTGTGGTACTGAGAATTTTTGAGGGATTGAGCATAACTACTACTGTTAAAAAGAATGTCACCATGAAAATCGTAATGGTCTTAAAAAAGGCTTCATTTTATTTAGTAAAATTAATATATATTTTTTTAATGTAGACATTTTTAAAGAGAATATATAATATTTTTTAATCCTACTGAAAATATGTCTGAATCTATGTGCTGACATACTGTAGTATATTTAGAATTAATGTTTGGAAACAGTTTTGTCATTCTGTGTATCTTTTTGTTCTTGTGCAGATAAACGAACCCACAGAGTATTCCAGGATGCTTCCCCATACAATATCTGCTGCCTGCGAAACGAAGAGGTACATGAATCATATCGCTTTAAAAAATCCATTTTTAATGAAGGATTTTACACTTCAATCCCATGGGCACCCAGACAAAAGGTTTAATCTTGAACTAAAACAACTGATTAACAACTCTGTAGAGTTTGTTTATTGGAATTAGCAGGTCAGTATTGTTCTTGCAGAGTATATCTTGTGTAATGTCTAAATAACATTAAAAGAAAAAGCAAAACTGATCCAGCAAAAACACCCCTGATGCCTCGTGCTCATTAAATACGGATGCCTTTCCACTGATGTGGGATCCGTTTGGAAAAAGGGGAGGTGAACATGTCTACATGTTTGTAAATGTCATGTTATATGACATTTAGAAGTAGGGAGGTAAAACATGATGGTTTGTGGCTTTTTTTGGTTTAAGTTCACTAGGGCTTATTGGGGAAAGTGGCACCGAAAGTGAAAAGGATGACCCAGATATTTAAAGGGCACCTATTATGCCCCTTTTTACAAGATGTATTATAAATCTCAGATGTCCCCAGAATGCGTTTGTGAAGTTTCAGCTCAAAATACCCCACAGATCATTTATTATATCATTTTGAAAATGCCTATTTTGAGTGGAAGCAGTCCATTTTAGTCCATTTCTCTTTAAATGCAAATGAGCTGCTGCTCCCCGCCCTCTTTCCCAGACAAGCTGTGCCAATTGTGTAGCTCGTATCTCAGATCTCTGCCAAAAAACTGCTGTTTGGTTTTGATTATCATGTATATCGCGCTGAAAGCACGCGTTTTAAAGCCATATCGGTTTAAATTTCTGATATATGGTTTTTTGGACGCACACATCCGTAGCACATGAACTGAGAGCGGCTGTCACATGCATGTGAGTACTAAAAGTTCTCTTTCACACGCAAGTTTATGTTAAAAACATGCTTGAATTACAAAAACACAGTCGGTTGGATTTTTTATCATTATAGGGTGGTTGAGTACACACACTGCCAACACACATTTCGGTTCAAACAACATGTAAAAGTGAATTTTGCATAATAGGTACCCTTTCAAATATGGTGGTAAAATTACCCGGGATGAATAATTTTTTTTGGGGGGGGGGGGGGGGGTGGGGGGTGGGGGGGGGGGGTGGAGGGGGTAGGAAACAAAAAAAAAACAGAAAAAAACAAAAATTTTGTGGTGGGTGAAAATATTTGTTAATATTGTTAGAAAAGATTTATATTTTGAATAAATGTTGTTCTTTTTAACTTTTTTTTATTCATCAAAGAATCCTGAAAAAAGTATTAAGTAACTGTTGCCAACATTGATTCAAGATTTTTTTTATTTGTCACATACATGGTTATATTGAGAATATATGACCAGCATTGAAATGTAAGTGATAATTCTAATAATAAATCAGCATATTAAAATAATTTCTGAGATCTTTGACACTTAAGACTGGAGTAATGGCTGATTAAAATTCAGCTTTGCATCACAGGAATAAATTATATTTAAAGTATATTAAAATAGAAAACAGTTGTTTTAAATTGTATTAATATTTCACAATTTTACAGTTTTTTTTCTGTATTTTTGATCAAATAAATGCAGCCGTGATGATCGCAGAAGAGACTTCTTTAAAAACATTACAAGTCCTACTGATCCCAAGCTTTTGACCGGTAGTGTGTATATATATTTAAGCACCACTCAATACATATATGATTATTGATATTACTAATATGACAATATCTGTAGTCAATATTAATTAAATGAGAGGGGGAAATCCTGCCCATACCCAGCTAGGAAAAACAATTATAAAAGCACTTATGTTCATCTACTGAAATGTAACTTTGATTTAAATGAAATAAAACAGCAAAATAATAATAACAACAACAATAACATCTTCGTCAAACAAAAAAGAGATTACTTTAGATAAAGTTTGATTAATATGTACATACAGTACGGGTCAAAAGTTTGGACCCATTACTATGTTTAATGTTTTTGAGAGAAATTTCTTAAATTTCTTGAGTTCCATCAGAGCTGTCATTTATTTGATCAAAATAACCGAAAAAACATATATTCAGCAAGGATGTGTTAAATTGATGTAAAGTGATAGTAAAGACTTATATTGTTATAAAAGGTTTCGATTTTTAAACATCTTTTTAAAAATTAAAAAAATTCAGAAAAAAGTATCACAGGTTATAAAATAAACACTGAGCACTGTTTCTAACATTGATAATAAACCACCGTGAGAATATTGTAGGATAGGATCATGTGACACTGAAGACTGGAGTAATAATGGCTGATGGACAATTCGGATTTTGCCCCATCACCAGAACATCTATTATAAAGTATATAAATAGAAAACCACTATTTTAAATAGTAGTAATATTTCACAATATTACTGCTTTATCTGTATTTTTGATCAAATCATAAGAGACTTCTTTCAAAAACATTTCAA
Source organism: Sinocyclocheilus anophthalmus (assembly GCA_018155175.1). Classification (NCBI taxonomy): domain Eukaryota; kingdom Metazoa; phylum Chordata; class Actinopteri; order Cypriniformes; family Cyprinidae; genus Sinocyclocheilus; species Sinocyclocheilus anophthalmus. Next base: position 356,385 of record JADLZN010002391.1, on the reverse strand, counting down.
ATAGTAATGTTTCCAAATTTGTGTACTGTATAAGTAAAAATTTACAAAAATTAAAAAATAAATGTTGAATAATTAAAAAGGTTAGGAATCATATTTGTTTCAAGTGCTTTTTATTGGGTGTGTGTGGGGGCCTCAAACATGAATTTTGCCTAGAGCCTCCTAATGTCTAGAACCGGCCCTGGCCTTAGATGCTTTATTGCTTTATACAAATTTTTTTTATAAACTTCATATTTTTTATGTATTTATAAAACTATTCCCAAAAAGTAAAAAAATAAAGAGTTTACTTTTAAAGTTTATATTTTGGCACATATAAAACAGTTCCCAGTGGAGTGTGAGTCACTAGATATTCTGGAGAAAGTTTTTTTTTCTTTTCTAATCTTAACACTGATATTGTTGTTTTTAGATCATTATCATTTTGAAAGACCCCAGCAGACATTTGCCTTCTTTTTCTCTTTCGATTAGTGAGAATGTACTGGACACTTGGCAGGAAATCCAGGGGACTTTCCAGAGGATTCAGACTCTAACCAGAAGGCAGAAAGATCACCTGAAGCGAATCCACAAAGGAAATGAGACCGCTAATGGTAAAGTCATTTTTTAGAACCTAATTTGAAATTTCGGACTAATATGCTTTATTAAATTATAGCTGTTGTACCACCTCACCACCCAAGTGTGTTTCTTTCCATTCTAATTAAATTAGGTAAAATAAAAACTGTGGAGTTACAATTACTTTAGAAATGTCACAACAAATTAGTAGTTATATAGCTAGTAGTGTAATGCAGCATACTAGTAATTATACATTTCATTGTTTATTCTTTCCCGCAATTAAAAGCAGAAATACTTGACGCAAAGCCATGGTGTAAGGGCTTTTTGCTCCAATGACCTCTGACCTCCACGCAGCATTAAAATAGACTGAGCAGATGAGCATGTTCAATTATCACTTTGATAAATGTTGTTTTGAAGCAGAACACTGTTACTCAATTGCGTGTCCTCTGTGAAATCACTTGGAAAACAATATGCCAGTGAGAAGTATTTTTGGACGTGGTTGCATGATGGAAGGCATGCGGAAAAGACGGTGTGTTTTTGCCCCATGGAACGTCCATGCGTATTAAACGTAATTAGGGGTGTTTGCTAAGGAAAGCATTAATAATAGCTGATTGCTTATACTCAGGGTTAGGGCTTCTGGAAAAACCCTAAATATATCAGTAATCGGCATGCAAGGGTCTTAAAAAGTCTATAAAGTCTTTAAAAAGGTCTTAAATGAGATCAGAACGCCTTAAATGCATAAAGTCAAGGCATTAAATGTTGCATGTACTGCAAAAAATGTTTGTTTCAAAGATACATTTACTTGAGGTGCAAAGTGAAGACATGAAGTCATAAAATTATGAGAGTTTATGCCTTAAGAACATTAGTTTAGTTTATTTAATTTAATTTATTTATACAGGGTCAATGCACAACAAATGTGTTGTGCCAGAGTTAGCTATAACGCTAATTTGCATCTGCAGTCCCTTCTGCAGATATACTGTCAATAGTGCTGAAACCTTTTTCCCTTTTGAATTAAGTAAATTTTTCTGAGCACATTGGCAGATATTTTTATCATAAAAATTCTAATTTTGATAACTTCAAAGACTTCTTACAGTGTGGAAAAAAAGTATTTAGTCAGCCACCGGTTGTGCAAGTTCTCCCACTTAAAAATTTAATTTTCATCATAGGTATACCTCAACCATGAGAGACAAAATTAGAAAAAAAAAATCCAGAAAATCACATTGTAGGATTTTTAAAGAATTTATTTGCAAATTATGGTGGAAAATAAGTATTTGGTCAATAACAAAGTTTCTTCTCAATACTTTGTTATGTACCCTTTTTTGGCAATGACAGAGGTCAAATGTTTTTTCTGTAAGTCTTCACAAGGTTTTCACTTCACGTTGCTGGTATTTTGGCCCATTCCTCCATTCAGATCTCCTCTAGAGCAGTAATGTTTTGGGCTGTCGCTGGGCAACACGGATTTTTCAACTCCCTCCAAAGATTTTCTATGGGGTTGAGATCTGAGACTGGCTAGGCCACTCCAGGACCTTGAAATGCTTCTTACGAAGCCACTCCTTTGTTGCCCGGGTGGTGTGTTTGGGATCATTTTCATGCTGAAAGACCCAGCCACATTTTCATCTTCAATGCCCTTGCTGATGTGGAAGGAGGTTTTCACTCAAAATCTCACGATACATGGCCCATTCATTCTTTCGTTTACACGGATCAGTCGTCTGGTCCCTTTGCAGAAAAACAGCCCCAAAGCATGATGTGTCCACCCCCATGCTTCACAGTAGGTATGTTGTTCTTTGGATGCAACTCAGCATTCTTTCTCTTCCAAACATGACAAGTTGAGTTTTTACTAAAAAGTTATATTTTGGTTTCATCTGTCCATATGACATTCTTCCAATCCTCTTCTGGATCATCCAAATGCTCTCTAGCAAACTTCAGACGGGCCTGGACATGTACTGGCTTAAGCAGGGGGACACGTCTGGCACTGCAGGATTTGAAGTGCAGGTCCCTGGCGGCGCAGTGTGTTACTGATTGTAGCCTTTGTTACTTTGGTCCCAGCTCTCTGCAGGTCATTCACTAGGTCCCCCCTGTGTGGTTCTGGGATTTTTGCTCACAGTTCTTGTGATCATTTTGACCCCACGGGGTGAGATCTTGCGTGTAGCCCCAGATCGAGGGAGATTATCAGTGGTCTTGTATGTCTTCCATTTTCTAATAATTGCTCCCACAGTTGATTTCTTCACACCAAGCTGCTTACCTATTGCAGATTCAGTCTTCCCATCCTGGTGCAGGTCTACAATTTTGTTTATGGTGTTCTTTGACAGCTCTTTGGTCTTGGCCAGGGTGGAGTTTGGAGTGTGACTGTTTGAGGTTGTGGACAGGTGTCTTTTATACTGATAACAAGTACAAACAGATGCCATTAATACAGGTAAAAAGTGGAGGACAGAGGAGCCTCTTAAAGAAGTTGTTACAGGTCTGTTAGAGCCAGAAATCTTGCTTGTTTGTAAGTGACCAAATACTTATTTTACAGAGGAATTTACCAATTAATTATTAAAAAATCATACAATGTTTTTTTCTGGATTTTTTTTTCTCATTTGTCTCTTCATATTTGAGGTATACCTATGATAAAAATTTTAAAAAAACAAGGCCTCTCTCATCTTTTTAAGTGGGAGAACTTGCACAATTGGTGGCTGACTAAATACTTTTTTGCCCCACTGTATGTAATTTTGCTTCTCAAGTAAATGCATCTTGATTTAAGAATCTTCTGACATTTGCACTGGAAAACAAGACAAAAATACTGAGGAGTAACATAACATTTTTCAAATTGTTATCAAAAGGTACAGTAAAAGTTATTTCCATATTCTAGTGGTTGGGAGCGGTGTAAAATGAATTAAAAAGTAATGGAAATCTGTTGGAAGTTGTTCTTTACTCGGTCTTCAAAGGGTTTTTACAACGTGTTAATAAAACCCCGTCATGTAATAAGAACACTTTTAAAGACCACAAAAGCTACACTTGTCAACCACCTACAGCACTGGGGTTTTATAATTCTGGTTTTACAAATGAAAAGTCCTTTTGGTTACATCACAATACAAGAACAGTAAAAATAACAGATTTATTGGCACCACTGTGGATATGCTGTCAGGTTAATTTAGTTATTACTGAAATAATAATCGCCAATCTTTTGAGTACTTTTGAGAAGAGGTAAAATAAACAAACTACACGACTAGATCCCTTTAGCCAGTTCAAAAAATATGTATACTTTTTATGCAAAAGATGATGTTATGCAGAATGTGTAAGCTGCTGTTTCAAACAGTATACAATGATAGCGGAGGGTGATACAGAAATATAGGCTCTGTAAGAGTAGTCAGTATGACTTGTTTGCTGTATTTGTCTTCTAAAGCCATATGATCTTTTCCTCTTCTGTAGTTCTCAAATTTGCGGTTGTGCATATTTAATATTGATGCATTGAAGTCTGTTTTACGGCATGCAAGAATTAATGCTTTTTGCAGTCAGTGATGTCAGAACGATGCTGCAGTAGTGAAGGACAGATAACAGTGAAAGATAGGTTAAATTATATAATATCATACTTTTATGGAGCTTTTTTGGCCCTTTGGGGCTTTAAAGTAAATATCACCATTCACTTTTGTTGTATGGAAAAGAGCAGCTCCGAGATTCCACCAAACATCTTTTTGTTTCACTGAAGAAAGAAATCAAAATTTCGAAATACATTTACATTTACATTTAGTCATTTAGCAGACGCTTTTATCCAAAGCGACTTACAATTGGGGGATACATAAAGCGATTCTTCGTAACGCGGAAAACAGACACAAGAAGTGGTTGTAATACCAAGTTTTAGGTATTGTTCAAATAAGTAAAAGCTAGAAAGAGAAGGAATAAAAAAAGAGAGAGATCTTTTTTTTTTTTATTATTTTTATTTATTTTTTTTTTTTTATGATGAAGTAAAGTAGATTCGAAAGAGATGAGTTTTCAGCTGTAGCTTGAAAATTGTCAGGGATTCAGCACTCCAGATAGGGGTGGGAAGATCGTTCCACAAGCCAGGAACAGTGAACGAGAATGTTCTAGAAAGTGATTTTGAGCATCTCTGTGATGGTACCACGAGGCATCGCTCACTAGCGGATCTCAGACTTCTGAAGGGGATGTAAATTCGTAGTAGTGTGTGGAAGTAGGCGGGTGCTGAGCCTGTGGCTGGTCTATATGCAAGCATCAATGTCTTGAAATTGATTCGGGCCGCAACCGGTAGCCAGTGCAAGGAGAAGAAGAGAGGTGTAACATGGGCTCTTTTCGGCTCGTTCGAAGACCAGTCGTGCCGATGCATTCTGAATCATTTGTAGAGGTTGATTGTGCTTGATGGAAGTCCAGCCAGAAGAGAATTGCAGTAGTCCAGCCTAGAGATGACAAGGGCCTGGACAAGAAGTTGGCAGCATGCTTTGTTAGAAAGGGCCTGATCTTTATGATGTTGTGCAATGCAAACCTGCAAGATCGAGCGGTCTTTGCAATGGGGTCTTTGAAGGTCAGCTGATCATCAAAGATTACACCAAAATTTCTTAAAATTGATGGGGTAATTGTTGATGAACCTAACTGGATGGTGAAATCATACTGTAGAGTTGGAGTGGCAGGGAAGACAAGAAGCTCAGTCTTTGCCAGGTTGAGCTGTAGGTGATTTTCTTTCATCCATGCAGAGATGTCCGCAAGGCAGCCTGAGATCCATGCAGCTACAATTGGATCACCTAGTTGAAATGAGAGATAGAGCTGTGTGCCATCAGCATAGCAATAGAAACCATGTGCTTGTATGATGGTCCCAGTGATGTAGTGTATATCGAGAAGAGGATGGGTCCAAGAACTGATCCCTGAGGAAACCCAGTGACAAGTTGATGTGCTTTGGATACCTCCCCTCCCCAAGCCACCCTGAACGACCTACCAGTGAGATAGGATTCAAAACAGTGAAGAGGAATCCCTGTGATGCCCAGTGAAGAAAGGGCAGACAGGAGGATCTGATGATTGACAGTGTCAAAAGCAGCAGAAAGATCCAGCAGAATAAGGACTGATGATTTGGAATCAGCTTTTGCAATCCGCAAGGCTTCTGTGACTGACAGTTCTCAGTTGAATGGCCACTCATGAAACCTGACTGGTTAGGATCCAGTTTGTTGTTCTGTAAAAGAAACAATGATATCTGGTTGAAAAAAAACTCTTTCGAGGGTTTTCGCTATGAATGGAAGGAGAGAGACAGGTCTGTAGCTATCTGTAAGTGAAGTGTTTAATGTAGGTTTTTTGAGCAGTGGGGTTACCCGAGCCAGCTTGAATGCTGTGGGGAAGGTGCCTGTGAGGAGAGACGTATTGATGATGTGTGTGAGTGTTGGTAAAAGTGAAGGAGAGATTGCTTGGAGGAGGTGTGAGGGGATTGGGTCTAGAGGGCATGTTGTAGGATGGCTGGAGAGCAGAAGTTTTGATACTTATGTCTCAGTGAGGGGACAGAAGGAGAAGATGGGAGTTTTTGCAGTGGGTGGGGTTGGTTTGAAGTCCTGTGTGTGTGGGGCTGAGAATTGGCTACTGATTGTTCTGGTTTTGTCTGTGAAGAATGTGGCAAAATCATCAGCTGTTATAGAAGCGGTAGGAGGTGAAAGATTAAAAATTAAATAATAGTGAAAACTGTTAATCCTATCATCCAGGGATCTCAGCTGCTCTTTTTAAAAAACAAAAAGAAAAAAACGTCTCCATCGTTTGCAAGGAGGTTGAATTATGAATGCCAGTAACTGAATCTGAGCCATGCTCTGATGATTATGATTTCATAATGTTACATTACTAGCTCCACGTGCCTTCTCAGTGTGATCACATACTTTGATCAGGATGCTTTGGGGGTAAATTTCGAGCTCTGTAGTTGATTTTAATTGGCCAGTGTTGCCTTGCAATGGCAGCGGCTGACACAGTTGTTATGGTAGAGCAATTCTCACTGCATTGTTTGGTGCTAAAATTGACAGAGTTCCTCATTAATAGTCAGCGTTGCATGGTGTGCATATCACTGCTGTGCTTTCTTTGCATTTGCATACTAATGTGCTCATATACTGCTGTATATATACATATGGGCAAGAGAGAGATTGACAAGAGAAAATGCTTGATGTCAATACTAAATCACAACTGGTTTATCTTCGGGTTCTGAATGCAAGGAAAATTTGAGAATTTTTCTGCACCAGTTACATGAAGCCCTTTTCCATTTGTGTTCCTGTTAATACTTGATTAATAGATGCTTCTTAATACAGCTTCTTAATACAGCTTGTGATGATCAAAAAGTGTTTATGATACCACATGTACTGATTATTTCACAGACTCTTTCAAAGATTTGATGCCACTTTCCTGGAAAACTTTGGCAAAAACTGCATTGCAGTGATTAGTTCTTGCTTTTAATATGCATTTTGATTTTATTTAAATAAAAAAAGGCATAGAAACCGTTTTCAATTAGAAATTGCTAGTATTTTCCCCAAATAATTAGAAAGAATCTGCAAGTAATGCATTGAATTAAGTGTAAAATTTTGAAGCATATAGTATTTTCTTGTAAAATATTTGTCTTATTTGTTTTGTCTACACCTTTGAAAATAAGTTTTTACAGTATGCATTTAGCAGGACCTTTTATTATGATGTGATGTGTAAATGTGGTAAACAGTAGTGTTGCATTACTCTTTTAGTTCAAAAGATCAATGAAAATATATTTTTTCATGATACGAGTGCTGGTGTTGGATAAATGCATAAAGGTTTTGTTGATTTCTTATCTGTTTCCAGAGCAGTTTTCCATGCCCATCCAGTGCACCGAAGACACCGCAGAACAGGTCGAGGCTCCTTTTTCCTCACCGCTGAGGTCAGAGGTCGTCGATTCTTCAACCTCCACATCCCTCGCGTCACGTGGCGCCGGTCCAGATGGACCGTTTTTTGATTCCCTAAGAGGCCTGAGTGTGAAGTTTCCCCCGAGCACAGACGATGAGTACGACTTTCTCAACAGTACGCCGGATAAACGTGTGGACCTGCCCCTGCACAGGCCAGACCTGGGAGACCACATGCACACGATGAGTGAGGAGTCTTATGCGTCTTACTCCGCACCCTCTACATCCACTCACACATCTGCATCTTCTACGTCGCACGAAAATGTACGAGGACCCCAACAGGTGAGATGGACACTCACACCCAGGATGCCTTGAAAGCTGCTTGGCAACTTTATTAAAGGAATAGTTCACCCAAAAATATGCTGATAATTTACTCTGCCTCAGGCCAATCAGTATGTAGATGAGTTTGTTTCTTCATCAGATTTGGAGAAATGTAGCATTGCTTCACTTGCTCAGCAATGGATCCTCTGCAGTGAATGGGTGCCGTCAGAATGAGAGTCCAAACAGCTGATAAAAACATCACAATAATCCACACCGCTCCAGTCCAGCAATTAAACTCTTGTGAAGTGAAAAGCTGCATGTTTGTAATAAACAAATCCATCAAGGCATTTTGACTGTAAGTTGTTACTTCTGGCTAAAATGCTAAAGTCCATAATCTATAATAACGCATAATAAATCTCCTGTTGTCTCTCACATCAAAATCCACCCACATATTTGTTTTGGACTGTTTTGGCTTGTAAACGCTGCTTGATCTGTGCAGATTTCTCTCCTGATTCAGACAATATGACTTTATGATTCAGACAATATGACATTAACTGATGGACTGGAGTGCTGTGGATTATTGTGATGTTTTTATCAGCTGTTTGGCCTTATTTGACGGCACCCATTCAATGCAGAGGACCCATTGGTGAGCAAGTAATGTAATGCAACATTTCTCCAAATCTGATGAAGAAACAAGCTCATCTACATCTTGGATGGCCTGAGGTTGTGTAACTTTTCATTTTTGTTTGAACTATTCCATAAGAAGTGCAACATTATAGGCCATGATGTAGCTTAAATTGTTAGAACGGTTATTTAAGTGATGTGAGAGACATACAACCCATCTGCTTAAGAAAGTATCTGTAACAGCAGTCATTTTTAAGATTTTCTCGCCCAGTCAAGTTTACATTTGGAAACATTACATTGGATTTGGCTAATGCCACTCATAAAAGATATAGCCTTTTTTTTGGAGCATTTTAAAATCCAAACTCTATTCCAAACCCTAGTGAGCTGCCTTCATGTTTACTGCCTAGGCAGCATTCTATCTACAATGGAACTTTAGAAGTGGCTCATTCCAAATGCTAATCCATGTGCCACATAAATAGTGTTCCTTATGTGAAGTGCACAGGAGACAATTCTTTACAATATAAATAGAAATACACAGCACTCTGAAATTTTGGTTAAAATTGTAAATTTTTAATAAGAATACATTACTGTTTTAATTAACATTGCTCTTGACTTGGGACCCCTGAAAAGGTTTTTAATCCAGTTAATCCAAATAAAATAAAAAATTTTGGGGGGGAAAATAGGTCTTAAATGTTAATAACTCAAGTACAGTTTTCGCCATGAAAATAGCTAAAAACATATATTTAAAGAAACTGGCATGGCGTTAAAAAAACAAAACTGGGTTATTATCGTTAACTAAAACAAAAAAAAAACATTTTTGTTACTTGGAAAAAAATTTACTGAAATAAAATAAAATATAAAAAATGTAAACTTATTTTATTTCAGTTAGTTGCCAACATTTCTCATTTTCATTTAGTTTAACTTTAAGTACTAAAATAACTAAAAGTAAATAAATAATAAAAGCTATATTAACATATTAAAAAAAACTAAAACCAAAAATGACAACTATAAAAATGAAAAAAAAAATTAATAAAATCAGAAAATATAAAAAAATTTTAACTAATTGTAAATATTAACAAAAACTATAATATTAGTTCAGTTATACTAAAATAACACTGAAAAACAAACAGCTGATCGCAATGCATTTTGGAATTGTCTGCAAACAATAGATGCAATTTTGCCACAAAATATTTTAGAAGGGATTCAATACAAAATGTTTTTGATTTTGGTTAATTCGGAGCAGAAGCCATAGTTTCAGCTCTGGCGTTTTGAGGCCTCCTTTCCAAATAGTAACTGGGTTTGAATGAATAAAAAAGTGGCTGATAATGTTCTTTTTATAAATGAGGTGAACTTTTCCCCTCGTAAGAGTGTGTGGGCAAAGACAGGATTCACGCAACAGGAAGTGGTGTGAATCTGAAAGTTTACTGTGGAATTTTTTGGTCGCTGGTTTTTAGGAGAAATTCCAGTTTTCTGTTCCGTTATTTTCAGTTTTTGTTCCTTAAATCATTACTAATCTCTGCATAGAAGGCTGTATGAAATGTCACCAGTAATTCTGCTTTTTTTTTTTTTATAAAAGGCACGTGTTCATTATGCCTTAAAATGCTGCATTTCTACAGGTTTTGCCATTTATATTAAAGGGGTCATATGATGCGATTTCAAGTTTTCCTTTCTCTTTGGAGTGTTACAAGCTGATTGTGCATAGATAAGATCCCTGAAGTTGCAAAGACTAAAGTCTCAAATCCAAAGAGATATTCTTTATCGAAGTTAAGACTCTGCCACGCCCCCCTAAAACGGCTCGTTCTAACACGCCCCCACATATCTACCTCACTATTTGGAAATATTTGCATAATGCCGCCCAAATGTTCACGCGAAGAAAGAAGGTGTGGTTTCAGTAACCTCAGTTAGTGTTGAAGCAGCATGTCAGAGACGCTGTGTGTTTCTAGGCGAAAGCAAAAGCCTTCCGAAAGTAGATGCATTTAGGAATCTTTAAGATTACTTACAACAGAACAGCAATGCATTTTATGGACGACCGTTTCGTGAACCTAGGAGAGGAGGTCATTCTGACTTTGCTATGACAATCTGGCGCTTTTTCTGAATCAGCTACTGTAAGTATGTTTTGTTACTAGTTTAAAAGTATTTGCTATTGACTGTTCAAATAAAGAGTTTTGCGCATCGTGTGTGTGCGTGTGTGTGTGTGTTTGTGTGTTGTGTGTGTGTGTGTGTGTGAGAGAGACAGCGTCACATCACAGTAGGGTCAGCTGTCTTAACCGCGGCTTGTGTACTGCATGATCACTGTGTCTGTTCCCCCTTTCGGGCTTGACATTATTTACTGTCTTTACATTTATTTGAAAGATGAAGCTCGCGATTATGGTAAGGGGTGTTATATTTCCGACGCGTGCTTGTGGTGTTTCGGCCAATCACAATGCACTGGTTCAGCTGGCCAATCAGAGCAGACTGCGCTTGTCGAAGGAGGGGGCTTTGTTGAAAACGACGTTTTTGAGAGAGGCGGGGCATAGAGGACTTTCAATAATGTACAGTATTTGAAAAATACTGTGTTTTTTGAACATTAAGCATGTCACCAATATTCTGTTAACACCAAATACACAAAATAATGATCTTTACAAAAAAAAGCATCATATGACCCCTTTAAAGGAAAGCAATGGCTTTGCTAATTGAGTTGTAAACACTTGTGAAATGCTTGTGTTCACGCAATTAAATGCATTTCATTCTGAACCTAAAAGTGTTGATAAAAATTACTTCAATCTACCTTAATCTACTTTACCTAGTATTTGTATGCTATTTATGTTTATGCTTATTGTATAGGTAATATTGTGTAGTTCGCTTAGCAATGCTAACAGCAAGCTATTAAAATGAACTGATCATGCCTTCTGTGCTCTTCATGTGAAAAGTGATATTGGTGTGGTATTTGCTACCTATGTAGAGTGTTCCACATTGGTCACTTGTGAGGTTCCATTTCAGTGACAAGCCCTTAAAAGTTAGCTGTCTATGTAGGCAGAAGACAGCTCAATGGGTTATATTGTGTATATGAGAAAATTTACACTACACTGTAAAAAAAATCCGTAAATTTACGGTAAAAAAACGGCAGCTTTGGTTGCCGGAATTTTACCGTAAAAATATGGTAGCAACATTTTAGGTTTTACAGACTTTACTTAAATTCACAATAAAATACTGTATTTCATTAACTGATGTTATGTTAATAAACCAACATATTGAAGTAATATTATCTGTTTTGAACCATTGTAATGCACCAATAACCACCAAAAACTGGTGGTGATGATAAAGTCACATGATGAACCAAAGCTCATCACAAACAGCTTTTCTACGAGCTGAGGAGGGCAATACTTATATATAGAAGGTGCACAGTGTCATTCACACAAACACTAAACTCCATCACGGTGACACACACGATACTGAAATAATGCAATAAACATTCCTTTAACAACATTAGGTGTAACATACAACCCTATTATACAAAACTGATAAGAAAAAACTAATAAGAAACATGTTATTTCAACAAAAAAATATAAAATATGTAGTGTCATTCAGGGAATTCTGGGAGTGTCAATTTACGGTTTTTCACTGTAAATTATACAATGACTTTTTCTTTTTCACTCCCAAAAAAACATATTTTAACAGTATTTTACTGTAAAATTACGTTAAATGTAATTACATTTATTCACCGAATATATTATGGAAACTTACTGTTAACCAATTAACAGGTTTTTACTGTAGCATTTTTAAAGTCTTTTACTGTTAAATCACAATCATTTTTACAGTGTAGTCAATTCTATAAACATATTTTCCAAAAAATACCATTATAGTCACAAAAATTGACAACATTATTACATAATTCCATTTCATAAGTTACATACTTTTTTTATCATATAGGGAACATAATTATATTTATTAAAATATTTATATATTAATAATTCTATTATAAAATTATTATTATTCTTATATTACCTTAAAATGTAAAAATGTGTATTGTTAATTTAAAATATGATTATTTATTAATTTATATTGTGATTATTATTATTAACTGTAAAATAGGGATTTATTTAAATTTAAAAAAGTAATTATGTTTCCTGTTTATTAATATGAATTGTTTTATTACCATTATTCTTAGTATTATATTTTTAAAATTTTTATATAAAATAAATTATTTAAAAGCATAATACAATTTGCAAAATTTACAAGATAAACCCTTATATACAGTTTCTGCTCATAAGTTTATATACTCCTTTTGGAACCTCTTTTAAATATGAATTATAATGGTTTGTTATTAAAATAGTCTATAAATATTCTAAATATATTATTAAAATTATTGTTAATAATACTTTTAATTGATGATGATTTATTATGTGTTGATACCATTTAAAATTAAATATTCTATTATTATTATTAATATTAGTAGTATTACCCTGGTAAAGCTATTTGGTCAACATATATTTAGAATTTATTACACAGGACAGAATCTGAATTTCTACAAATGACCCTGCTTAAACATTTCCACGCCCTTGGTTCTTAATATCATATGTTGCTTCTTTGAGCATCATTGATTGTTTTTAGCCATTTGTAGCTGTACGAGTCCCTGGTTTGTCCTGAGCAGTGAAGACAGAAATCCCTCAGTTCCTGTACGTTCTGCGGCGTCTTTGGATCTTCTGCACGGTGATGCTGAGATCCAGAACAATTGTGCGAATCAAACACAAACAGTCACTGATATTAAGAATCAAGGGAATGCGAACCATATGATCCTGTTCAAATGAAATAGTTTTGGTCTTGTGGAATATATGTAAATACCTGTATGCAGCTTAGCTTTTAAATGCTAAACATCTTACAGATTCTGGAAGGGGTGTGTAAGCTTGCACATTTATAGCTGTGTATAATTGCAGCTCGTGAAATTGCAGAGGAAATCTAATCTAATTAAACGCATATAAGAAACACATATTGTTTTTACCTGTCCATATGGAGAACCGCGAAACTCACACCTATTATGTAAGGCTCACATCTGCACGGGAATTCGGTGCTATTCCATTTAGGATGTCAATTAAGATGTGCCAAGACCACAGAGAGCTGTGAATCACATATTACCTCGTCTTCTGTGTTGTCGTACTATTACACTTGTTTCCGGACTGTTCTTTTCTGCAGTCTTTAAGCTTAAAAGCATCGCAGATACCTGGGCTCATCTGTTATGAGCAAGGGAAAAAATGTATAGTGTTGGCAAAACAGACATTTTGAACGGAATGGCTAAATTACTGCTGTTTGCAAATGGACCGATCTTTACGATAACAGACTGATTATGAACACAGTTGTTTTGTTTATCAGATGTCTGTACATAATATAAAAAAAAAAAAAAAAAAAAAAAAAAAAAAAATCTTTTTTCTCCCTTGTAGAATATCTGATGTTTTATTATCATCGTTGTATGTTATAGTTATTGTTGTTATATATATATATATATATAATATTATAATAAAATATTATAAATAATACCCTAAGATATAAAAAATAAAAAATGTCAAAAATTTTAAAATAAATTTTCAAATTTTTTGTTCTGTATTGTTTAATAATAATAATAATTATTATTTTTTATTTTTATTATTATTCCACAACTACATCATTGCAAGGTATTAGCTTTTGTGCCTCATTTTCAGTCTTTATTATTTTATTCTATATATATATTAGATTAGTGTTGTCCAAACGCATATCGCGATGTAATCGCATTCAGAATAAAGGTTTTTTGTTACATAATATATCTGTGTGTGACTGTGTATAATGTATTATGATTATATTTTTTTTTAAAGACACACATACATCATATGTTTTGAAAATGTTTATATTATTTACAATGTATATATTTATATTCCTATACATTAATTATATAAATGTATTTAATATATACACATTCAATATTTTTCTTAAATATAGGTATGCATGTGTTTGTATTTATATATACCTAATAAATATACACAGTACACACAGATAGATTATGTAACAAAAACATTATTCTAATACATTAATCTCGATTAATTATTTTGACACACTAATTATATTATATATTAGTAATAAAAGTTTTGTGAGTGTCTGTCTGTTTTTATTTATGCTATATATATATATTTATATATAACCATACATACTTTTACTATTATTATATTATTATTACTACTACACAACCAACATCCACACAAAGGCCTTATCTTCTGTATTCATTGCACAATATTTTTTACATTTCTTTATAGAATTTTGAGGGATCTTTTAATCCTCAGTTTCCGCAAATATCTGTAGTCTAGATACTGCATGCTGAATAATCTGAATAATTGTATCATTACATTGTAGCATTATGGTTTCTTCATAATTTTAATAATTGAATGCGTTGTGTTGTGTGTAATATGCCGACGAATTCGGGGAAGAAATTAACAAATTTAAGATTATATAGAAAATATCATCTTGTATATAATACAAAAAAAGATATATATATATTATATAATATTGTATCATTATTATTATTATTATACCACTTGCCACAGAAGCCATTTAGTATTTTACAATTCCATTTGCACACCTATTTAGTTTTTTTTCTTTTAGCATCTTCAGCGTTTTTATCCTTCGTTTTGAGCGTGTATCTCTAGTTCGAGTTAAAGATGCAGCTGACTAGTTTAATCTGCTTGTTAGTTCCCCATCATTATCTTGATGCCATCTTAACAAATGCATAATTGCAATGTTGCCCTCATTGCTGCTAATATCCTTTGTCTCTGGTCCACTTGTTTGGGACTCCAGACCCTCCCGACTTGTCCGCCCAGGCGCCGGGACAGACCTCAGCAGATGAACCGCCGGAGATGAAGGTGCCTTTGCGAGGATGAGGCCCCCAATCACATGTATGTCCACCTCATTCCACTCAAGACAAAGCTGGCGATTGACACCGTGGTCAGGGCCCCGCCGACTGAGCGGCCTTTATTCGTGGCTTGGGTTGAGTAGGCGCGCTACCCCTTCTGAACACATTTGCTCAGGTCCCGTCAGTGACACGAATGAGGAGAGCTTCAAACCTTTATTTCATTCGGCGCAGTTTTAAATGGTTCATTTAAGGTGGTTATGGTCTTAATTATTCTTGTTAGCCGATTTTAAGTTTGGAGGCTCCTGTAGAATAAGACTTGCTTCCTTTTTGAAATGCCTTTAATTTGATGTGCAACCTAAAAGATAGAGGATTATTTGCAACGCTGTCTACTTCAGCTCACTGTCTCACCGTTGTACTTTTATTCAAATGCAACCTAAAGAACACAGCAGCTCTCTCTTAATGCTTATTTTTTGTTTTTTGGGTGACCCTGGAGCCAAAGCATGTTAAGGTCGCGGGGGATATTTGTAGCAACAGCCAACAATACACTATATTGGTCAAAATTAGCAATTTTTTTTTATGCCAAAAATTCTTAGGATATTAAGTAAAGATCATGTTCCATGAAGATATTTTGTAAATTTCCTACAGTAAATATATCAAAACTTCATTTTTAATTAGTAATATGCATTGCTAAGAACTTCATTTGGACAACTTTAAAGACGATTTTCTCAATATTTAGATTTTTTTGGCACCCTCAGATTCCAGATTTTCAAATAGTTGTATCTCGGCCAAATAGTGTGATATCTTAACAAACCATACATCAATGGAGAGCTTAATTATTCTGCTTTCATATGATGTATAAATCTCAATTTCAAAAAATTGACACTTATGACTGGTTTTGTGCTCCAGGGTCACATATATCAAATTAAAAACCAAATATCAATTTCTAGAATTATTTTACAGTTCTACAAATGTCAGGCAGCTTCAAGCCCTGTTTATGAATGTGTCACATTTGCATTGCAATTTTCAGGAATAAGTGAAACCGTCATGGGAGCCACATATCGGTAACTGCGATTTTAAGTCGTAAATCCAATTACACAAATGCTTGTTTTCTGTAGCAATGGTTTCAAACACACTGTCTTAAATTAGAATCATTTTCTGCATCCTTTCCTCCAAACTAAGTTGTAATATCCAATTTTTGTAATATTTCTGTTTAAAGTGAATGCAATAAATCCACAGTGACATACATTAAGAGTAACTATATAATTGTAAACTTGAATTATGTCCTCAGGACAATTGTCAGGCCAGTTGTCACATATTTAGCACTCTTGTTTTAGTTTTGCGGCTGGTAAATTTAGCGATCGCTGGAAAAATGTTCCATTGAAGTGTTGTGGAAGTAATAACTCCTAATTGCTTTAATTTGATCACTTAATTTTAATGCGTACCACATGTATGAGGGAATCTGCTCAGAATGAGAATGATCTTGGATAATTATTTCAACGATAAACACCATCTGGTTTACGAAAGCACTTCTGCACAGGTATTTCAGGTTAATTAAAACTTTGTTTCTACACACAGTATCCAATATAAGCTCAATTTGTGATTACATGCACAATTATCTTATGATTTATAATGCATTATTTTGTGGCCTGTTTTAAGGCCATGTGGTTTATTCACATGAATGAACAGGAGCGAAAAGCACTGAGATGAATGGAGAAATATGAACTGAATGATTTCTAGCTCAAAGACTGAATTAGCTGCTTAAATACCTTAAATACCAAAATCAATCTTTCATTTTGTTTTCATACGATCACATATACCATAATACAAAAATAAAAAGGTTTTCACTAGCAGAAAGCGTATAATTATTGGTCCTAATTATAATTTTATATATATATCTTATTATTATTTTTAAAAAGGTATAATAAAAACTGTTTCTCCTATCAAAAAATCATATATATGGTCATAATTCTAATTTATATTATATATAGATATATATATAATTATAATTGTTATTATTTTATTGTACAAAATGTATAATTAAAAAACAATTCTCACTAGTAGAAAATCGAAATGTTAATAATATATATATCTATATAAAATTATACTTGTTGTTATTTTTAAAAAATTATATCAAAATAGTTTTCTCACTTGCGAAATGTTTATAATTTTATATTGTAATAATATATATTGTTGTTTATTACATGTATAATATTAGTAAAATAATCTTAACAAATATTGTTATATAATTTTTTTAGGTTACTATTAAGCGTATTATACAATCTTTTCACACTAGTGGAAAAGCTGTATCTTTTATTATTGTATATACTATTAATAATATAATCGATTATTGTTTTGTTTCTGTATTATTATTATTAATAATAATCATAATTGTTATTATTATTATTATTACCCAACTTAAAGTCATTAGCTTTAGCATTTCATTTGCACAATATTTTTTACATTCCTTCTATAACAACGCATTCTATCCTTCAGTTTGAGCTCTTATCTGTAGTCTAGCTACGGATGCATGCTGAATAGTTTAATCTTAGCTTTTATTTCCCCATCGTTATCTGATGCCAGCTTAACAAATGCATAAACTGCAGTGTGCTCTCGTGTGTACAGATGTGCTTGTGTTTTTATCGGAGGATCTTAAACCATGTCCTTGATGCTGCATTGGACTGTGTGTGTGTGGATAATTAGCAGTCTTGTAAACAAGCGTAATCATTTTCACTAATTCCAATGACGACGTGTTGAGCAGAAATGTGTGTAGTCGCACACGTGTGCAGTGAAGACCTCGCAGCGCTCCAGATTACAGCCTGCTAACACACACACACACACACTGCATAGATGAGCTGGTGTGAAGAAGAGGAACTAGTTTTGTTGTTGTTTTTCATACTGGCAGACTGATTCGCTGAAGAAAAGATTACCTAAAAATATTGATTTGAGGGATAATGTACAACTAGCTGGTCATTATCGCAAAATAAACACTGTGATAGGGTGATTCAACAACACAA
Organism: Sinocyclocheilus anophthalmus; assembly: GCA_018155175.1. Taxonomy (NCBI): domain Eukaryota; kingdom Metazoa; phylum Chordata; class Actinopteri; order Cypriniformes; family Cyprinidae; genus Sinocyclocheilus; species Sinocyclocheilus anophthalmus. The sequence continues at coordinate 338,218 of JADLZN010002391.1, read as the reverse complement.
AGCAGGTTTTATTTTGGGATAATGACCAGCTTACTGTACATTATCTTGCTTATAGGGCTGTTCAGTTTGTGGTTCTAAAACCTGAAAGAGAATCAGCATTTTCAAGTCTTGGCTTCCCTCTGGAGTTTCCTATGGGTTTTTGGATTATGAGTAAAATAAGATCTGTGGTTAACAATCTTTTTCAGGTTTTGTTCTGCAACATAAATAATGCACATCCGTATGTGAATTTTAAAGCCACTAATGTTGTTGTTGTTGTTTTTTGTAAAATGTAACTTGCTAACAAGTTTCTAAATGTGGACTACATCTTAGAAGAATGTGAGTTAGCATGCTTGGCAAATCTGAAAACTGTTGTAGTTCTTATTTAGCAGCTTTAATTTGAAAGGCTGTTCTGAAAACCCATAGGAAATTCCCTAAGGAAGCCATGATGACTTATCCAGGTCAGCCTACAAATTGATGTCATGACTGAACAGCTCTACTTACTGCTACTTACCAAATAAGTGTATATAAAATATCTTTATTTTGTCATTAAGGCATTACTTCTCAACCAGTGGGCTGTGGGATCATTTAAAATAATTGAAACTATTATTATAAAATATGACATGTATATTAATATTATACAGTTACATATTATATTAAATATTACAATAATCTACTTAATTAAACAGCTGTAAAATGATTTTTTTGTTAACTTTTAAACAGTTTTTATTTGTCATATTATTAGTATTATTATGATTATTACTGTTGTTTTATAAATAACAAATTCATGAAATAATACTTATTACTAATAACTCGTATAAAGTTCTTGAAACGTATGGAATTCCAAAAAAAAAAAAGTGGTTAAGTGGACTCTCCCAGTATCGGTTAATAAACACCATAATAAAAAATATAAATCATAATTTAATTCTTTTGATTAACAATACAGCACCTTCACATATTTCTTATTCCTATTAACGAGGTTACTTTATTAAACAAATTCATGAAGCAGTAGGTCTGTCCTACCTGAAAAAATAGCTAAGAGCAGAGCCGCGAGCATTTGTTTTTGGAATGTGCGAGACTCCGTTCATTTACTTCCAGTTATTTACCTGTGGCACTCCGTTATGCTTCTTGCTAGACTAATGTTATTTGTGATTATGTAATGTTACCATAATCATAGAACATAATGGCTTTTAGGGCAAACAGTTTGACTGTTTATACGGCACTTTATTCTTAGTTATTTACACTCTAAAAAATGCTGGGTTAAATATAACCCAGCGCTGGTTGTATAAAAAGGTACAAACCAAGCTATTGGTTGTTTTGACCCGAGGTTGGTGGTTTTGAAACCAACAAAACAACCCAATTTGCTGGTTTGTCCCTATTAACCAGCCGCTGGGTTATTTAACCCAAGCATTTTAGAGTGTACCATAGCAGCTATAAATCCGAATGTCTCCACATGCAAGAAAAATTGCTTACGCCTACTTAGTGCAAATAGATACTAGCAACACTCTAAAGAATGCTGGGTTAAATACATCCCAGTGCTGGGTAACATAGGGACAAACCCAGCAATTGGGTTGTTTTGACCCGCTGGGTTAAATATAACCCAGCGCTGGGTTATATTTAACTCAAACCGCTGGGTCAAAACAACCCAATTGCTGGGTTTGTCCCTATTTTACCCAGCACTGGCTTGTATTTAACCCAGCATTTCTTAGAGTGTACTAACTATTTTTTTAACATATCTTTATATGCACTAAATAGTAGCTAAGAATAGTCTAGGCCTAGTATGCTGCTTCCCATTCAGCCATAGTGAACTTTTTGTCTCGCGCAGTGATTATTCACTGATTAATCAGCGGTCAGGATCCAAACTTTTAAAGGTAGCCTAAGTCATAACAGTCATGCTCTTTCATCCGTTTCCTCCCTAAATCCTCGTGCTTTAATGAAGCGTAATTTCGCAATGTCTTGCACGACACATTGTTGTTTTGCTACAGCAAAAACAACACAACAACCGAGGCACGCGACGTGCTCTTGCTCTATTTGCAATGCTGAATATTGCATGTCGAAAGCGCACAATGTGTTGCGCATAATACACGACCCAACTTGGATACACAGAGCGTTCAAATTCTCATCTCTCACATCAAAGCATGAATTTATTCTAAAAGGCAGCAAATATGAACTCCTCTCTCCCTAATAACGTATCGCTCTTCTCTCTCGCTCTCTCTCTCTCTGTAGTCGTGGACAGATGCTTGTACATAATTACGTTGTCAGTGCTCGTTATTTGGAAGAGGAAAGCTGTACTGACAGTTTCTGGGTCCATGTGTTTTTTTGTTTTTTTTTGTCCTTGCTGTTCACTCAATTTTGACAGCATAATGCCGACAGAAATATCAGTGATTATTCAAAAGATCTATAGACCTCGCGTCCATTATGTGCAGTAAAGCAGGCCTTCCATTCATCTGCGCACTTTCTTGCAATATACACGCCGCATTTGGATTAAAGTCCCAAAAGAAGAGGAGGAGGAAGACGAGGGTTATAGATTGAGGAGGAGAAGCAGCAGGCTGATTACGAGGTGTCAAAATTGCCAGGAGCAAAAAGGTGAAAGCAATCAGGGGTGAGAAGAGTGCAGCATTCGTGAGGGGCAACTAATTATCCAATTCATTTGTGGAGAGCAGCATTTGAGGCTGAACGCTGACAGATTGGTGCGGAGGAGAGGGGAGGTGTTAGAACAATGGAACCCGGCTCACCCTCATTATTGCCGCATGCTAATCAGACGCTCCGCGCTGCCGCAGCCGCACAGTTCAGCGCAAAACAGCGAGGCACCAGCTTCATTCCAACGCGAAGAAAACCGATTGGAGAGACAGAGAGAGATAGAGAGAAGAGAGAGAGAGAGAGAGAGAGAGAGCGACCTGTTGTTGGCTCAAGTTCCACCATGCGTGAACGAGCCAAAATTTTACTTAAGTAAAGGATTGCAGCCAAAGGACTGCATTGCTTGAATACTTTTTTAAAGGATCCCTATTTTAAAGAATCTGTCTATAAAATAATAATAAAAACAACAATTAATATATAGTATATTATAGTATATATATATATATATATATAGATATATATATAGTATTATTATTTGTTGTGTGGTATAAGGTATCTACACAAAAAAAAGTGCTTGGGTGTACGGCAGAAGGTTAACCCAACCGCTGGGTCAAAACGACCCAATTGCTGGTTTGCCCCTAATTTTACCCAGCACTAGGGTTGTATTTAAGTCCATCATTTTTAAGAGTGGATAAATGTTGTTAGCTGGTTTTATTTATATAGGTCGAAAAAAAATATTTAATATCATGAATCACCTACACCTTAAGGTTCTCTATCTATCTCTCTATCTATCTATCTATCTATCTTCTATCTGCTATCTATCTGTCTATCTGTCTGTCTGTCTGCTGTCTGTTCCTGCTGTCTTCCTGTCCTGTCCTGTCTGTCTTTCGGGTCTGTCTTGGTCTGTCTGTCCGTATAGGCTATATTTTATATTAATGATATAAACTATGAAGCCATGTTGGAAATGTAGAGCATTCTAATTTAATTAATTTCGATGCTACTTACCGTTAAGCACAGAACTGGGGACATGGATAATGACATTAAATTAGCATCATTTGAAACATCTGTTGCTGTTTCATTTGTGTCTAATCTTTCCTCAATTAATGTTTCCTTATGTCTCCTATAGCAGCAGAACATCGTTCATGTTCATGTATTTTGGGAATAGGATTTTTTTTTAGGGCCTAACGGCTACCACATAAATAACAGCCTCTACTAATAAAAACTATTATTATTATTATTATTATTTGATAACAATACAGAATTATTCTATGTTTATTCGCTTCACATTCTTTCAATGTTCTCTGAGAAGTAAACTTCTATTTCATTTATTAACAATGTATCAACCCATACTGTGGAGAGAAAAAAACAGCAATATTTCTCTAAAATACTCAAATGTTTAATATGCAAACGGAAATTACAAACCAGATTATAGACATGTCTAGATTTACTCGTTTCGTTCACAGCGGCGAATAAACTAGCCAACTGTTAACACGTTTAATCGACTTTAATTGCATTATTGCGACATCATAACTTTTACAATATCTTTTAAAATAGCAGGAATAATCTTCCTGCATCGAAATCGTTACCCAGAGAGGATTTATTGAATTTATTCGTTCGGCTTCTATAACGTGATTAATAAAAACATGCATATCAAAAATAGAATCCCTGGTTTCGTTCATGCAGATTGTGCGTAAAGAGTTTTATGAATTCCTTGAGCAACCCCTCGACAACCATAGAAAAATAAATAGTAAATAATAATAATAATAGGCATTTGAAAAATCAGAAACTCCCTTGCTTTACACATTTCCCTGTTAAAGAAAAATAATACTTATCAGCGTGATCTTGCTTATTTCTTTTTGTACAGCCAAATAACCACAAGCTGAGTATAACTGCAGCACTGCCAGACTATTGCCAAATAACAGTCTGGGAGAGGAGAGGGGGGAAAAGATGGAGGAATTAATATGTAGTGTTAATTAACAGGAAGTCAGAGGCAGTCTCAGCATCACCACTGACGAAGTTTGATCAGAGGAAGTATATTCCCACAGTATTGTGTGCAGTGTTTATAATGACTGCTCGGTGCTGTTGCCTTTTTTTTTGTGCAAACACCTGAAAACTGAGGATTCAATCGCAGTGTCAATTTATGTTTGTTGTGAAATCTAGGGTCAGGTTTGACTGTCATCCTCTTGTCACTTTTCCTTACATTTGGCATGTGTTTTATTTTGCAATTTTCTCGGGGCTTTCTAGTTCTACAGCTGTAAGATATTTGCATTTTTCTGTTTCCAAAAAAAGGGCAGTATATCTTAGATTTGCCTTTTTTTTTTTAGATACGCTCTTAAAAATAAATAAAATAGCATGAACCGTTTTGGGTGTCCAAAAAAACAAACAAAAACAACGAGTTTTTTCTTAGAAGGTGAAGAACCATTATTATTTTTTTTTATTAATCTAAAGAACCTTTTTCCACTATAATGTTCCATGGAAAGAACTCTTATTTTTAAGAGTGTATCTATTTTGAGAATTGCATTTTATTCTTAACAGCATCTAATTCGTTGATGCACCTGTGAGAAATCTGCATTGTAAGAAGAGCCGATAGATCTCAGCAGGTGTTGTAGGTCAGTTGGCCGATATTTTCTAGCCTCCCGATGCCTCGATGGCCATCTCTCCATGGATATCAACAACTTCCTACATAAACACATGTGAATGCATGGGATGCAGACCAAATGTAAGGGCAAGAGATGATAGGGCCACCCCGCAGTTTACATGTTACCCAACAAGCAACGCGCCGGTCCTTCTCGGTTCAGGATGCGACGCGAATCCTCCTCATGTCAGGCGAAATGTGTTGAAGCGAAAGGCTGCGTTCCGTAGGTCTCTGAGCAGTCCTGTCTGCTGTGTGTGTTTGTTTCGAGCCCCCCGATTCTGGAGCACGGATTTGGCAGTCACAGCAAGTGATGACAGAGGCATTGGTGAGATCGCACCCGGAACCCCAGAGGACGCTACCGTTTCTGAGGAGGCAGCAGAGAGGAAGGCCTCTTAGACCGTCTCAGGCTTCGCTTCTAGCTTGTTCAAGTCATGCGGTTTGATGCTTTAAAAATAAACCTCCCAAAACGAGGTTTTCGCAGCGATGCCATGCACAGAAGCACCATTTTTGGATGTCCAAAAACCTTTCAGTGCACGGTTCTTACATTTTTTTCTTATTGTGAAGAACATTTTAATAATCTAAAGAACATTTTTTTCCACTATAAAGAACCTTTTGTGCAATTAAAAGGTTCCATGGATTTTCCCAGCCAACAAAAATATGTTCTTGGAACGTTCCAGTTGAGCTATCAAAACGTTATTTCTGAATGTTCGAAAACATTTTTTATGGCTATGTGAATATTAAGGGAACATTGCATTATCATGTTGCAAACATTAGGCTATAGGAACGTTAGTTTTGAATGTTCCAAAGTAACAAACGAATAAAAAAAGACCATTCTGAATTCATGTTTTATTAACGTTACTGGAAAAACGTTTGTTCATAACTTTTTGACAGAACATTTTCAGAACATTGTGAATGTTCTGAAACAAATAGGCTAGTAACCAAAACGGATTTGAGTAAAACTAACTTTTTTTTTTTGCTAACGTTATTAAAAACCAAATAATTCTGGACGAATGTCCTATTAATGTTACGAGTTGCTTATAAGCTACGTTTGAGAGAACCTCGTCAGAACATTCTGAGAACGTTCCCTAGGGTTAAAGGTTCTTTATAAAGAACCTTTATATTTTATAGCGTTAGCTTGCGACGCCAAGGTGATGGGTTCGATTGTCAGTAGTTGTGCTCGCTGATCAAATGCATTACAAGCGCACTGCGATCCATCCATCCATCCGTCCATCCATCTCAAAATATATATTTTTTTTCATGCAAATTTATTCATAACACCGTTGCGAGCTGCGATTGTGTGACACCGCTGACCTTTCGGGAGCAATAATGATGCACAGCGCAGCTCTGTTTCGTGTTGCATTCATATACTGTATATATATATATGGCTTTTCCCTTTGCTTTCTAGGCGGTTAAAAGAGGAGGAAGGGAAGGGAGAGATGCAATGCGCCGCAAGGGTTAAGGCAGCATGAGAGAATCCATTCTCGGCTTAATGACCTAGCCTAGCTGGGCGAGGACGGCAGGGAACAAGCTCTTGACTTGTACCGAATTTGCCAATTAACACCTCTGATAACAGGCAGCCTCGGAACATCAGGCGCGTTGGGAGGAGAGGCTCGCATGCACTTTGTTTTTCATTCTTGGCCTGCTTCCTATGGCTGGCATGCGTGCGTTTCAGCATCTTAAGGCCGCTTCAGTCATTCATAGCGCCGCGATCAGAATAGCAGAGATGGCTTGGAGAAACATGTTCGTTTTGTCCCTACAGCTGGAGGGATTTTTGGCTCCGGCTGCTTCGAAGATATTCTTCGACTTGTTCTTCTTCTTTTTTTTTCCCTTTCGTATTTCTCCGTTACTGATAGCGTTTGCTATTTTCACACTAGCCCATATGGCCGCTTGCAGCCTCAATTAGATCCACAACTCTGGTTTCCAAGACACTCTCGTCTCTCTCTCTCTCTCATGCCTGGCTCCCTCTCCCTCTTCCTCTCTTTTGTTGCTCCTATTGAACAAATGAAGACTAACAGACTGATATCGTCTTGATCACAAAGTTAATTATTCAGAAATCTAGATCTTGACTCTGGTCTCCTTGGTTGAAGCACCAACTCCTCTCCAGCCTATTATTTTCTCACATGTTTATCAGACGCCTAAACAACACCTTGGGCGGGTGTGAATTTTCAGGCCCCCAGTGAAATTCTCACCGGGCTCCGTCACTGTTTTTCCTCCGAGTCCATTTACAGGTAGGAGAGAGAAGCACCGCTGCCAGATCCTAATGACTGGAAGCCCATCTGAAACACCTTTTTCGGCCCGCGTCCTCACATCAAGCTTGGCGAAATTGAATAGCCCACGTGCACACGACTGCATCGTTTCGCGATTCATTAGCAGCTATTCTAAAGGAATGCGATCATCAAAGGAAAGATACATAGTTGATAGAGGTTCACACCGCAGCCAAAGGTGATGCGATCTGTCTAACAGCGTTCGCAAATGTGTGCCTTATACTACAACTACGAGCATCACACTCCGAGGTGTGAGTGGCGTTCGGATGAGGAGCGCGGGGCCACACGTCTTTTAAAGCGGGGCCCCACCACAGCGCGCGGCCCGCTCACCTCCGAGGTTGCGAGATCGTAACTCGCCTCGTCGACGAGACGAGCGGAGAGAATGTGATCTGTGCTATGGAGGTCCACACACCCGCATTCATTTATTTATGCAGTGTGAAGAAACCATCTGGCCATGGAGAAATTGAAAGTGGATGTAATCTGGCAGGCGCCGGAGTGTATGACTGACACCTCATGCGGTATTAGTGGGAGGACAAAATCATTAATGCTCCGTCTGAACCAGCACAGGCCATTAAACGACTGACTATCAGAAACCTTCCATTCCTTGAAAGTCTCCCAAACTATGATGTGTCACAAAATACTACAGGCCAGGTCAAATTTACTCGCAGTGAGTCAGAAGTTGGACATTGGATTTTCTAGCGTTTTATTTTGATTCCCGGAGCTGCACCTTTGCTCTTTTTTGCCCCGAAAGACTCAAAAATCAGTTTTTACAATCATATTTCACTGGTTTTGGACAGTTTTGAAATGCCTCGTGCTCCAATCTCAGATTGAAATCTAGTCTTCAAAATCAACTTCAGACGCTCTTTTATTTTACTGTTATTGTTAGTTCTTCTGTCCTACTTCTTCCTCCTTGCCTCAGGATGAATCACATGTGCTGATGTATTCACCTGATGTTAGTAACACACAAAATGTTCAGGACGGCTGATTTTTGCAGTTTAGTTTCAGCAAATGCTCTTTTTCAGTGGTAAGGTCTTTTTTAAGAGTGCTGAATGTTACAGTGTGTTTCATGGTACAATGAACTGTTTCTGAAAAGAATAAGATCAAGGAGATTTTAATTCCTCGTGATACGAGCCTGTTGCTTTTTTTGTGTAATTATAGGGATTCATTGATGAGGCTTTTTCAGTTTTGTGAAGAAGCACACAAGTCTTTCTTTGTATAACTTTAAATTAGCCTGATTCAGATGAAGTTTGACATAAAGGTGTTTTAACAAATCATTTAGTTATTTGTTGTCTCTCAATAAAGCAACAAGAGAGGCTGTGTTATATTGTGAATGTAAGCAAGGTTGTTGTTTTATACAATATAGCACAGCCTTAAGTACTTTCATATAGCATTTACTACAAAATAAATCAAAAACAAATGGTCTTTTAGGCCTACATTTTATTTTATTATGAAAATTAAGTGTCATCTCTTTGCTAGAAAATCTAGTCTTGACATAAAAACTCACAACTCGGTGCATTCAGGACCAAAGCTGTCCTTTTTATTAAAAGTGTTTGTATATCATAATAATCCAAAATCCTGTTTGAAAGAAACACTGTTGATTTGTGCATATGCAATAAATAATAAGCTTTTTAAAATGGATAGATCCGCATGGTACACTCTAAAAAATGCTGGGTTAAATACGACCCAGTGCTGGGTAAAATAGGGACAACCCCAGCAATTGGGTTGTTTTGACCCAGCGGTTGGGTTAAATGTTTCACCCAACCTCTGTATCACACCAAACGCTGGGTCAAAACAGCCCAATTGCTGGTTTTGTCCCTATTTAACCCAGCACTGGGTCGTATTTAACCCAGCATTTTTTAGAGTGTAAGGTATGCATCTAATATATTTTAAAAAATACATATAGCAAAATAAAACATGTATTTTTATTGATTATAAAAATGCATCTGTTTCTCAAATTGTTTTATTTTGCTATATGTTTTTTAAATTACACTCTATAAAATGCTGGGTTAAATATAACCCAGCGCTGGTTAAAAAGGGACAAACCCAGCTATTGGTTTGTTTTGACCCAGCGGTTGGTTTCAAAACAACCCAACCGCTGGGTTTGTCCATATTTTACCCAGCATTTTTTAGAGTGTATATTAGATGCATTAACTTCCCATGTAGGATTATAAAGATTATAAAGACCAAATTCATTTGACTTTTTCCTTTTCTTAAGGTCTTTTAATTTAGTGCAAAACAAATTTGTTGCCTACTCTGCTCACACACTCGTCTATCTAGGGATGAGCTAGTGCAATTCTCTGCTGGCTTTTTTGTGACAACAACCTGCAAAGTGCTCCCGCAACCCTAATCTGCCCGTCAGGGACCCCACACCTCCTGAGCACCCACGGCTTCTGTTGTTTTCCTGCGAGTCCTGCCTTCGTTCTATTGTGTTTGCGTCTCGTAGGTCATGTCAAATTCATCGCACAGTTATTGGCTGTGTACGCAATAGAGCGGGTGCATGTGCAAGAGGATGTAAAATAGAGTTGTGGTCATTTCACTACTCTTGCTGTTGTGGTGATGAACCAACTCCAGCTATAAATGCCAAGTTTGGATTTAAAGCGGAGAAGCAGGTGTGAAAAGTACTGAGAAATCCATTATTTCCCTCCGAGTCCTTTTAAGGCCTCTGATTTCTGTAAACTTAAATAGCACTTTTCCGGTCCTCTAACTGTTAGAGCATAAAGCTGCAATGCCACGGTTGTGGGTTCAATTTCCAGGGAACAAAGATATACTTTAAGGAATATTTTTTTATATAGATAGAAATTTAGCTTTACATCACTTGCTCACCAATGGATCCTCTGCAGTGAATGGGTGCCGTCAGAATGAGAGTTCAAAATGCTGATAAAAACATCACAATAATCCACAAGTGATCCACACAACTTCAGTCCATCAGTTAATATCTTTGAGCCAAAAGCTGTGGGTTTGTAAGAAACACTAATTAAGCGTTTTTAAACTTCACACCGCTGCTTCTGCCAAATATGATTCCATGATCCCTAATAATGCTTTCTCTGGTGAAAAAATCTATCTCCTGTTTGTCGCTCAGTTAAAAAAATCTCAAATAAAAATTGCTTGTAACGGTGCTTGATCTGTGCAGATTCTCGGTCCTGTTTCAGACAAGACAACTTTTTCACTGGGGAAAGCAATATTATGGATAGATCCTATTTTAACCATAAGTGATGGTTTGAAGTTAAAACGCCTTAATTATGGATTGTTTCTTACAAACAAACAGCTTTTCACCACACAAAGACATTAACTGATGGACTGGAGTGGTGTGGAGTATTGTGATGTTTTTATCAGCTGTTTGGACTCTCATTCTGACGGCACCTATTCACTGCAGAGGATCTATTGGTGAGCAAGTTATGTAATGCTAAACTTCTCCAAATCTGTTTCGATTAATTAATAAACTCATCTACATTTTGGATGCCCTGAGTGTGAGTACATTTTCAGCAAATTTTTCATTTTGGGTGAACTATTCCTTTAAATGCCTGTTAAGCACAAAATTACATGCTACCTAGGTTGTCCACCATTCAGTAATGCATTGTGTGCATAATTTGCAATTCGTAATGCAATGCAGGTGTGGTCAGTGTTCTCTTCCAGATCAACTACTGTCATGGCGGAGCCACACTCTTGCTAAACAGGTGTGTTAATGTCACATTTTTTAACAACTTTTAATAATAACACATCTGGTTTAGACAATTAAAGGAAACTGCTCTTTGTGCTTGCATATACTGTAGTTAGCCAAACATTCCCACATGCATTTATGCACTTGCATGAAGTTCCTGATCTAATAAGTCACTTTAGATAAAAGCATCTACCATATGCATAAATGTTAAATACAGTATATGGCATATAACTATTCTATAGATTAACATTTAATAATGTTGCATACTAGCTGCATTCAAGTGCAACTGACATAAAATATATAAGCGCAAAAATAAATGCAATAGAGGGGATCTTAAAATATATTTTTAGGTTCGAATGATTGCAGATATCTGAACGGCACACAGACGCTGGACAGCTCTCAAACACGGCTTATGTTAGTGCCATCCAGAAATCTCAGCTCCTCAGCCATGATGGCAGAAAGAGAGAGAGAGAGATGTGTGCTGGCAGCCTCTTCCATCTGCATTACTAAATCATACACTGTCTCTCTACAGGGACAAATAAAAACCTCAGTGCTGAATATTTCAGCAACGGCTTGGATTTCATCATGTGTAGGCCTGACAATATTGATAGAGGAGCCAAAAAGATGCTAAACCTACAGCCAATGACATGAGACTGGTTTAGTAGCCTCAGTATTAGTAATGCAAGAGCAGTTTTTAATCATTCATTTATTTTTACTCTTGCGTGGCAGCACTGTATTTATATTTCTCAAACACTCTAAGAGCATTCAAATTTGGCAGAAAATTCAACCTGAATCATGTAATGTACAGACTCCATTCAAACTTAATTTTGTAGATTGCCAGTGTTAGAAGTTAACAAAAACCACATTATATCTAAGATATTTATGATTAAAATGTGACAATCTGACATTGATTTTCCACATTGGAAATGTAAACTATGATATTTGCATTGTAAATTTTCTTACTTTTTTTAATACTAAATTTTGATTGGTTTAACCATGCAGTAACTACATGTAAAAAAAAAAAAGTAAGTTGTGAAAAGGTTGATTACACTTTCACCCTACCTCATTAATATGACATATATTTCTTAACATTTTTTGAACATCAGTGTTTAAAAAAAAAAACTTTTTCACAATGTTGCAGAAACATTTGCCATTGTCAAAATGTTTTTGTCACAGTTACCTTCAAAAGTGTTATCCAAAATATAAAAGGTGTATTAATGAGAGAAATTGAGATCAAAGGAACAGTTCACACAAAAATGAAAATTTGTAGATGAGTTTGTTGAGTCTGTTTCTTCGTCAGAACTGATTTGGAGAAATGTAGCATTGCTACACTTGCTCACCAATGGATGCTCTGCAGTGAATGGGTGCCGTCAGAATGAGAGTCCAAACAGCTGATAAATACATCACAATAATCCACACCACTCCAGTCATCAGTTAATGTCTTGAGAAGTGAAAAGCTGCATGTTTGTTTATAAGAAACAAATCCATCAAAGCATTTTAACTTTGTACCGTTGCTTCCTCTATCCATAATATTGATTTCACCATGCAGTAAAAAAAAAAAAAAGTAATCTAGTCTGGATCAGGATCTACACAGATCAAGTACCGTTTACAAGCTAAACATTTGTTATGCAGTTCTAAACAAATATGTGGGTGGAATTTGATGTGAGAGGACAACATGGGATGGACTTTTTCACTGGAAGAACTCATATTTTAAAAATAAATAAATGCATTAATGATGAATTTGCTTCTTGCAGACAGGTAGCCTTTCACTTCACAGAACATTAATTGATAGACTGGAGTGGTGTGGATTATTGTGATGTTTTTATCGGCTTTTTGGACTCCCATTCTGACGGCACCCATTCCTGTAGGATAACCTACTGTTAATTCCCTATTTGCAGTGCACTGAAGTTAAATCTCAGTATTGGAAGCGTCTCAGAGCAACATCCAGCACTGACATCTGCCAGACTCCGATCTCGCTGAGATGGAAAGCATATGAGCTCTGGAGGTTATTGATCGATCTGCCTCTGGAGGCCCTGTCATGTCACCTCTGCGTTCTGGTGATAACTCGTGGTGAGATTTGGCTCCTGAAAGATGAATGTTGTCTCTATGACTTATATGTCACCTGAACCCCATGTCTGCTGCTGCAGGTGGCCTGAAGCCTGATTGCAAAGCCTTACGGTGAAATGCAAGTCTTTGAGGCTGTTTTCACACTTGGTTCGATTGCTTGGTCTGGACCTGAGTTCGATTCCACCACCCTGCCCAAGCAGGCCTTTCACATTGTATCATTTGGGTCAATGTTACTTTTGCATCATCAACATACAAAGTACTATCATGGGTTTTGCTTCAAAAGTTCTGCACTAAGAAAATCTAATGTGAGAGTAGCCTGAAAAAAAGCCATGCATGCAGACATGCATACTGTATGCGTGTTTGAATATGTGTTCTCTTTGTACATATTCATGTGCTCTTTCTATTTAACCAGTGACTGCACTGTAAAAACATGTCATGAAAGGGTTGTGATATTTTAATTCTGTAGTACAAATAGCAGCCAAAGTCATGTGTTTGATTCCCAGGGAAAGCATGAACTTGCATGAAATGTAAAAGTGTTGCAAATGCATAAATGTAGACATGCTTGTATGTGCTTTTACACCATACGTTATCTGCTTTTGCATGTCTAGCATGTGTGCATGTCTTTGGCAAGTAACTGAGCGCATACTACATTCAAACAGTCTTAGGTGTGCTATCTATTTTGGTTTTCATAAAAAAAAAAAAAAATTTTAATTAAAAGATTACCTTGAATGCAAATGCACACATGCATGTCTGTGTACATTGACATTTATGCATTCACAAAGCACTTTTATCTAAAGTGACACACACTGAATTCATTGTTTTATTAGTTAATGCATTCCCTGGGAATCGAACCCATGACCTTTGGCATGCAATGTATCACAACCCTTTCACAAAAAACATGCTTTCACAAAGTAGCTGTTGGTTAAATAGATGTAAGAATGAAAAGACTAATCACAATTTAATGTAGAAATACAAGCAAGAAAGTAGTCACGTTGCAATTCACTATTTTGAACTTTGATCTTAAGTTTACAAAAACCAAAATCAATAGCACACCAAAGACTGAAATATGCATGCAGTATTCATGTGATCACCTCAAATGTTAATGTGCTTGTGTATCATTGATTGTCTACATTTTAGCATGTTTAGCTTTGTCTTTGGCATATAATTGTACATACAGGCTCACTTCAAGCCTTTATTTTGTGGATAATTTCAGGCTTAGGTGTGCAATCTGTTTTGATTTTTATAAACTTAAGGTTAAAGATCACCTTGAATGCAGTGCAAGTCACCTTAGACAAGTGATGCAAATGCATAAATGTAAATGTACGCAGACATGGATGTGGGCATTTGTTCTATATGTGCATATGTGCATGCATATAGTATTCGTGTGCTCGCTTCACATGTTTATTTAAGCGCACCATCGATTACCTGCATTTTAGCACATCTGGCCTGTTAGCATGTACTGTATGTGTGTGCTCATGCATACACACGCATAAGAACAGAAATAGAGCGAACTCTAATCTGTTCGAGCACCTCAACAGTTCAACTGTGCCCTTCAACAGTTGTCATTTGCTTCTTCAAATACCTTTGCCATCGAAGAGAGATTAAAAAACGCCTCAAATGAATGCGAACAAAGGCACAGCAGAGGAGCAACACAGTGCAAATTGCCTGATGATGAGGTGGCTAATCCCACTGCTAGTTTAATTGATACTTAAAGGCCTGCTATCCGCTCTGAAGTGCTGAGAGGCTACACACCGCCTCGGCCAAGGTGTGGTAACAGGGTGAGTAACTGCAAGCGAGTTCTCTGTCTGCTAATGCTCTCTTGCCTTCCTCTGCAGTCTAAGCTCGCTCCTGCTTGCACCAGTGCATAATAGAGCCGTTTTAATCACTGTCTATTGTTTTGGGCTTTCTTTTCACACCCCGGTGAAACCTCAGACCTTGTTTGTCCGCTTTATACCAGTTGTCTCAGACGGTGTCTTGTCTCTCGCAGGGCGGCATGAGTCCAGAGTGTTGTTGTGTGTTGACAGGCAGAGCTGGGCAGTGTTACCTGTGGAAGTTTGCATGCACAAATAAGCAGAATGGTTTCGGATGGTGATGCAGTCACTCTGGAAGCATTGCAGGCGATTCAAGGTAAGTTTTGTGGTTCTTTTGTTGTACTTAAAATGTGAAGTATGCAATTGCAATGCCACTTGCATCACCAAATGGGAAAAGAATGATTGTTTTTCAAAGTAATCCAAAAAGTTTCAAGCAGAATTCCAATGTTTGGCTGAAATCAGATTGCAAAAAAATTTGCAATGCAAAATATTGTCGATTTGACACAAGACACAAGAACAAGACTTGAAAGTTGAATCAAATTCGTCTCATAATTGATTAATTTTACTATGCTGACAATATTTTTGAACTGAATTGAATCACATTTCATCTCCTGCGTAAAACTCACTTGTAGCTGGTGCTTTTCGGTGTGTTAGAGCTGCTTATAGCGAAACTGCACTTGTTTTTGTAATGTTTGATGAACTTTACACTTGTCACTTGATTCTTGTTCAACGGGCTGACAGACTTGAGCTGAATAATGACACTATTGTCTTTTTTAAAGCTGCTTTAGAGCATCATTTGAGTTTGTTTCATATTTGAAGAGGTCTGCATAATTGGTTCTGCTATTTTCCTGTGAAGCTGATTTTAAACAATCTGTATTGTATAAAGCACTATATAGAACAATTTTCACAAGTGGTGCAATAAATGCACGCTTAACTAACTGAAGCTGTATTTCTCTGCCTAAGGTGGACAAAATGCATCACACTTTTGGCTGTAAAATAATCATCTCAACGTCTTCACATTACATTTGGTCGCCGGAGCGGAAGTTGCATCCAATTTGACAAGTGTTTGTATGAAGCATACGGCGAAGGTAAGTTTCTGAAATAAGCACTCGATTCTTTCTTCCCCTTCCCCCACTCTCTCAACTTCAAGAAGACTTTCTCCCACTAGAATTCTGGAATGATCATTAACCTTTCCTTTGGTCCCCCTCCCTCCTCCTTGCCAGGCTGTATCTCCTGTTCTGTTTGGTTCCTGGCCCCATATGCCACTTTCCTATTTCCTGGCTGTAGACAGCAGGGAGTAGCTCTATTATCACCTCCACTGAGCTGTCTTTGAATGTGAGAGGCAATTCCATTTCACTTTGCCACGGGGAGGAGGAGGCAGGCGTACTACCCAGCTCAAAGAAATTGGCTAAGGGTTCATTTTTATAGACGGAGTGCAAGGACAACGCTTTTCCTCTTGTGTTATTGAGGGTTTCAAATGTACTACACTAATGCCACGATTGGTATCGTGAAAATTGCTCAATATGGGTTTTCACAGGTGCATGGATCAAAACTGTTTGTTTGCATCACAGATGTGTCATTGCATTTAAATATTGCACATCCAGCCATTTATTTATTTATATATATGTTTTTCTAGCATTGCTATTGATGCACGGGCCGTTGCTTTATGCACGTATTTCAACTAGTTTCTCGATTTTGTGCATTGGAGAGGATTTTGAATGTACTGCACTAACGTCATGATTGCAATTGTGAAAATTGTTTAATATTAGTTATGAGAGGTGCACACATCAAGACTGTTTGTTTCATATAGGTGACATTGCATTTAAGTATTGCACACCGAGCCATTTATTGATACATTTATGTTTCTAGCATTGCTATACGATTGATGCACGGTCCATTTTTGTATTTTTACTTTGGTTTGCTTGATTCTTCTATCATTTGTTTGAATCAAAACATGCTTTATGCAAGTATTTAAACTAGTTATGATAGATGCAATGATTGCTATCGTGAAAATTGTTCAATATTAGTTTTTACAGGTGCATCAGAGAGGTGCCACTGCATTTAAATATTGCACATATAGCTATTTATTTATATATTTATGTTTTTAGCATTGCTATGTGATTGATGCAAAGACCGTTTTTAATTTTCACTTTGGTGTGTTTGATTATTCCATATTCCAAATACATGCTTTATGCAAGTATTTGAACTAGTTTTGCAGTCTTGATTTTGTGCATTGTTACATGTCTGAAATATGTAAAACTGCACTTGAAGTACACGTTGCACTCTTGCCATTGCCACAGGAGGCGCTATAACGACTATTAGCACAAATAGTTTTCTTCTACAGTCAGTTTTCTTCAGAGCAACAGTTCGGTGTGTCGCCCTCTGTTTCATTTTTATAGGGTTACTGTCTTGCAATTATAACAGCGAGGGCACATTTCCTAATCCTACATGTTTGAGTGCTGATCCTTTGTGCAACCACAGTAATTGCCGCCAGCGAAAGCACATAAAGGGTTAAAAATGAAAATTAGCCCATGAATTACTTACCCTCAAGTCATCCTAGGTGTATATGACTTTCTTCTTTCAGACGAATCCAATCGGAGTTATATTAAAAATGGTCTTTGATCTTTCAAACTGTTTAATGGCACTCAGCGGGTGTTGCATGCTTCAGTCCAAAACAAGTTAAATAAAAAGCGCCCATCCATAACAAAAAATGTCTCGCATGGCTCCGGGGTGTGAACAAAGGCCTTCTGTACGATTCAATGCGTTTTTGTAAGAAAAATATCCATATTCAAAATGTAATAATCACTTTACTGTAGCTTGCGCTCACTGTTGTAAACAGAAGCAGTTCTGGGCGGATGACCCCTGAGGTCAGCGCTGCGCATGTACCGGTGAGTCTCGTGAAAACCAACGTTTGTTTACAGGATCAAAGGAAGCAAAGTTTCCTTACTTTAGCAAAGGAAAACCAGTCTCTTCTTGGCTTATATCGAAATCCTCCGACATTCTTCTTTACAAATCCTCGTTTTGTACTTCTAATAAGTGACCAGTGTTTTGTTTTAATCTCTCCACTGCGCTTCCGCATGTGTCACATCTGAGCGGCGCATGCGCAGAGCCGACCTCATACGTCATCTGCCCGGAACTGCTCCCAGTGTACAACAGTGAGCGCAAGCTACATTAAAGTGATTATTACGTTTTGAATATGAATATTTTTCTTACAAAAACGCATCGATTCGCTATAGGAGGCCTTTGTTCATCCCCCGGAGCCGTATGATACACTTTTTTTTAATGGATGGCGCTTTTATTCACTTGTTCTGGACTGATGCATTCAACACCCCTGAGTGGACATAAACCCCTTTAACAATCAAGACAATTTTTAATATCCTCCAACTGATTCGTCTTAAAGAAGCAAGTCCTATACACTCTATGATACCTTAGTGTGGCTATTTATGGCTAAATTTCATTTTTGGGTGAACTAAAAGTTTGTACCACAAAACTGCATGGTTGTAATGCATTGAATAAACATTTGTGTCTACGTTTGCATGCATAAAGTATGTTTCTGACCAAAGTCTCTTAGATTCTTTCAATCTAGTGCTTTGCAGTGGGTTTTTGTGTGTGTGATGCAACAATGCGATTCTACATAAGCATGCATGATATACACTGAACTGCAATTCTGCAGAGACTATGAATGCAAAATCTTTGCCAGCCATTAATTGTTTGGTGCATTACTGTTTTATCTTACGTGCAATTCTGACAACCAGTCAAAGCTTGCATCGCTCAGGACAGCTAGAACTGAACATATATATTCTAGGATCCGTTTCTTACTGTGGAAACTCAGCACAACACAGAGGCTAGAAAGGTTTTTCTATCGTTTAGGGTCTGGGCAAATATGTTGAAATCCTCCAAGGAGGCTGATGAAAAATGCACCCGCTTCGAGCTCGAGTCTTAAGCTAAAATTGATGTTTTATAAATAATTTCGACCCCGCAAACATCAAAGGCCACAATCACAGCCACTCGGTGATATTCATTTGGCATAAGTCAGTTTCATTTTTCCGAGCTTTTCATCAGAAATGGCTTAAAAAGTAGACTTGCTCTGAATCTTTCATGACTTGGGGCTTGCAGGGGACAGTGGCTGATGTTCTTCACTTGTAGACGTCTGACAGCGCATGGCAGCATCAACAACAAAATGGTCACAACCCCCCGTTGCACTTCCTGGGTCATACGGCCTGATAAATATTTCAGGAGACTAGTAACACACTGAGCGGCTGATAACAGGTCAGTTGCAGGTGATAAAAGTCGGTTTTAGTTGGGACATTAGGCCTTTTCTTCAGTGTGCGATATTATATCTTCACCATCGTTTAGCCCTGTATCACACATCAGTGATTTAGCTTTGCATCGCCTGTACAGTGGGTCGACTGACAGTGCGATAGATGTGAGAAATAAATTTATCTGTGCATCTTAACTGCTATGATGAATATCAAACCGTTGATCTGGCAAACAGCAGGCACGCTTGAGTTTCATACAACAGCGTCATCATGCTAAACTGGTAAATCACGTCACTGTACAAATGAAATGAACACCTATGGCGTTTTAAAATGTCACCCAGGAGCTCCAAAAACCTAGCAAGCCTCATTTATTTCAGTTGTTTGACATGTTGTTGAGCCAATGCAGTGGCATTCTAATAAACATTATAGTCTAAGAAAAAATAGGGCCCTGGGTTTAATATGAAGCAAGTTTCTGTGTTGATTTTTCACAGGTGTTTTAACCATATTTTGAAATATGCATTGCATTGTGTTTTGTTTTAGATTTTTGAAAGGAAATGCACAGATAACGTGTCAAATACATAACACACAAGTTGAGTAAAATACTTCGTGTGTGTATTGCATTGGGTCATCGTCAGTCCAATCAGTATAATTGCCGGTTTTTGAATTGAAGTTTTAGACACGATTAACAAACCCTGGGTTTGGTATGATGGAAAATAGAAGACTCTCAGGATCAGTATGAACCATCCACTGTTCTTTTTTGTTGTGCTGGAAATATGATCGTTGAATCGGGATTTGGTTACATTTTATTTTTAAAACCCCGTTGCAATTTTTGTCTTGTTTGTAATTTAAGCATGAACTAGCACATTTGAAGCAGACTTGTGCTTAAAACAAGAAAAAATATTTGCCAATGGAGTACAAAATATAAACAATATATTCAAGAAAATTCTAAATATCTAAATTGCAAAAGTAAATTGATCTTGTTTTAAGGATATTTCGATGACAAAGAAAAACATTTTGGCTCAGCTTTGTTCTTTCGGAACACAACAAAAATACTGATTTAAAACAAAACAAAAAACATTTTTTCAGCATGTCATATGTGTGTTGGACATGTGCATATAATGTCTTAAATGCTCCCTATACTGTAGGTGCTCACTAGTTTTTAGATCAGAACCAGTGCAATGTATTCACTATTAAAAAAAGAGTAAATGCATACAGAAGATGTGAAAATATTCATCTGGAAAAGTCAAGGTGCTCATTGTTTTTTTTTTTTCATGGTGCATCACCTCTGGAGTGACTCGCTACAGGGAAAGCTAAAAGTAGAACAAGCCAATGCTAGAAGCAAGAGCTATTTATTTTTTTTATTAGAATTCTTAATTAAAATGTGAATTAATTTGGTGTGCACTGGTCTGTTATTGTAGATTATGTGGACATCGTAATTAGACCAGGCTGAAGTTCAGCAAAGATATACTGTTGCAAAGTGAACCGAACATAACTTTTGCCTACCTGAAAGGCCACTCTCCTCATTAGCCTTGCTTTTGTGGTGTCAGGTGTGGAAAATAAAGCCAATAAATTGCTCTGATTTACTCTCTCCGACGCACCTTTTGTATTAAAGAACTTTTATTGATTTACTTTAATTAGGTGCATTTGTTCAATTAACACCTCTTAAAAACTTGGGGAACTTATTGCGCGTAAAACACATTGTTCGCTCGTAAATAACAGAACGTTGCATGCATAATTATATGGCAGACCGACTCTCGTCAACCGCAAAACGAGGGCACAGATAATTGGGCAAAACGCCAATCAGGGCAGCATAAATGTCGATTTTGCATCAATTCAAGAGTGAAAAGGCACATTTAAAGGGCCAGGTAAATCTGGCTCCTTTACTAGGCAGGGCTAGATATGACAAGGAGAACATCAGTGACACCTGAGCAGGAGACCTAAAAGGACATCAATAATGAGAGGTGTGGGAGTGCATCTCAAGGGACGACATGGGCCCGGAGTCGTCTGCACAAGAGGCTAATAAGGGTTTAAAAGCCACAACTGTCCACACAGCCCACGCCAGCCCACCAGCCGTCTTTCTTTTCCAAAGAGCTGCCTGATGCTTTCTGACAGGCCTCAGCTGTGACCGCGGCGGTCAGTGGTTATGTCAGCATCAAACAATGCAGCCTGCGCCTATTAGAGAGCCGAGGCGTTGATTAGAACATGCCCTCTGAATATTCTCCCAATTCGACAAAGAAAGACATCATATTTCGGCTTGACTTCTTCCTATGAATGTCATCTGGCATCTGGCAAACAACTTATAAATAACTCAAGAGCCATCTTAAATGCATTCCCATGAAATTTTTAGTGATGCTGTAATGTAAGCCACTACCTGTCATGAATGGCAAATAACCTCGGCCTCTCGCCAAGTTTGTCCATCAGCTCACCGTCTTCCTCTTTTATTCTCCAAAGAAAGCAATCTCTTCTGACTGGGACGGCCTTCTCTGTCCCCGTATCCAGGCTGGCAATAATTTCGTTGTCATTTGCTGTGCGGTGACCACATCATTGATGTGACAGTGCCGGGCATTAGGTAAAGTCCCCAGACTAGTGCTCACTTACAGAAGCTGCCTCGATCTGTCATTGACAGTGATTCGATTAGACCTGGCTGGCAAACACGTTTCTTGGTGACAGGACCTCTTGATTTGTGCAGTCCTTAACCAACCTTCAAGAACTTTAATATATGATCTTTTTTAACATTTACATTCATACATTTGGCAGATGCATTTAAAGTGACTTGAATTAAAGGTTTACAGTTAATCATTTCATGCAACACAACACATGACCTTGTGTTGCTACAAGCATGAAAATTATTTTCCGGTAATAATATTTTGTCCTTGTCTTAATTTAATTTAGTTCGCATCGGATGCATTGTATTTCAATCTGATTGGCTTGTTCATCTAGGCATTGCACGACTAATGAATGCTGTCGTGAAGAATCTGTAATTTAGGTTTAGGAGGCATCAGATGTATTTTGTTTCATTCTGATGTTTGGCTTGTTCATTTAGGCGTTTGTTGGCATTGCACAACTAATAAATGCAGTGGTGAGGAATCTGCAACGTAACTAACTTCAAAAACTTTAATATGTGATTTTCAGATTTTGTCCTTGGCATTGTCTTGATTTAGGTCACATCAGATGCACTGTGTTTCAGTCTGAGGTTTGGCTTGTTCATCAAAGTAGTTGTTGACTTAGTGTGATTTGCAGGTAATAATATTTTGTCCTTGGCATTGTCTTGATTTAGCACATGATTAATGAATGCTGTGGTGAATAATCTACAATATTACTCAGCTTTCAAGAACTTCAATATGTGATTTTCAATTTTTGTCTTCGGCTTTGTGTTGATTCAGGTTGCAATGGATACATTGCATTTTAATCCATTGTTTGGCTTTTTCATCTAGGCCTTTGTTGGCATTGCATGACTAATAAATTATTTGGTGAAGAATCTGCAACGTGACCCAATCTTCAGGAACTATGTGATTTTCATATTTTGTCCTTGGCATTGTCTTGATTTAGGGTTGCATCAGATGCATTGTGTTTCAGTCCGATGTTTGGCTTGTTCATCTAGGTAACTGTTGGCATTGCACGAATAATAAATGCAATGGTGAAGATCCTGCAAGAACTTTAATATGTGATCTGCACGTAATAATATTTTGTCCTTGGCATTGTCTTGATTTAGGTCACATTGGATGCATTTTGTTCAGGTCCGATGTTTGCCATGTTCGTCTAGGCGGTGCATGGCTAATAAATGCTGTGCTGAGGAATCTGCGATATGACCCAACCTTTAAAAAAACTTTAATATATGATTTTCATATTTTGTCCTTGGCATTGTCTTGATTTCGGTTGCATCTAATGCACTGAGCTTCAATCTGATGTTTGGCTTTTTCATCAAGGCAGTTGTTGGCATTGCATGACTAATAAATGCTGTGATGAAGAATCTGTGATGTGACCCGACCTTTGAGAACTTTCTATATGTGATTTTCAGGTAATAATATTTCGTCCTTGGCATTGTCTTGATTTCGGTTGCATCTAATGCACTGAGCTTCAATCTGATGTTTGGCTTTTTCATCAAGGCAGTTGTTGGCATTGCATGACTAATAAATGCTGTGATGAAGAATCTGTGATGTGACCCGACCTTTGAGAACTTTCATATGTGATTTTCAGGTAATAATATTTCGTCCTTGGCATTATCTTGATTTAGGTCGCATCAGATTTGCATTGTGTTTCAATCTAGGCATTGCACGTCTAATGAACGCTGTGGTGAAGAATCTGCGACGTGACCTCGGGTAAACACCTCCAGATTGATGTCATCTATACAAGCTGTTTTCGCAGGTGAGGCTTTATTAGAGGTTCTTTCAATATCATCACCTCCAGGTCATTAGATTATCATCTTCTCAGGATCTTCTTGCCAATTCTATTTTGGTTTATAACAGAAAAGCATTTAGTTAAATTTGTTAGATACGCGCACGTGCAGCGCAAACACAACAGCTGCTCGCGTGGGTCAGCGCAGTATGTTTGTACCCACCTGATGATGGAAAAGCTCTCCATCCAACACAATGACCCCCTGAGGGAGCCTTACCGTTCCTAATCACGACGGCCCCTCGGCGATTGCGGCCACTGACTGCGCTAATAAGTGCAAAGTACAGGGGGCTAATACACAACAAAAGGAGAGGACAAAAAACAAGTAGGGGAGAAAAACAAACTCTTCAGGCAGGCGCATGCATGGTTAATTCAACAATAAGGCCTCGGAGTAAAGCCTGCCGGTAGCCTATTAAAGAGGAGGAGAAAGGGAGGAAAGGCAAATAATCCGGTAATGAGGATGAGAAGATGGCCGCTCGCCTTGCTGGTAGGGTGCAGGCAAGTCCGTGCATGCATGTTTCAGGAGAATAGATTACTGGACCCCATTGCCCTGTTATAATGACCCTTCTTGTTAGCCTCGGAGATGGAAGCCTCTTCATTAGATTTCAGAGCAACTCACCTCTGCCTGCATCCCCTTTCTGGGAGACAGGAGCTGTTTTGCACCCCTAAACACATGATTTCTTTGCCTTGCGAATCAGATGGGACATTATAAGGTGCACTGAGGTCCACCGTATCACCTAAATATGGCATGTAGGCTTTAAAACAAGAAAATTTCATTAATAGAGATGAAAGGAAATAATGTGAGGAGCTTGTTAGTGACTCCAGTATGTTTCGGGTCCTCTGTGTTTTATGTATAAAAATGAGTGCTGTCAAATGATTAATCACGATTAATCGCATCCAAAATAAAAATGTTTGTTTACATAATATATGTGTGTGTGTATTGTGTATATTTATTATGTATATATATAATACATACACATGCATGTACTGTATATATTTAAGAAAAAATATGTTATGTTTATATAATAAATATATTTATATATAAATGAAATTATATGAATATAAATATATACAAGTAAATACATGTAAATATTTTCAAAAAATACACTGTATGTGTGTGTATTTATATATACAAAATAAATGTACACAGTACACACACATATACTATGCAAACAAAAACTTTTATTTCGGATGCGATTAATCATTTGACAGCACTAGTACAAATTAATAGTAGTAATTGTACATTATAAAACGAACGCCTTCAGATTACTTTTACTCATCTGACTCCATCTGACAGATATTAAAGGGGTCATATGATATTTTGTGTATTTGGTGTAATGAATGTTTTTATGCGGTTTAAGGTTAAAAAAAAAACACATTATTTTCCACATTCTGTACGTTATTGTTTCTCCTCTATGCTCCGCCTTTTCTGAAACGTGTCAATTTTTACAAACTCATCGGTCTGAAAATCGAGGTGTGCTGTGATTGGCCAGCTATCCAGTTCATTGTGATTGGCCGACTCTCATCTTGTGTACCTGAAAATGTTACTCCCCTGCACGGTCATACTGTGATGGCGTGTCCCAGCCGGAGCGACGACATAAACATTAAAACCCATTACCAACGAGGCATTTGTTGCATCCAGTGGGACATAATTACGGATTATATGACTTATACTGTCTTTTTACGTGTTGCGTTGCATCGCGCCACGTAAACAAAAAAAACATGTCTGCATTTGTGATCAAAGAAAAGACAAACAACAAGCGCTACTCTACACTAGCTCAAAACTCGTGTTTGAATCGTCAGTTGCAAATTCTTTAAATATAAAAACGTATTTACAGTCTTTGAGTCATAACAGCCGGCATTGTAGTCTACTCTCCCAGGATCAGGAAATGGTCCTCCATAAAATGTTCTGCACACATCTGGATATTTGGGTTGCAGTGTTCTGGAACAGTGTTTGTAAATACAACTTAACCACTGATTTCTAGTTGTGTCCTCTTTTGGAAGACCAAACAAAGTAGTTTCACTTTCACAACGATGCTTCACACAGCATCTCCATGACATGGCGGCAGCAGCAACAACAATACTACAGCGAGAATTAAAGTTACGCCTTTTTTCTTTGCGTGCACATTTGGGCGGCATTTTGCTTATATTTCCACATAGTGACATAGACATGTGGGGGCGTGTTAGAACAAGCCGTTTAGGTAGGCGTGGTTGACTAATAACTTTTATAGAGTATCTCTTTGGATTTAAGACTTTAGTCTATGCAACTTTAGGGATCTTGCATGCTTGTAACACTCCAAAGAGAAAGGAAAATTTGAAATTGCATCATATGACCCCTTTAAACCCTCTGTAATCAAGTAATAAAAATGTGACTTTATATATGTGACTATATATATAAAATCATGTTTAATGCGTAACCATTTATTCATGTTTTTCGACCCCCAAACAGAAGTAATGTGATTAGTGGGTTGCAACAGCAGGGAAAAAAACTTAAAAAACTTCTTAATGCAAATGATAACATGCATTGAAGCATAACTGTGCATATTTAGCATAACCAGAATATTTAAGTGAGGAGAAACTAGTTCTCATTTATTTTGTTGTTGACACCACCCAATCAAACTCTATGGTATTTTGGCGCAAATTCATCCTCATTTTTAAAATGGCTAAAACTAAAACAATATTTGGTCCAGTGTTTGTTGCATGTGTTATGCTGGTAAACCACATTTGTCATTTTCCCTATTCATGTTAATAATTGTGCATATTGTTGGGCCTGTGCAGTTAATGGGAATATTAATCAATTTGAGTGTTTTGATTTGAAGGACATTTTTGTTGCATGCATTGGGTACAATTTGAATCAAAGCCACTGATGTAACTTTTGTTTTTGATATACTTTTGTTTACAGTCAGTTCTAAAAAATGTTTCAACCTGATGCTGCGACGTTAAGTGTGTTTTTGCGTTATTTAAAGGGCCAGAACGCGAGAGATAACGTGACGCGGTGCTAGAGCGAGGTCTCTGAGACTCATCATCAAAGACTTCAGGGGTGCTTTCTAATCGGTCGCGGGGAGAGTCGGTAGTGCCAGTGAGACAGGTGAGATGAACTGATAAGAAGAGCCTATTTCAGGCTGCTGAGGAGGAGGACGCTTAGCTCGGCAAGTTTAACTGGCTACAACGTGAAGGTTGGTTGTTATCGCTACTTTGTAATAAACGATTTTGAAAACTGATGTAATGCTGTCGGGAGATACTAACGGTGGCTTTTCTGTTCTTTTGTTGTGATGTACAGGGGGACTACAATGGCCAAATACTCTTCTATGGCACCCGTAAAGAGTCGGATTTTTTCGTTACCACTTTATTGTAACGCGCAACTCCCACATTCTCTGCTGTGGTTTAAAAACTGCATCTTTGTAAGACAAACTAGGACTGTCTTTTTCGAAAAAAAAAGAGAGAGATAGAACGTCACGAGTGGCCGATGTGTGTCAATTGCTCACTTAATGGGATGCATTCGTCCATCTGTAACAAAATGGGGGCTGAAACAGCATCGCTTGGTCCTCAGAATCTGGAATATGATCCAGATAAGGTGTGTTCAGCATTATATTACACAGCTGGTCCCCCCCTCCCGTCGCGCTGCCCCCCCCCCCTGCCCCACTAATTAAATTACACAGCTAAGACTGAGTGGAATGGATTCGGGTACCGGAGTATTGGCGCAGCTGAACAAAAGAGAGCTCTACTAGTTTAGATAAATTGACAAAGGGCTTATTGCGGCTTGGGACCTTTTTTGGTGGGGTCAGCATGTTGGTTTTGTGCTGACAGGCGGGTAACAGTAGTGACGGTGTTGACATTGTCGCGGTAAACTTCAATGAGTCGCCGTCGCTTGGCCCCACAAAAATACGCTATATGTTGACTCAAACATTGTTAGGCTAGGGCGCGACCGGTGTCATTTTCAACCCTTAAATAATAGTATTATTGATAAGTTTGTCGGGCGGAAAACTCTGCCCCGACTTTATGCCCCAGCTCACCCGCGACTAATCGTTAAGTACTGTTTAGAGTACTTGCAATTTTCACTTTAGACTATAATATCTCACAAATTCTCGGATGTCTCCAGACAAAGTGAATACCTGTGGCGTGTAGCCTCCTTGATTAACACTAATAAGTTCTGGCTATTAAATTGTATCTGTCCCTCGGTTAACCAATACGAAAGTTTGATTTCATTAACCAGCAGACACGTGTAATCAAATTGACTGTCTCGTGAAGCTCCAGTAGGTGTGCCGTTTCTCGCCTTCGTGCTTGATTTCGCGTTTCGTCGCAGTCTTAGTATTGCTCAATCATGGCTCTGTCGCTCCTGCGCTTCCGGCCCGAGTCCTTTTAAATGCTTCGTTTTTTGGCAATCGAGCGATGCTTATTCGCTCCGAGCGTGCATCTTTTCTTCTGCCGCCAGCGCGAGCGCGCTACGCCTTTGTTCGTTGTCCAAGAAATGCAATGGTGCTCTTGTGCGATGCTAACCCACACGCACAAGCATCTGCGTACTCGCCTGCAGGACTACCCTAGTAATCTTCCAGGGCTCGACACCTACCTGGAAGAAGTTCACCGCTGGAAAAACGACTATGTCTGTCATTGGCCTCTCTGGGATGACGAATCAGTCGCACTTCGCATTCCCCAAGTGCAATTTACTCGCCGACTCGAAGACTCATCAGAGGGGCCCGGTCCCCCCCACCCCCCCCCCCCCCCGCGAGGCAAACTCTCTGCTGATATTGACGTAGCGGGGACCCAGTCGTCACACTTTCGTGGATCGCGGCGGAGAAAGGTATCTCCTGTCTCAGAGTCCAGTCAAGTGCAAGCCGAGTCCACCATGCACTCGATGTTTCGCCCTACACAGTCAGCATGGAGCCGACGCCCCCGGCTTCTCCATCGCCCGAGCCGGTACATGGCTCACCCCCTCGGTCTCACGAACGGATCTTACAAACAGGTCTGCTCTGAGCAACTCTCTCTTCCTCCGCATATGTTGTATCATGCGTCTCGACTGGCGGGCTACCCATGTCAGGAGTTTTGATGTTTGTCGAGAAGCTATGTGAGCCGCAGCAGTACGGACACGCGTACCAAGGCACGGCTTTCTACCAGTTTTCCTCCGCTCAGGCCGGGCTCGTTCCCGGTAAAGCGCAGGTTTACCTCTGCAACAGGGCCCTGTGGATTAAATTTCACAGACATCAAACGGAGATGATTATTACCAAGCAAGGACGGTAGGTGATGGGCAGTTGTCCGTTTGCAAACTACTAGGCTATTTTCCACATTTATGTTTGCGTTTCGGAAATATCGATGGAACAAATTAAGGTGGGCAAATTACATGGAACGCACTTTTTTTCTTTGGTCTGCATTTTCCAAAACCAAAAATAAAATTATGTAATTTGATCCGCCTGTTTATTTTATATAATGCATTAGTACTTATTTATTATTCGTTGGATTTTTTTGTTGTTGTGTATTTTAAACCCTTTAATATTCCTGCTATATCCTTCACTCTTAAAAATAAAGGTTACAAAAGGAGGTTTTCACAGTGATGCCATAAGCACTGAACTCGGTTCTTTACAAGTAACCATCTCTTTCTTACCTTTTTGTAATCTGAAGAACCTTTTTCTGTCCTTCGCCCCACAAAGAACCTTTTTATGAAACCGGTTCTTCAGATGTTAAAGGTTCTTTATGGAACCATTTAGACAAAAAGGTTCTTCTATTGCATCGTGAAGCACCTTTATTTAAGTGTTCGTCTTTATTAATCCAAAGTATTGTTTTTAGATTTGCTTTTCCAAAATATTTACATTTTTAGTGCTGCATTTTTTATTTATTTAATGTCCTTCGAAAACACATTTTTCATATTCAAATTAAAGATCGCAAACCCGCGTTGGCTAGCAGAGCTGCAGTTTTGTGCACTGAAACTTTACGTTTTATGTACCCTCAGGAGAATGTTCCCGTTTTTGAGTTTCAATGTTTCTGGTCTTGACCCAACGGCGCATTACAATATCTTCGTGGACGTGATTCTTGCGGATCCGAACCACTGGCGCTTTCAAGGAGGAAAGTGGGTCCCGTGCGGCAAAGCGGACACTAATGTTACAGGTAAACAAATATGGTTTTATTTGTTTTTTTTGGCTTTAATAATAATAATCGAAATGTTGTTGTTGTTATTTGTTGTATTTATTATTCTGTTTGAATTTTATTTTTAAACATTGATTTATTTATTATTTTTGTTGTTGTCCTGGCTCAGAACTGACATTCCAAATTATATTGTAAACAGGAAACAGAGTGTACATGCACCCGGATTCGCCAAACACCGGTGCGCACTGGATGCGTCAAGAGATATCCTTTGGAAAACTTAAACTAACCAACAATAAAGGAGCAACGAACAACACGGGACAGGTTATTATTATCTGATAGATAAATTTTGTTATTTAAATTTCTTTCTTTTTTTTTTTTTTTTTTTAGTCATCCGCGCTGGTGTCATTAGCCAAGTCAACTGCGTAGAAATGCTGTGCATTTCTGTCTAGAGAAAATGAAATTATTGGTAGCTCTTGCACTTTACAATCTTGTGGAATTACAAGCAGCTCCACAAAAAAATCTCGTTACTTTTTTGTTTTGTTTTTTTGTAGTATTAGTGCATATTTAGCTAAATATAAAAACGTATATTTTTGTTCGGGTATCGTATCATTTATAAAAATATAGCTACCATTCTCATTGCGTTGTTGGTTTTTTTTTTTCCCCAGCCATAATAAAAGTATATTTTTAAATTACTTTAGTTAAACCGGTTAATTTACCTGTAACCATGAATTGCATTTAAATAAGCTGACAAAACTGTTGGTAAAATGTATCTGAATTAGTTTAATGTTGCTATTCGAAATGGAACAACGGGAGCGTAAAGACGCATGAGATGTTCTCTGACTCCCGTTTTTTCGCTTGAATTCCTGCAGATGGTCGTCCTGCAGTCGCTGCATAAATACCAGCCTCGACTGCATGTGGTGCAGGTGAACGAGGACGGAACCGAGGACACGAGCCAACCCGGGCGCGTGCAGACGTTCACGTTCCCGGAGACGCAGTTTATTGCGGTCACCGCATATCAAAATACTGATGTAAGAAAGAAGTTTGATTTCTGACAATTCTGTTGATTTGATGAGGTAGAACTTTAAGTGTTTGAATTGTCTGTCATTTATAGATCACGCAGCTAAAAATCGACCACAATCCATTTGCAAAGGGATTCCGTGACAATTATGACACGTAAGTAGATTTTTCTTGTTGAAATTGTGACTTTTTCTATCCTCTCACATATAAAAAAAATTTAGTCGGTTAATCATATTAAACATAATTAATTTAGGCGCACATGAATTACATTTGTTTTATGCGCTTAACCAAAATACATTCTGTATGTGTGCACGCGCGTTTCTATTTCTCCGACATAAAGACCACCCAACTCTGGCAGGTTAGCACTCTTGCAAGAACTAAGAATCATGTGTCTTTATTTATTTTTCAAATCGGTGCATCTGCATGAAAGAATGCTGCTTAAAGTGTCAAATCCCACAAAGATGATTTTAACTCTTTGGATTCCCTTCGAGTTCTTCGAAAACTTTGATTTCCCATTGGCCGATGTATTAATAAGCATTTGCGTGTGTTTTGTGCGTTGGCCTGGCAAATCTCTAGACTAAAATCTCCATTTCCCTTCACAGCATCCCATTATGGCTTTATCGCGTACTGTGTATTTTGGCCAGCAATATTTATTTAGAAAAGTTGAGAGAAACAACAGTTTAGTTATTGTCGAATAATTATAATCTGGTGCAGTATGCATATGGATTGACCGTGCGCAGTGCTAATTTGTTTGTTCGCGCAATTACGCACAGAATGGAAAATTGAGGAAATCATTGCACATTTGCAACGCTTTATTTACGGTTAGCTACGCTTCTCGTATGCAACATTAACATGTTTGTCCACCGTCTTTCTCCAGTGTCTACACGGGGTGCGACATCGATCGGTTGACGCCGTCCCCGGGTGACTCTCCGCGCTCTCAGATCATGCCTAGCGCAAGATATGCCATGACTGGTTCTTTCCTGCAGGACCAATTTGTCAGCTCGTATGCCAAGTCCCGCTTTCACCCTGGCGTCGGAGGCGCTCCTGGCACGGACCGCAGCGTCCCACTTAGTAACAGCTTGCTCTCCCCGCAACAAACCGAGGAGACCACGGTGGCCTCCCCGCAGCGATGGTTTGTCACCCCTGCCAACAACCGACTGGACTTTGCCGCCTCGGCATACGATGCTGCAGCGGCTGCCGATTTTGCCGGTAACGCGGCAACCCTTCTGTCGTACGCAGCTGCTGGAGTTAAAGCGCTGCCCCTGCCCGGAGCGGGATGCTCTAACAGACCCCTGGGGTATTACGGCGAGCCGCCGGGGTGGGGCCCCCGCACGCCACCGCAATATTGCAGCAAGTCCAGCTCTGTCCTGTCTTGCTGGCCATCCAACTCCGTGGGGAGCAGAACCTCCTCCACTTACCTGGTCCCTGGCCTCGAGGACGGAGACGCCATCGCGCCCGAGAGGTCACCGCTAGGCGTCGCGGATGAGTCCAAACCCAAAGACCTGTCTGAATCCAGCTGGATAGAAACCCCGTCCTCAATTAAGTCGATCGATTCGAGCGATTCTGGGATTTTCGAGCAAGCCAAGCGGAGGAGGATTTCGCCATCTGCCACGCCGCTTTCCGAGACATCGTCTCCATTAAAATCTGAAATGTTGACGCCGAGGGAATGCGAGAAAAACTGCTCCAAGGACATCGGCTACTACAGCTTTTACCCCCACAGTTAGAAAGACTCGTGCATGGCTCATGTGTTCAAGGATTCACGAGTGACTTATAATCTATTTATTCCTATTTATGTGCTTTATTTATTTGTTGATTTATTCCTATATCTTGGTCGCGTCGTTCGCAGGACGTCGCGCGTCGAAAAACTTTGACTCGAACAGAGACGTAAGCGGTTTTCGTTCGCAAATGACATTTTAAGGTTCTGACTGTCCAACCTATTGTAAGTATGAAAGTACTGTACATATTTGTATTCATCTATCCATTTGTGATTCTTCTCGTTGAATGTTGATGTACAATAGGCCTACCTATAGAAAACCGGATTAGGTTTGTTTAATGTAGGCTACTTAGACGTTCGTTCGAATAGCTACATATATTAAATATTTTGGTGTTTGGAAAAAAAAAAAAAAAAAAAAGAGTCAAAGTCGTACAGGTTGCCGGTTCCAGTTGCTAAAACCAATGTCTGGACATGAATTTATAGCTGCTTAACTGTTGAAGAGCTCGCCAAAAGAGTCCCTCTGACAGGAAATATGGCGGCAGTGTTGCCAGCCTTCGCATAATTATCGTATTTGTACGATAATTTTGACCTCTGTACGATAAATTATGGGAAAAAAAATCCCATGTACGATAATTGTCAATTCAAATGATGGTAGTTGTAGTCATAGGGCTTCTATATTCATACACGAAATCGGCTCATTGCAGACACTCTAAATGCGCTCGTGCGCACCTCAAAGTGTGTTAAGAATGGCAGGAGGATGCCCTGCTTTAAAGTCAACCAGCACTGTTGCGGTCCATGACGAGGCCAGAAACCTCCCCCCAACCCCCCCTCACATTCTGCAACACTCATGCTTCCGATGACAAGCCTCATGCAAAACATCACTGATATTTTGGTCGTCGCACTGGCGCTCGCGCTCGTCCAATGTAATTCGGTACGCCTAGTTATCTATTGTGGTCATTTGCAGGTCGTGTCAAAAAGTTGTTGGTTTAGATAATTAGCTGTATTCTGTACGTTTGACTCGTGCACGATCATTTTCTTCCAAATACGATCATTTTGAGCTTCTGGTACGATACTTGGATATATCCAATCTGGCAACACTGTATGGCGGACGCATGTCAGTCAGAGGTCGGTTTTCATGGAAGCTTATATTGATGTTGCTTTTAGAGTCGCGTCGTCTGTTCATAAACCTCATAGTCCGTAGTTTCATTTTGTGGACGTAAGTTTAACCACACCTGCGTAAATCTATTTATTTATTTTTTTTGTAGAGATTAAAAACATAGGCTATGATTTCACCTAGGCTATTACCAACCCAGACGTTCATTAGTATTTCATGGGCTGTTTTCTCATGAGAAAAACGCGAGTTAGGCCTGCTAATGTGTAAAGGTAATGTAATTGTGATGTGCTTAATTGCAATAAATATGACAGAATGTGAAACCCGGGCGAAGTAGGCTACACAAGATTCCAACTAAGCTGATTCCGAAACCAAATATTTCTGTTTCATTTTTCTCTAGGCTACCTGCCTTAGAAAGGTATATCGATAACGCCAGTCACAATGTGAATTTTGTTGCCTGTACGATGCATTTTCATAATAAAATGTAGTCATGCAATGCAACAAATCAGGAAATCGACCAGAACAACCTTTTTGGTAGTTTTATATAAGTTACTCATTTTAATTAGACCTTTTTTATTTTTAATATGGGTATAAATGCAGTTGGTATTATATTTTACAGTAGCCCAGAAATGAAACGGAGAAGGCACTTAGTGTCATTGCATTAAATAAAATATCAAACCAACTGCCATGTGTTAAATGTAGCACAAAATTGTTTCAGATTGTAAAATAAGAGGTTCAAAGTTAAGTGTAATATTCTGACTATTTCTTATTGTCAAATGTAAGTGCATAGCCATGTGGTTGCTCTTAGTATATTATAGGAGCAGAAAATGACCATATTTGTCAGACAAAAATATGCCCGTGATTATTATTTTTTTTTTTTTTTTATTTTTTTTTTGTAAAAATATGGTGCTGTCTAATTGAGTTATAAAATCAGCTAACTAAAAAGGTCACTATATTGTCTAAGTATTTGGCATACATTATCTACATACACTCATAAAGATATAAACTGCCCCTGAAAATTTATAATATAATATCTTGGCAACTTTTGGGTAAAATTTATTGTGAAGATGGCTCAGAAAATAGAATATATTTCAAATAATAGTTTCTTTGATATTTTATCTAGTGCAATTGCATTTAAGGATTTTTATGCATGACTTGCATCCACATACCTTTTGGGGCCACAGTAGCGTATGTTACACACACGTAAACTAAAACATGACTACATATAATAATAATAATAATAATAGAGTCTTGTATCACACAAATATTTAACCTTGATGGGCGTATATGTATCTGAATGTAAATGAGCACTCAGCTATTGCCAAAAGCACACATTTTAAGTACAATATCATGATGCACATAAGTAAATACCAGACCATTTTGCAATTACCATCAAGATTTCATAAGTTATCAAGAGTTTTGAACAGATTTATAAAATGTCTGTTCTAAAACACTACAACATTTGGCTCTTAATCTTGGTCCTGAAGTAACGCTGCACTGCACATTTATTCGTACTCTAATTCTTCTCCTGATGAATAATTTGGCTGAATTCAGGATAACATACTGTCATACCACTCTTACTTTTTTTTTTTTAGCCATGCACAGATATAGAAGAAAGAGTAGTGTGATAGTACCCTATTGTTTTGAGAAATCCTGTATGATTTTTGACAGTTTGCTGCCTCCCTGTGGTTCAGTGATACGCTGCCTAGTAAAGCAACGTTTTAAAACGTTTACTTTAGAGTTCCGATAAATACTTATGATTATGATATTAACGTACAGATCATTATTTGATTCAAAAACCTGATCTTCAAGGAAAAGGCCACCACATCTTACTAATTAGATCAGCCGCTGTAAACCTGTATTACACCATTGCGAACAGTAGATGGCGACAACGTCGTATTTATGAAACCGAAAGACACTTTCATTATATGATAGCATATGTGATTATACACTATTATGATTAATGATGTGCTATATAATTGAATGCTAGTATAATTATATACCGTATTAATGTTCTATAATGCATTATTATTCAATGTGAGAATAGCCTATATTAATATTGGAAAATATTGCACTGGTGAGTAGCAGCTTGCAGTACCAAACATAGTGTTCCATATTTGGATTTGGATAATCCACAAAATATACACATTGCATTAGATAACAAAAATATCAAATTAAGTGGCATTTATTCAAAAAAGAAGAAAAGATGACACCTCAATTTTTACAAAAATTATAAAGAAAATTAAAAAATGTGCGCAATAAGTACCAATGACGCATTTGAGCACAAACGATAACTGGTTTGATTGTGCTGTCTAATGCAATGAAATTGAAACACAAGTTTGACTTAAATGTCCAAATCCTGTATATGAGCAGGAGGCTGTTACTGTAGATGATGTAAAAAGCCGCTTAAAGATGGTCCAGGATTGCTTTAATATCGGCTTCACCCAAATAATAAGTTGAGCCGTAGTGCAGGCCTGACAATGGCAGTGCAGATGGCAAATTTGAAAGCGCAGCAGGAGTTTTGTTGCCTCATAATGTGAAACCACTGTCTGGTTTGTTCAGAAACGGCTTGAGTCATGATCAGTGCAATCAATCAATCTTTATTACAGACTCAAGGTCCAAAAAAAACAAGACAATAGGACAACATATACAACCCACAGCATCTACCACCACAATGAAAAGTAACAAAATACAACAATACCAATGTCTCCACAGCTTTGTCTGATACCGTGTAGTACTAACCCTGATATTTGATAGACCCACAATAATCTCATTTTATGATGCATTTTGCCGGCAGATAAATCTATACATAAGATTTCGTAACCGTGCTTTAAAAGTGATGACTCTTGCACTCACAAACATTTCACTTGCACTATGCCATCTAGGTCTCTTTAGTAAAATTCTCATTGCATCATTATAAGCTACTTGCAGCTTCTGTAAACTAGATGTTCTATAGTTGAACCACAGATGAGCAGTATAAAGTGTTGTACAATATCAGACAGAGTTATTGTAAAGAAAGTGTAAATGTAATCATACGAGACCTGTTGGCACAGTTTTACTCCAGTATTTCTCAGAGTAGATTTACTGTGTATTTGAAAGTCAGTTTCTGTATAGATACAAACCTTAAAGTCTTGCAAAAAAAGCTACTGAGCATTTTTACCATTATTTTCCAGGAAAAAAAGGCACTCACTAAATACTGATCTCACAGCGGGGCATGTTGTCACAGTATAGAGGTAAGTTGTCATTATGGGATGTTGTCATTATACATAAAGCAATATAGTCATGAAACGGTGAACTAGGAAAGGATAATGTATAAAAAAATCTCAAACCACTGTTTTCGGCCAGCAGAAATGTCCTGAGAATATTTATTTGTTAAATCTATTCACTGAATAGTCGACCATTGCATGATGTAAATCTCACAAGACTTTTCTCTGAACAAGTGTAACCACTGCGTCACACAGCAGCTACACGCGCCCTTATGAGTGAGCACTGTGATATGACTGCACTAAATATGTGAGCACATCATCCGCTGATCGGCGACGCTGCACACAGTACGCACTACACGCTCTGGAGCTGATCTACAGGTACAGAAGATGGACGTGAAGGATCAAAGCGCACAAATGGAGCCTCTGCTGCCCGCGGTAAGACGCTCTTTAATCAGCCGTGTTAACACTGCAGCGCGCGGCATCGTATGATCTGACTGCATGCGTGCGTGAGAGACCTTGACTTTGATTAAATGACTTGCGCTCGTGCGTGTTCTGCGCCTCTGCAGTTCGGAGGAGACACGCATGTTACAGTTGCATTCTGCTGCAGTGCATGTTGCAGATCAGGACGCGTTTTACTAATGCGTTCATCGTAAATAATTTAAACGTAAAATGTCTGTGTTTACATGCAAGGGGCATTAAACGTCATTAAATGACATCTTGATGAGAAAGTTGATTTGTACCTTGAGTGAACTTGAGCTAACTCAGATGTGAGGAAAAATCGGCAGAAAGAAGATTTTATGCATGGGGAAAAAAAAGAAGCCTATTGAAGTTTGCATTGCATTTTTCAGGACGATTAAGCAAACATTTCCTGCCAAATTCTCATTACTGTAATGTGAAGGAGTATGACGTGTTATTTAAATGGTAAAGTATTTATACTGTACATCATGGAAATATTTGATGGACTGTCTTTAATTTGTTGATTTTAATAATTATATTACATTTACTGCAATACAATGATTGATTGTAACTCGGTAACTTTTTACTGTAGTACGGTAGAAATACTGTAGTACAGTAATGAGAAGCTGTTCAGTTGTCATGAAAATAATGTAACAGTTATAATTATTTTACATTTAATCATGTAATTATTGTACGTTTTAATGGGCTTCATAATAGGATTGACATTTTTCTTGCATTGACATTTTCATATAAAATAAGCACATTTATCCCTCAAATTTTAATTACTGTTATGAGTACAGATATTTTACTGTTATTTTTATAATTGCTATTAAGATTCAAAGTATTAAGAGTTCATTTATATATGTTGTTAGATAAAATGAATTTTAAAGTTATGAAATATTTTGGGTATAGTATTATATTCTATATTATAATTGGATTAATTATATCTATTTAATATTTCGCATTTAAAACCGGTTTATTTTTAATTTGAATTATCAATCACACGCCACTCATATATATTTTTAATATATATTAATATATTCTTAATAATATATAGTCTATATATATAGTGGGTACGGAAAGTGTTCAGACCCTCTTAAATTTTTCACTCGTTGTTATATTGCAGGCATTAGCTAAAATCATTTAAGTTAATTTTTTTTTTCCTCATTAATGTACACACAGCCCCCATATTTGACCGAAAAACACAGAATTGTTGACATTTTTGCAGATTTATTAAAAAAGAAAAACTGCAATATCACATGGTCCTAAGTATTTCAGACCCTTTGCTCAGTAGTTAGTAGAAGCACCTTTTGATCTAATACAGCCATGAGTCTGTTTGGGAAAGATGCAACAAGTTTTTCACACCGGGATTTGGGGATCCTCTGCCATTCCTCCTGCAGATCCTCTCCAGTTCTGTCAGGTTGGATGGTAAACGTGGGTGGACAGCCATTTTTAGGTCTCTCCAGATGCTCAATTGGGTTTAAGTCAGGCTCTGGCTGGGCCATTCAAGAACAGTAACAGAGTTGTTATGAAGCCACTCCTTCATTATTTTAGCTATCTGCTTAGGGTCATTGTCTTGTTGGAAAAGAACCTTCGGCCCAGTCTGAGGTCCTCAGCACTCTGGAGAAGGTTTTCGTCCAATATATCCCTGTACTTGGCCGCATTCAACTTTCCCTCGATTGCAACCAGTCGTCCTGTACCTGCAGCTGAAAAACACCCCCACAGAATGATGCTGCCACCACCATGCTTCACATTTGGGACTGTATTGGACAGGTGATGTTCTATCCGACCGTCCACCTCTCTGCCTCAAGCCGCAACTGACTGCAGTTTGTCCACACAGTTTGAAACGTGTCGTGAGTCGA
Source organism: Sinocyclocheilus anophthalmus (assembly GCA_018155175.1). Lineage (NCBI taxonomy): Eukaryota > Metazoa > Chordata > Actinopteri > Cypriniformes > Cyprinidae > Sinocyclocheilus > Sinocyclocheilus anophthalmus. The sequence goes on along the minus strand of JADLZN010002391.1, from coordinate 299,138 downwards.
CGCTCTATTGAAGGCCAAAAAAAAGTTGCTTGGTCTCTCCCCCAGTAATCTTATTTTCACATTCGTTCACTTGCGGAGAGTCTGAATAGAGATGGTTTTTTAGCAACTTTCCGTGCGTCGAGCTTAGGGAGTGTCTTGCATCTGAGGAGACACTGAAGGAAACTTCGCGGTCTGGGCCACTCTGCATAAAGCCTCGACTGGTGGAGGGCTGAAGTGATGGTTGACTTTCTCCCATCTCCCGACTTCATCTCTGGAGCTCAGCCACAGTGATTTTTTTGGGTTCTTCTTTACCTCTCTCACAAAGACTCTTCTCCCCCGATAGCTCAGTTTGGCAGGACGGCCAGCTCTAGGAAGGGTCTGGTCGTCCCAAACATCTTCCATTAAAGGATTATGGAGGCCACTGTGCTCTAAGGAACCTTAAGTGCAGCAGAAATTTTTTGTAACCTGGGCCAGATCTGTGCCTTGCCACAATTCTGTCTTCTGTCTTCAGGCAGTTCCTTTGACCTCATAATCCTCATTTGCTCTGACATGCACTGTGAGCTGTAAGGTCTATATAGACAGGTGTGTGGCTTTCCTAAAAAAGTCCAATCAGTATAATCAAACACAAATGGACTCAAATGAAAGTGTAGAACCATCTCAAAGATGATCAGAAGAAACGGACAGCACCCGAGTTAAATATATGAGCGTCACAGCAAAGGGTCTAAATACTTAGGACCATGTGATAAAGACCATGTCTTTTTTAATAAATCTGCAAAAATGTAAATTCTGTGTTTTTCTGTCAATATGGGGGCTTGTGACATTGATGGAAAAAAAGTTAACTTAAGAGGATTTTAGCACAAGGCTTGCAATATAACAAAGAGTGAAATTTACGGGGGGTCTGATACATACATTTCCGTACAGCTCACATTGGTCATATATACTGTTGGTTGCCTCTATCGGTGGAGAATAGGTATGTCGCCATCTCTTCATAGCGACGCCTAACGCTCTAGCCGACACAATGTCTTCGATATGTTGCTATTTTTTTATTCTTTTGGGGGGAAGGAGGGTCCAATTAACCCTCTTTCAACTAGACATTAATGTGAAAAATGAAGTTTTTTTTTTTTTTTTAATGAAGCATTAACACATGTTAGACTGCACCCCATAAACACAATCAAGCCTAGAAAAAAACAGTAAACCACCCCTTTAATGCACATTCCGGCTTTCTAATATAAAAGTGATATTGCAGTAGATGTGAGTGTTTAATCTGGGATCTAATGATTCTCAGAGATCATGTTTGACAGATGTCAGTGTCATTTTTATTTACAAGTCAGATGAGACTCGCTGTGACTGTAGATTATCTGTGACCCCGGAGCGATAGATAAGGTCTCTCATGATGTATAATGTTTTAATGACCACATCCCATCAGTTACATATAAAAATCAGTGGATTATATGAGCTCAACAGCCCAAGACCAGTGAAGTCATAAAGGCATTTAACAGATGCTACTCAACTGGTTTTGCCTCATTTTCCTTTGGGCATGAAATTGTGACCCAAAATTTTCTTAAAATCAGATATATTTATATTTATTAATATAGGGTTTAAGGCCCACCAGCCTTCGCAACGTGGCCGCACACTAATCGCACCCTCTAAAGTGGCTTTCAATAGATGTGAGATATCAGCTTATCAGAGATATATACACCGTACCGTTTGTACTGCGTCTAGGCTACAAACAAGACTTGTCTATTTGCAGTTAGATGGTGCTCTTTTGTTAGTGTGAATGCTTTTATTGTCTAATTTGTAAGTGGCTTGGATATAAAAGGCATGCTAAATGATTAAATGTAAATGTAAATATATAAATGTGGCATAGTTAAACGTAGAACACCAAACATATTCCTCTCGGTTCTGCTGGCATCAATAAGCCCTGTTTGCTCATATAGCAGTCCAGATCTGTTTGGGCAATAAAGGTTGCTGCTGCTGAAGCTCCTGCTGGCGCGCGTCTCAGACAGGCCTAGATTTATCAGGTGGAGCTCATTTGCACTTGCCAGCTGCAGTGGACTCTATTTTTGTTAGACGTGACAAAAGAAATCCAAGCCTGGCTGTGGTTCATTTCTGAGAGGAGTTTCTGACTGACGTGAAAAGACTGGACGAGTTTCGAAATGTATTTCAGCAAGTATGATGCATCATTTAGTGAGGAAAGGGCTTGAATCACAGAAGAATAATGACCCGTAACTAAAGAAGTAAATGAAGAAGATGAACACTTACTGGATGAAGCAGTTTGTTTACTTGATTATCCATAGATCATTTTTTAGAAAAATCATGTTCAGATGTGATTATCAAATATGATCATCAGGCTTTTGAAGAACGTTTGAGGAACGTTTATCTCTCAATCATTGTATTGCATTATATTTTTTGATCCTAAAACTATGCATTGAAATATCATCTTAAATGGACTATTTATGGAGATTCCTGGTGGAAACTTTATATTTATATCATTTTATGTAAGTATACTGTTACGAAGATCTCAGAATGTCTTCTTACTTTTTGTCCATATAAATATCAGCAGCTGTACCAAATAGTTTTGCTCATTTTGAGCCTCTGAATAAAATTGAGGTGTTCTTCCTCCTTATTTTCACTATAACAGACTATATGAGCCATAAAAGCCTGATGTATCAATTATGAAACTCAACAAAAAATAAACTGTTCCGTTAAAAAAAATTTTTATTTTTATGCCAGGCTTTATAGTGTTAAGGTTAGTATACTATGATATATTACTAAAGATGTAGAGTAAGACTTATGATCTTAAGATATTAGGGAGACGTAAAGCAGCAGCAGAGTTCAAAGTCCCTTTAGACCAAACCCAGTGACCCTGAGCGGCTGAGTGGGTTTGTGTGTTGGAGATTTGTACTTTCTACACCAGAAAATGCAGAAAGTATATGTTTAATCATTCAAACTAGCATCTCTAATCACCTCAGAACATTTCTTTTCATTATTAATCCAGTTTTGGCAGAAAAGCAGCTTTTGAATGACCCTTAAACAGTCTTGAACAGGTTTGTGTTTAAAGCACATTAGCACATGTGTAATTAGGATTATCTGAGGCATCAGTCATTTGTGTGATGCTTTTCATTTACAGCACGTGTTATTTAAGGATTTGTGATGTGATGCTTTTTCTTTCTGGATCTATTAAATTGTTCAAAAATATATGAAAAAATTAATTTATACAGACCGTGACTTGAATGCACCTTAGAGTCATGTTATTAAATTAAAATTAAGTTTTTATATGTATTTTATGTTTTCTGTGGCACTTCAACAAAGGTTGTGGTGTAACGGTAAATTAAGTGGTTTGGTGTATTTTATTATTATATTATTAGCGTACTACTTATTATATATTAAAAAAAAATAATTGGGGGTAAAAGCAGTAAAAACAAATTCAGGTAAATGTATAAAATATATACCATATTTTATTCATAATAACATTTCGAGTATTTATATATTTAAGATTATTAAAATTTAATATCAATATTTTCAATTAAATAGTATTCAATATAAATTGATATTGTTATTATAATGGTTATATAAATTTTATGATAAAGCATATATAATATTAATGAGACCTTTTGTCGCCAAATCAAGCGGTAAGACCATTTTAAAGTGTTGTAACAACTATTTTATAACATGTAATGATATTCAATTTAGTCAATATACTTTTATATACATTTATATAGTATTTAATATTAAAACTTTTGTCTGCCAAGTCAAAGTCAGTGTGGTGTAAAGACATTTTTGGGTCATGTGACAAAGGCATAAAACAGGAAATGACATCATAAAAAGGACCCCTGTAGACCCTCATGATTATGTGTTAAGGTCAGTAATTTTCTTTAAAATATCTTTAATATATTTTGACCTTTTTTCTGACATGGCAGGGTTAGTTGAAATGTTAAATGGAGTAAGATGTTAAAATAATGATATTCCTGATTTTAAAGGTCAAAAAAAAAAAAACTAGTTATGAACATGTGTAGACATGTATTTAAGGTAATGAAATACTTTAGTACTTGGTCTTTATTTACGTTATTTATTGAGCTAATTTCATAATTTATGAACTATAAACAAGTATTGCATTTTAAGCTGTATATGTCTAAACCACAGATATATGAAAGTTTAGCACATGAACTCCGAGCGTGTAGAAGATCTTTCAAAGGTTTCGTCTCTCACGTATCACAGGACAATATAATGATGGCTTTTGCATAGACTTATTGCGTCTGCTAAGGAAAAGCTTCTCTAAGTGCTTTCCAACGGGAAAAAGTACACTGAAAAACATTTCCCGCTCAGTGTAGTCCCGAGCAGACGGATAAAGCTGCTTATTATTGCTTAATGGAAAATAAACTGTGAGCAGCACAGAGACTGATAGCGATTATGTCACACAGAAGCAGGTGAATTGTGCCTCCGAGACGATGATAGATGAGATCCAATTAAGCATATTTTGTGGACTAATCGGTTGTAGCTCGTAATCTCCGTATGAATGTACTGATATGTATGAATAGAATAAAAATCTATCCTAAGTCTTCTCGCAGTGTTTTTGGGTAATCCGCTAGAGATGCTCATGTAATGGCCTTTAGCAGAGATTAAGCATAAATGCAAGGCTTCTGAGGTTGTTTTCAAACTAATTGGTGCTCTTTGGATATCCAGGATTATTGTGTTTGAAAGGGAAGATTTCCTGGCACTTCCTCTGTGAAGCATGTCCTCTCTTTTTTTTATGGGGTAAAATAAAATTAAAACCAGAAGAAATTCACTCAATGCTGCATGCCCAAAATGTCAGATATGTGCAGTTTTATTTCCTGTAAATGTACATGCACATGCATGATTGTGAATGCTACTATATGGTGTTCGTTTAATATGCTTTTGTAATCCCAGCCACGCTTTAGCTGCAATGAAAGCATGCAAACGTCATTGTATATCTAAATTAAATGCATTTGCGTCACTTTTTCCGATTTTGAAATGCGTTTGACAGATGTCAGCAGAGTTCGCCTGTCGTTTGTATAAAGTTCAGCATTTCACAACTTTCTGATACTCTCGCCACTTGCTGCGCTCTGCTGTCAATCCCTCAATCCCACAGTTGCAAGCCTGTGACTAAGCTGTCTTAGATAATGAAAACTCCAGCTGTCAAGAATGGTCAGATTCATTTAATGTTGATTAAATTACAAACCCCTCATTACTGTGTTTTTCCTTAAAAATAATAAGTAAAAAATTAAAATGCATAGTAGGGCTGCATGATTAGTCAAAGTAAAACCAAAATCACAATATGGCTTAGTGCAATTATCAAATCACAAAAAGTGTGACTTAATAAATAAATATATGCACTGCATGTGTCAGAGTAAAGCGCAGCACTGTGTTCATTTACACATAAGCAGCTTATTACTAAATTAGTAATATTTGTCTAGTAAGTATTAATTACTATTAAATTACAGATTAAAAACCAAATAGAATATTACTGTTTGAATAATAATAATAGCAATTATCAAAATATTCCAAAATAATTTTTATTATTAGCAGTAGTAGTATTAAAATTACTAGACAAATAAGAAATATTACTATATATTTTTTATAATATATTTAGATTTTTCGATTTCCCCTAAAATAGTGCAGCCCTAATGCATACTGTAAAAATGAAAAATTATATAAATATTACCTAACATTGTGCACTGTGCTGACACAAATCAGAACATTATGAAGAAGTCCTGAATATGTGTGAATGCTGTAATGTGCTAATTAATGAACAGCAATTATTAGAGAGAGTCAAAACAAATGACAGGAATTTGATCTGTAAATATTTGTATTTTGCAGGTGGTCACCTCTCCTGGAAGACAAAGTGTGGTGAGTCGAAATATTTAATACACTTTGTATTTTATGATGGTTGATATAACACACATACCGGACTGGAGCATACATGGACGGATGGATTGGACTGACAAAGAAACTGCCAAAATATTTTGATCTGAAGGTCCAGGAACGCTGTTCCAGAACCTGTCAGCATAAATCATTTTCAGTGCATCTGACATTATTCAATCTAATCACCGTGACTGAGGAAGGAGAAATCACTGCCATCCAAATCTACACTGTCAAAATTTAAAATCACAGTATGCTTAAACTCCTGCTGCAGCAGTTTCTTCCTCGTGTCATTTTTTCTCAGTATGCAGCTCATGCATTCAGCAGCACTGAAGCTTCTAGACACCAAAAGGTCACAAAAGTTATAAATCTGTCATCTGTCAAAGAACACTGCTCACCACATGCTCAAATCTGCAGGATTTTAGTCAGAAAAGACCTTGAAACATCACCAGATGCGTAGTTACAGTAATCTAGTTGCTTATCAGAGCTTTATGGCATGTTTCCAAATCATTCTCCTTTGATCTTACAATGCAGCATTATTAGATGAGCTGCATATCATTTATGTATTGTTTTGGTAGACGGCACATTTTTGAAATGAGGAAAATCCCAGCAGAAGATCAGCGATATGCACCGCACCGACACTCAAACTGAATCTGCTCTCATCTGAGAGCATTTGATCTGCTTCTATATTTGTGCTGAATCTGTGTTACACAAGCGAACGCCTGTACTCTCGTCAGACAGGGGCAGACAAAAGTGAACAGTTTTCAGAGGATTACTTTTCATACAGGATAGTAGGGAATTTGACAAATTGTGGACCTGGAACAGCCGTGGAAACACAATTCTGTAGTTATGCTTTATCAGCTAGACATCATTCTTGCTGTATGTAGTAAAACTTACTCAGAACAAATAATTTTTTAGAATTGATTCTTTTCTTTAGCTCTGTTCTCTGCATCAGATTTCATTACCTTTGCTTAATGGTGTAAAAACAGGAAGTCGGGGCCTAATGGTTAGAGAGTCGGACTTGTAAACCAAAGGTTGTGGGTTCGAGTCTCGTACCGGCAAGGCACCGAAGCATAAAGGGCTGCCCACTGCTCTGTGTGTGTGTGTGTGTGGGTGTGTGTGTGTGTTGGTGTGTGTTGTGTGTGTGTGGGTGTTGTGTGTGGTGTGTGTGTGGTGTGTGTGTGGTGTGGGTGTGTGTGTGTGGTGTGCGCACTTTGGATGGGTTAAATGCAGAGCACTAATCCCTAGTATGGGTAGCAATGTCACTTCACTCACTTAAAACAAAGCCTGTGTGACAGACTTGAAGAACTCCACAAAAGAAGCCACTTTAAATTTCTTGACTTGACTCAAAATTGATTCCAATAGAACAGCACATGTCCATGACAGTTAAAACAGTTCATTTTAAATACGTTGAACAGGGTTTTAAATCTAAACTGTTAAGATGACTGAAAACAAGTATATTACTAGAAACGTTGGATGAACTTACATAATGAATGATGAGAGGTTTTCATTTATAAGTTATGTAGATGAAGCATTGCTCAGTTAGAATTTTCAGGGAGGAGTATCTAGATATATATATATATATATGATATATAAATTAGTCTGTTAACGAGTAATCCACGTGTATTGCATCTAGGGAGTTTAGTTGACCAGAAGAGGTTTGGTCGACCAAAATTGTATTAGTTGCAGAAAAAAAAATCCACATTGGCCAAGTCACGCAAATCGTTAACGGCTGGTCTTTGTGGTAATACAATACATCGGGCAGGACATCCAAACGATCGCCTATCATTCATTGACCTCAAATATGACTTATCATCTGAAATATTTAAGTATTAGCAACTTTAAATGGCCGCTCAATCTAATGTTAACCTAGAGAAATGTGTGCTATATTCAAGTGTCTGTGTGGAAGCTGAACAACAGCTCACTGCAGGACAGATGGAGGCGCCAGTGCGCTTACTTGCTCTTAAAATACTCCCTTATTTTTGGTCATACAGATAAGAGTAACACATCTTTCGAATCTGTAAAGAGTCTGTTTATTTGTGTGCACTCACAATAACAACAAAACGCGCTTTTGTAAAATAATGAAAGCAAACAGGATGAGCTTTCTGCCGTCTCGGACTCTGTGAACTTGAGCGCGAACTATGTCTGATATCTGTGCCTTAGACATAAAAAAAATTCTATAGAGAGTGAAATGTCTACTTTCAAATGACTCAATTTAAATGGAAAACAAATATACTCAGATTATGTAATCCGTATGAAACAAGCATACAGGCGCATCACTACTGCGGAGATGACGAGTCCGTGTCGCCGACTTCATCTCTTAAACCGAAAACAAAGAAAGCACTAGTTTATCAGTGAATTATTAAAATGTTAATGCAGTCTCCTTACTGTTTTCCCTGACACATTCATAATCATACCTTCTGCCGGTGCGCTGTGGCAAGCTCTATGCATGCGCTTGAGCGCTGATAGGCCATAGGCAATTAAAGGCTCATTGAATTATATGGTTAATAATGTAACGTGCGACTAGTCGACGAAGCTTAAAATGAACGACTATAGTTGACCAGAAAAAAATTCTTGTCGAGAGGCCCAAAAGCCCTAATCGCCATCCAAAATAAGTTTTTATTACCGAATATATCTGTGTACTGTATATTTAGATGTTATATACCAAATACAAACAAATACAGTCTATACTTAAAAATATTGGCATGTATATTCATATTATTATATTATATATAATATTAATATAAAAGTACATATTTTTCTTAATCCATACATGCATGGGTGGGTATTTATTATATATTAGTATATATATATATATAGTATCATAGATAGACATAGTATATGTGTGTGTATGTGAAATTTATATATATTCAATATTAAAAAAATATATATATATATATAGATATATAATATATATATATATAGATATGTTCATTCAATTAATAATTAAATTTTTCGAATGTTCAGAAAAAACTTTTGAACCACACACACAATCACACACATACACAAATATAGTTATTGTTATAGTTATCTTTAGTTATCATTCTTGGTGTGAACAGACCTTAATAGACTTCTTTCCAAAACACAAACAATTCTTACAGACCTTAAACATTTGAATGGTATTTTTGAAATGAGATCTCAGTTTTATGTCGATTTTTCACACAAACAAACAATAAGTACCTTACCATTTGCTGAGTGTGTTTTTGTGCTGGTACCTTGGCTGTTTTCAGCCTGTCATGGATAAAAAAATATGACAGTAAAAACGCCAGTAGGTGGCGGCAAGTGCCTGTCTTAATGAGTGATTTATTGAATCACTCATTTAAACGATTCATTTGAAATGGCTGATTCATTTAGAAACAAAGCAAATTACTTTGACAAATGACAAATGTCTTTATGAATGGATCATTGAATCATTGAATCAAATGATTAATTCAAAAACAAATTAATTCATGAATAAAACACCGCAGTACTGCTATGGGATGAGCAAATGTTCTGTTTAGGCTTTGTTTGGAACCATTTTCGTTGGCTAAACTAAAATGTAATTTACTCAATATTAACTTCTTTTTTTGTTCAACTGTTGTATAAAATCAATATCACATTCGTGGTCATTTTTCCATGTCTGCTGTCTGTGATGTCACAGCTCAGGATAGTCACTTGTGAAGGGTCAATCAGTCAGTCGTTGTGTTCCTGTGACTTTAGATTGATGAGTCATGTTTTTGGCTGAGGTGATTGGCTCAAATAGTTCTTACAGGGAGTCTCACACATGCCAAGAACTGCCACTGAGACGAATGGAAACGCTAGCAGATAGTTTTCTCCAGGTATATTAGAGCTCATAGGTGAGAACCGTGAGTATAAAGAGAGAGAGAGCAAGGCACTCCCAGCATGCCTCTGGGGAGGAGGCGAGCAGAATACACTGGTGCAACACCGGGATGAGAAGCAGATCCTCCCTATGAGAGAGAGACAGAATGAGATAAAGACATTGTAAGTTTGTATGGGAGAGACTCCTCTGATGTCACTGCTGTAATCACTGCGTGTGTGTGTGTGCATGCATGAGTGTGTGTGCATGCGCTGAAGTTGACCTTCAGTTGAAGCGCATGCTGCATGAGGTGAAACCGTCCTGACTCATTTCACATGCGCCACCCCCCGAGCGAAAAACACCAGGGATATGCAGAATTTGGATCTTTACAGCCGACTGGACTCTCAGGGTATAGAGGCATGATGTTTTTACTGGAGTTCAGGTTTTAGTGGCATCTGCTGCGTGCAAACACTGCCAAGTTCTAGGATTTAGAGAATCCATGCATTTTTATGATGCCCTTAATGTGTTATTGCAGTACTAATATTGCCAGATAATATGCATGATGTAGAGAATTAAATTTAGCTGTTGTTTGAACAGTGTGCAATAGTGCAAACTGCAGTAGTGCACTACAGAATTGTGGGTGATGTAGTCTGGTATTGAAGAGGATGCAGCGTGTTGTTCTGCGCTGAATTCATTGATAGATGCTGGGTTAGTGCTTTGGAGGAGGGGTGCAGGAAGCCTCTGCTGCTACAGTAAGAAGCAGGTTACATGCTGCAGATGTCGGACAAGACCTCCCATAAATCCAGCACAGATCTCTGACACTGCTTCATCCCTCGCTTTCTTTCTAGGACTGTATACTATGAGAAAAAAAAGGTACAAACCTGTCACTGGGATGTTACCCTTTCAAGGTATAAATATGTACGGTATAAATATGTATAAGTACTTTCAAAGACTAATATGTACCATTTAGGAGGAGCACAATACCACTTTTTCCAGTATTCGCCCGATACAGATACTTTTATTTTTTTTGTACTTGCTGATACCGAGTGCCGATACCAATATTTTATTGCATTTGTACATTTTTTAAATAATGGGTACAGAAACCAAAAGAGTATGTATATTGTTAGTTGGTTAACTTCATTTATTAAATAGATACAGTCAAACCAAAATTTATTCAGACACCTTCAACATTTCTCACATTATCACAGTTTATTCGCTATAGTTTAGAAAATGGTAATAAAATATGACAAGAATTTAGAGTTAAACGGAGTCAGAACAAATTCAGCTTGATAATGTCAGACAACTTTATAAAAAGGTATGTAATGAATTACAATCAACCAAAAAATAATTCAGACAGCTGTTAGTATAACAGTATTTACACAACTATCAATACTTAATTGGGCAACCCTTAGCCTTAATGACAGCCTGTAGTCTCCTGGGCATGCTGTCAACCAACTTCATGCAAACCTCAACTTCAATTTTTTTGAAGCCCTAATGTTCCATAAACATTATTTTAAGAACGTTATGTCCTAACATTTACATAACTTTTAATAGATGTTAGTGAAAGTTAGCTGGGCATGCACATTGACTGCATATTATATTATACAGTATAAGCCTTTTTAAAGCTTTTTGATCTCAAGAAACAATATATGGGACAGTTCGGCAAGCAGTTTTTGAGATTGTAGGATTTAACAATTGAAGTATATAGGACTTGGTCTTGGGTGCCCAAAATAGCTGCCTGGAGGCTTTGTAAATATGGCCACCAAGTGCCCATGCTGTACTGAAGGCCTTGGATTGACAATATATGGGCTGCTCCAGCATTTACTGCACTGAACTGCCCTCTATGGATTGGCTGTGCTGCCGCTGATAGTGATATTCTCCTCCATCTGCCCTTTGAGGATGCTCAATATGATTATCTGCTTCATCCAATTAAATCAATGCGAACCATCATGGGATGTTTGCTAATCTCTCCGCTCTCTGACTGCCCTCATGCTGCTTTAAAGAGATAGTTCAACCAAAAATGAAAAGTCTATCATCATTTACTTACCCTCATGTCGTTACAAACCTTCGAGTGTCTTTATTTTGTGGAACATGTTTTGAGGAATGATGGGGTCCAAAAAATGTTGAACCCCAATGATTTTCAATGTGTGGACAAAAATGATGCATTGCAGTTGCAGACACCTATTAACTCAAAACGCATTCTTCAGTCCATTTATAGTCTATAAGCAACATTTTATGTTATCATTTCTCTTTCTATATAGATAGATAGATAGATCCCAGCATGCTTTGGGTCAAGCGTGTAGTAGTAAAGCTTGTTTTGTGTTTTGGCAGGTCAGTGTTAGATGTTACTCTGCCCAGAATCTTCTGTGAGTTTATCCTTTCACGAGGTTTAAGTGCACAAAAGTATTTTTTCCTGTGGCTAAGAGGATTTCATGTCAATTTGTGTCCATTTTCTGTAAGCAAACAGCATTAAAATTAAGCTGATTGCTCTTTCTGTTATTTTGGGGGAAATCCAAAGGTCTTTTCTTTGGAAATTTCCACAAAAGTGAGATTATATTCAGTAATAATGGACCTGAATACTGAGAAAACAAAAGCTGTAATTATTCAAGTGTTATTTTGCAGATACTTTGCTTCTAAAATTATACCAAAGCAGTCTCTTTCAGCCAGCTGGAATCTATCTGATCCACAAGAGAATATAGCCATGAAAAACAAGACGGTCTCGTCCACTTTGCAGCTTCAACTGGCCAAGAAATGAAATGTCTGTGACTGACATGTTAACTTTGCAAATAGTTTTTTATGTGCCGTATATGAAATATAGTGAAGTAAAATCTACAATTCTGCTTATGAACTGTATGTCTAGTTAGTTTGATTCCAAGCTAACCGGGAACATTCTCACAACGTTCTGACAAGGTTTTCTGAAAATGACGAACAAGCGTTCTTCTGGCAACATTAAAATGACTAGTTATTAATAATATTATTAATAATAAAAAAAATTTTTAATTCCATTTTCTAAATGTTACTTATTTCAGAATGTACAGAGGAAACATTAAAATGTAACATTTCCTAATGTTTGCAAAATTTAAAATGGAATGTTTCCATAATGTTGGCAGAAACAAACATTTTAAAAGCTGGATGTTGCAGAGGACATTCAGAATGTTTCATAACTAATTGGGAACATTAGCAACACATTCTTTTGTAAACTTCTGACAAAGTACTTTGAACGCTTTCTTCCAGTAATATTAATATAACTTTAAAAATCTTCATAAAATTTTCACAAAATGTTAGCGCAAAAATGTTATTTATGCATTGTTCACAGAACGTTGGTTTGAATTCAGTTGTTTTAAATGTGACTTGATTTAGAATGTTCAGATAACATTTAAAAGTAACATTCTCATTATGTTTGCAAAATGATCAAAATCGAACATTTGTCATACCCAGGGGTGGATTTAGTGATTTGGGGGCCCCAGGCAAAATACAGGAATGGGGCCCTATACAATTTCACACATTTACAGCCTTGCTCGCTGCTGCACGACCGTGTCCCATAGTTGTGTCTAATCTTTTAGATTTTTCATGTACATGTTATGAATAAGGGATTTCTTTAATGTTGTAAATCCCATCACATTTAAACAGGTTATAATAGTAGTAGCGTTTCGCTACTAAGCACCGACGTTCTCAGTCGCTCTGTAACTTTATTAAAGCACTGAAGGAGGTTTACTGTTATGGCCGTAACCCACGCCGTACACCGAAGGAACAGGAAGAAAACAAGGAAGAATAGCACTCGCTGCTCTGTGCCCTTACTCTCCCAACTCTCTCACTAGCCCATCCTCTAGCCGCACCGGACTATCCCCGCCCCTTAAAGTGAACATAGACTAACAGCTATAACCAGTTATTGCTAAAATGAACATTGCTTAACATCATGACGTTAACAAAGGTCTTCCAACATTTATAACAACATCACACTGCCCCCCCCTTAAAAAGAAGAATCTTCGTCCACGAGGGGGCAAACAAAGTCTTTAAGGTGCCCAGGCAGCCGCCTCTGCCTCTTTGGCCGCACAACAGTCTGGGGATCTGGGCACATCAGGAAATGGGGGGTAGGGACATGGGACACAGGGGAAAGTCCAAGAGAAGTGGCTGGTTGTGGGGTGTTTGAGGAAAGTGGCTCCTGAACAACTGGAGTGTGTGGCTCAGGCCTGGGGTCATGGTCCTTGTCGTTTTGTGAGGCCAGGGGGTTGGGCCCCCTCTTTTGAAAGGAACTGGACAGGTTACCTCTGTACGGGGCTAGCCTGTCTCTGTGCAGGGCTACCTTCCTGCCCCTAGGCGGCATCTGGACCCTATACACTACCTCTCCCACCCTCTCTAGAACCAGGCAGGGGCCCACCCAATGGCAGTCCAGCTTAGGGGAACGTCCCCTTTTCTTTTTCGGGCTGTACACCCAAACTGACTCGCCAGTCTCGAAGTTCCTCCCTTTGCTCCTGGCATCATAGTTCCTCTTCTGTCTCGCACCGGCCTTTCCCAGCTGATCCCTAGCAAACGCATGGGCTGTTTCCATTCGATCCTGCAGCTGCCTTGCATACTCTGGTCCAGCTGGCACAGCTGGTGTGTCTGGGGGTTACCCGAACAACAACTCTGGGGGGGTCCGGAGCTCCCGCCCCAACATAAGCAAAGCAGGGGTGCACAAAGTGGAGTCCTGTACCGCTGATCTGTAGGCCATGAGAATGAAAGGAAGGTGAGTGTCCCAATCCCGCTGATGGTCTGCTGTAAGTATGGCTAACTGCTGGGCCAAGGTCCTATTAAATCTTTCAACAAGGCCATCGCTTTGTGGATGCAACGGTGTTGTGCGGGTTTTCTGCATGCCAAGCCGTTCACATAGGGCCGCAAACAGCTTGGATTCAAAATTCCTCCCCTGATCGCTAGGTATTATTTGATGATCACGAGCCAGTTGCATGCATAGGACCTATTTGAACGGCCTTTTGCAAGCAGACCCACCCGCACCCCCCCCCTTTTCCCCCCTCCTTTTCCCCTTTTCTTTTCCTCTTCCTTTCCCCTCTTTCTCCCCCTCCCTCCTTCTCTTTTCTCTTACCTCCCCCCTTCTTCTCCCTGCTCTTATTTTTCCGAACCTGCTGAACATCCCTTCTACCAGTGCTTCCGACACCGTTTCTGCTTCCTGGTTCGGTATCGCATAGGCCTCGGGCCACTTTGTAAAATAGTCCATAGCAGCGAGTACAAACCGATTCCCTCTCTCTGTGATGGGAAAGGGGCCCATGATGTCCACAGCTACTCTTTCCATTGGTGCCCCTACAGCTTGCTGCTGGAGTTCAGCATGGGACCGGTCAAGAGGGTCTTTATAGGCTGCACAGGCATCACATTTGCGGCAAAAATCCTCTACATCCCTTCTGTGCTGACCCCAGTAGAACCCTTGGCGAAGACGGCGGAGTGTTTTGGACACCCAAAATGGCAAGTCCCCATACTTCCAAGGCAAGCTGTAAGCACTGCTTCCCTCATTGCCTTGGGCACTACCACTTGCCATCTGTCCTCCCCCGTGGCAGGCTCTTTCCATGCCCGCTGGAGCACTCCTTCGCTGAGCCGCAGTGTGTTGAATTTGGACCACAGTCCTTTTGTGGCCACCGAGCACCCTGCAATATCTCCCCACTCAGGTCTCTGTTTCGCTCCTAACCAACGCAGCACAGGCCTCAGATTGTCATCCTGCTCCTGCTGCAACTGCCACTCTGGTGCGTCAACCACCCTCAGTGCCCCACATGCAAGTTGTGCTGCCTCATTCTCTTGACCCAGCTCTTTCTCCCGAGTCTCCTTATTTTCACAATGACGGCAGCCCTCAGCAGCACAAGGGCGACGCGACAAGGCATCGGCATTGGTGTGGCTAGGTCCAGCTCTGTGCACTACTGTAAAGTTGTAGGACTGTAGTTCTTCCAGCCACCGAGCCACTTGACCTTCAGGCTCCTTAAAGGACATCAACCATTGAAGCGCCGCATGGTCTGTCCTTATCGTGAATAGTATGCCACACAGGTAGTATTTGAAGTGCCTCACTGCCATTACCACTGCAAGGAGCTCACGTCTGGTGACACAATAGCGCCTCTCACTCTTGTTAAAGACCCTGCTAAAGTATGCCACCACCCTTTCTCCGTCAGACCCTTCCTGCGATAACACCGCCCCCATGCCGACATTGCTTGCATCCGTGTCTAAAATAAAAGGCAGTGCGGCGTCAGGTGGAACAAGGATCGGAGCCTCAATCAACGCCTGCCGAAGTGTATCAAATGCCTTCTGGCACTCCTCAGTCCAGACAAAGGCATGGTCTTTCTGTTGGAGGCGGAAGAGTGGTGCCCCTATGCACGAGAATCCCTTTACGAATCTCCTATAGTAAGAGGCTAGTCCCAGAAAACTTTTCAATTGTCTCAGGTCTGTAGGGGTTGGCCAGTCTCTGATGGTTTTAATTTTTCCCTCCAGGGTCCCTATGCCCTCCCTTCCCAATTTATGACCAAGGAATTCAACCTCCCTCCTCATAAGGTGGCACTTATCTGGATGCAGCTTCAGACCTGCTGCCTCTACTCTTCCCAGCACCCGACGGAGGGATTCAAATGCTTCATCGAAAGACTCACCATGGACTAGAAGATCATCCAAATATACAAGACACTCACGGCGAGGGACTCCTTCCAGCACCTTGTCCATGAGCCGTTCGAATGTGGCAGGAGCGTTGCAGAGCCCAAACGGAAGGACCTTGAACTGCCAGAGGCCTTTATTTGTACGGAATGCGGTTTTGGTAGCAGACTCAGGAGACAATGGCACTTGCCAGTATCCACTCCTCAAGTCAAGGGTGGAGAACCAGGACGAACCAGACACCAAGTCAAGTGACTCATCTACTCTAGGTAGGGGATATGAATCTTTTTCCGTAACTTTGTTGAGCTGCCTATAATCTATGCAGAATCGCCATCTGGAACTATTTTTCCGCGGCACCATTACCACTGCTGAAGCCCACGGACTCTCTGACGGCTCAACAATACCCGCCTGTAGCATTTCCTCCAATTCCTTATCCGCAGCTTCCTGTCGGGCCAGAGGGAGACGACGAGGTCTTACTCTTATCGGGTGGGCATCTCCTGTGTCAATAACATGCTGCACTAAATGAGTTAGGCCCACTTCATTCTCATTGAGAGAAAAATGTCCTTGAAATCCTCCATGAGTTCCCACAAGCGCACTTTTTGTTGCTCACTTAAGCCATCACAGTTTTTTGACCAAATGTCCCTCAAAGCTGAGATCCTAGTTTCTCTCTCGTCATTGCACATTCCATCTTCTGAACAAGAGCCAGTGGGTGTGCGCCAGGGACCCCAAAGTAGGATGAAGGAGGGTTGATAATACTCCCACAGCAGAGAAGTCCGGAGAGCGGAGGGTCCGTGCTGAGGCCTTCTGGAACCAATTGGAACTAATGGGCAGGGCTTCTACGCTGTGAGACAATGGCTCGCAGGCTGTTTTTTCCACAGCAAGGGCATGTTTAGATGTGTCTGCCAAATACACACGTAGGGACACTGGGGTCAGGTTTGGAGCAGGATGGGTCAGTTGCACAGAACGTCCATCAGAGAGTGTAAGTGAGTCTCTACATAGGTCCAACACACAGCCAACGGCCTTTAAAAAATCTAATCCCAATATGCATGGGTCCTGCACTTCGGCCACCCAAGCATGGAACGACACAGACAGACCTCCTATGTCAAACAGAAAGAGCCCTTTCCCTTTTATTTGTGCAAAGTCACCAGTCACAGTTTTCAGACGAGCGGATGTTGGCTCCAAAGCTGTCCCCACTGGAACTAGATCAGGCCGAACCAGGGTTGCATTTTAACCAGTGTCAACAAGGGCAGTGCAAGCGACTCCCTCCACTAGAATGGGAATGTGGCAGAAATTTCCCACATAAGACCAGCCCACTATCATAACAGTCTCTGCAGGGCGTGGTCCAACCCCATTCTCCTCAAACTCAGCCAGGGGTGACTTATGGGAAATGTTATCACGGACCCGTGTCCCCCCATCTACACGGGCCCCTGGACGTTTCCCTGCGTTTGACTGAACCTGGGGCACTGTCTGATCAGATGGCCTGGCTGGCCACAGCCCCAGCAAACTAAAGGTCGGCGGCGTGGGCGGGGCTCTGAGGCGGAGCGGCTTGAGCGCAGCATCACAGCATTTGTAGAATTATCCATCCATGCGGGTGCCCTTGTGTGCGATTCAGTCATTTCCACAGCTCTCACTATTGGCATCATTACATCAGCGTCCATTTCTGCCCCCAATATCTCTCTTTCAATAGACAGTTCTAGCGCTGCACTCACGTGTGGTCGGGTGAGCCAGCTGTGCGTTTGCAAGCGGAGTTCTCTTGGGAGGTAGCACCTGGAAAATCGTCCTAGCGAGCATAGTTCTGGATATGATGCGGCCTTTCAGCATAGGCGCGTTACATAAGCATTCAATGTCATTAGCTAAAATGCGGAGGGGCTCACCTTGTCGTCTGCGTCTGTTATGAAATTCTGTCCTTAAAAGGACAGGCTGGTTACATTGTCCAAATCGTCTGTGAAGAGCCCCAGCCAATGAATTATAATCGTTCCTTTCAGCAGGACTCAATAATAGGAGACAGGCAACCGCAT
The DNA here is from genome assembly GCA_018155175.1 of Sinocyclocheilus anophthalmus. NCBI lineage: Eukaryota > Metazoa > Chordata > Actinopteri > Cypriniformes > Cyprinidae > Sinocyclocheilus > Sinocyclocheilus anophthalmus. Next base: position 280,853 of record JADLZN010002391.1, on the reverse strand, counting down.
CATCAGTGAGGGACAGCGCTAACTGCAGAGCTTTGTGATTTTCAGACCAGCCAGCAGCATCAGCTAACAGTTCAAATTGGGCTTTGAATGCACACCAATCCGTCTTACCGGAGAACCGTGGTGTTTTTATAGCGTGCATGTCACAGTTTCTGGTGAATTCGCTGCGGGCCTGAGAGCCGCCATTATTGTTTACATTCTGTGCCTTCTCGTCATCTCGAGAGTGCGTCTTGCCGGCCCGTGCTTGCGCAGTCATGTCGGCGCCATCAAACTCAGCGCGCGGAGGGAAGGGAGGCGCCAAGCCAGCTTCAGCAGTTTGTAGCATGAAAGTGTCTCTCATTCTGGCCACTTCTCTCTGAGCCCAGTGTGGATCCGCCGCCGGCCCGTGTGTCCACAAACACTCGCCTTTCTCTCTTACAATCTCCTCTTGTTTCACTTTCGCCCGTGCCCCGTGATTCATCTCGTCGGTGAATGCTCAGATCTCGCGTCAAGTCCGCCACTTCTGACACCAAATGTAGCGTTTCGCTACTAATGAACCAGACGTTCTCAGTCGCTCTGTAACTTTATTAAAGCACTGAAGAGGGTTACTGTTATGGCAGTAACCCACGCCGTACACAGAAGGAAACAGAAGAAAAACAATGAAGAATAGCACTCACTGCTCTGTGCTCTCACTCTCCCAACTAACTCTGAACTCTCTAGCCCGTCCTCCACCTGCGCCGGACTATCCCCGCTCCTTAAAGTGAACACAGACTAACAGCTATAACCAGTTATTGCTAAAATGAACATTGCTTAACATCATGACGTTAACAAAGGTCTTCCAACATTTATAACAACATCACAATAGTATTAGAGTAGGGTGGACACTAGGTGGTGCGTTGGGGTAATTTTCACTATGCAATTGTCTACACAACACAAGGCTGTCTAATTCTAAACTTTAAAATATACATTTATTTTTATTTATTTTAATTGCACATTTAAATTAAACTGAAGGAAATTATACATTTACATGCTTAAGGATTATTTCAACCAAACATGAAGTGTGCCTGTGTGGGAAATGAAGCGCCGTTTCAAATTTGTAAATGGCCCTATATAATATGCATGTTGCGTAGTATTACAATTTCATAGCTTCGGATGCATGATATTTGTAGGGCCCTATGAAATCTGTTTTATTTTTCCCAAATTAGCCTAAGTTTTTATTTTTTCCAAAATCTTTTTTTCTGTTAAAATTTTTCTGGATTCAGTTTTTTTTTCCCGTTTTAATTTTTCTGGATGATTATATAAAATTTTAACAAAAAACATGTCTAATTAATTAAAATCATGAAACTTGTTTAATTTAACAGCAATTTAGGCCTATTAAAGTTAACAAAATTACATTAAGGGCCAAAATTGGGCGCTTTCTTTTTATTTTTTTTTTTATTTTTCTGTATTCCATTTTAATGGTTCAATCAAAAACATATCTAATTAATTGAACTCATAAAAACAACTTAATTTATTAGTTTGTATACAATAATAGGACCCTATGAAATTAAAATTTTATTTACTTATTTTTTAGAAATTCTGTCTTGCGTATTTTCATTTTTCTGGTAATCAAACGAAGGCAAAAACATTAATCTATCTTTAATTCCAATGAAAATTAAACAAACCCTATAATTTTTGTACATTCAAAATGCTACACAAAAGAAATGTACTGTGTAACGAGCAATGTCACGGAATTAATCAAATATTGAATGAATAAATCAAACGCAATTCAGTACACTTCAATCAAAACACGATATGGACTAGTGTATGTGAATATTAAAATGCAAAAAGACTATTTTAGCTACTACAGTACGACCAAAAGCGCGAGCCTTGCGGGTGCTTAATATTAAATTATAACAAATAACATCAAACAAAAACGCGCAGTCTCACGCCGTCATTCCCATCACATTCCGCGTTACACAGTAAATTCAATTTTTATGAACAGATTCAGGGATTCCGTCCCCATTTTCTACATCACCCTACTTTTGCAAAGAAGCGGATGCACAGACGGTTGTCGTGGTAATGAACACCAGAGCAACCACTTGCGCGTCCGCACTGAACGCACATCTAGCATTTAAAAAGCATTTTAGGGGGCCCTTGGCTTTTGGGGTCCCAAGGCGGTAGCCTACCTTTGCCTAATGGTTAAGTCCGCCTCTGGTCACACCGTTTACTAAACGAACATTTTTAACATATAAAAAAAAAACCGTTTTGAACATTCAAAGTACATTCAGAATGTTTTCAAAACTTAAAAAGAATGTTTGAACTTTGGCCAATGTTCTGAAAAGGTTCTCTGAAAGTTTTAAAGTTACATAAATCGTAATAGTAATAGTAAAGGTAACATAAATAGAATGTTTGTTCAGAGTTAATCTGGTCTTTAAAAATGTTCTCAAAATGTGCACAAACATGTTATTTATACATCATTCATGGACCGTTATTCAGAATTATTGCTTGTTTTAGAAGGTTGAAACATCATTCTAAAGTAACGTTTCCATAATGTTTAATGTCGTTTTGAACATTCAGAATGTTCTCATAATTGAATGTGAACATTAGCAAAACGTTCTTAGAACAAATCTTTGTTAGGTTGCTGGATATTCAAATAAACCTTTGCAAAGACACTAGAGTGAAAGATGTGGTGCAGAAGTGTTCTTCATAACAGCCTGGTACCTTGTAAACTTGACATTGCAGGGCTGTGCTGCCGGCAGCAGCATTGATCTGAGTGTGCAGGCATCCTGAAATATTGGGTCGGTGACATGGAACCTGCACAGTTTATCGATCTGACAGGAAAGTGCTTATTTTAAGCTCTTGGAACGGTCATGCCATCTAGCTCAGTGGTGTATTGACTGCAGGATGCAGAACATACAGCTGCTATTTATAGCCATGGCACAGACCAGCTTTATAAGACACCCACATTTTATTGCTCAGAGGTTGTTCTGTCATAGCTCAGGGGTATTTAATGGAGACTTATGATTCTTTCAAGTTTTAACACTCCTTCAATACTTTGTGGTCAGTAAGTTAATTAATGCTTTTATTCAGCAAGTATACATTAAATAAAAGTGACAGTAAAGACATTTATAATATAACAAATGATTTCTATTTAAAATAAATGCTGTTCTTTTGAACATTTATATTACTCAAAGTGGTTTCTAATATGAAACGGCACAACTGTTTTCACAATTGATATTAATAATCAGAAATGTGTCTTGATCAGCAAATCAGCATACTAGAATGATTTCTGAAGATCATGTGACACTGAAGACTGGAGGAATGATGCTGAAAATTCAGCTTTGATCACAGGAATAAATTACATTTTAAAATATATTCACGTAGAAAACATTTATTTTAAATTATAATAATATTGTACTATTTTTACTGTATTTTTGATCAGATAAATGCAGCCTTGGTGAGCCTAAGAGACTTAGTTCAAAAAAAGACCTCTTTAAAAAAACTTACCAACCCCAAAACTTTGGATGGTAGTGCATTTCTCCACAATTTATTAAGAATAAAACTAAATTTAAAAGTTGTCCTATTGTAAGAATATAGAGCTATTGTATAAAATTAATGTGGATAGCAGTCTGGGAGAAATTGGATTAAAAACATTTGACATCATATATCATGATATAGAGATTTCTCACATTTTTGTTCATTATGGGCTTTTTCCTCACGGTAAAACATCTGAGAAGACTTTATCTCTATTTCCTCTCTATTTAATTTAATTTTTTTCTTGTAACTGAGATATTAAAGCTTAGTCTGGAGTTTTTGGGGAATTTTAAAAATACTTTCTTGTGTTTCAGTTCTGTATTTCATCTTCAAAAAAATGTAAATATTGTGAAACTTTTAAAACATTGATGTGTTCGTTTGACCAATGGCAGGTGGACAGTGTCATTATTTTTGCTCTTCATTTTGGTGATGCTGCACTTCTATAGAGTTGGATCTCTGCCACAATTCTGCATGGGAAAGATCATATTTTGAGCGTGCAAAAGTGCGTTTTGCACGCGCACGGACTGAGTTTTGTGGAGAAAATGTTTGTCTCGCAAAGAAGAAAGTATATCGAGTATTTTTGGGATTTGTGCAGACCTTCTCTTTTGCGAGTGCAACGTTTCACTAGCTTGCTCCCTTGATGCCCGCCCTCAGTGCTCTCTACATGCCAACAGCTCGCTTGCTCAACACAACCCAGCGTTACAATATCCCATAATTCCAGCCAATCAGAGAGGAGGTTGCTAAATTCTGATTGGCTGCCTTGACAATCAATCACAACATTCCTTGCATTGCTGATGAGGGAAAATACAGTGCATGCATAATTGTTATGCAAGTTGATATTCTGATCATATTTTTTTCCAAGCACATTTGACCAATTCCAAATGACATCAATCTTAATAACTACTATTAATCTTGTATTTAATCATTTATAATTGATATATAATTATTCATGAAGGCTGGAAGTGAAAAATATCTTATATTCAGGTGTGCATAATTATTAAGCAGATTTTCTTTTACAGATAAAATGAGCCAAAAAAGAGATTTAACTCAGACTGAAAGTCAAAAATTATTAAATGCCCATGAGAAATATTCAAAACTAATACAATATAGAAATTACAAAGTTAATGCATAACCATGCAAAATGCTCAGTGGGTCAGCAAGGTCAGTCAAAAACATGTGGAGAAGAAAAGATGCATGTTAACTGCAAAAGAATTAGGAATTAAGGTGAAGAATTAGGTGTGAAGTCACCAGGAACCATTTAGTCTCCAGCGCCACCATTTTCATAGAACTGCAACCTACCTGGAGTCTCCAGAAGTACAAGGTGTCAGGTTCTCAGAGACTTGGGTTAAGAATAGAATCCTAAAAAATTACCCCTACTTAATAAGAATCACATACTGGAGTGTAGTAAAATACTTAAAGACTGATTTATATATACAGTGGGTACGGAAAATATTCAGACCCCCTTAAATTTTTCACTCTTTGTTATATTGCAGCCATTTACTAAAATCATTTAAGTTAAATTTTTTTCCTCATTAATGTACACACAGCACCCCCATATTGACAGAAAAACACAGACTTGTTGACATTTTTGCAGATTATTAAAAAAGAAAAACTGAAATATACTTAGGACCATGTGATATTTCAGACCCTTTGCTGTGACACTCATATATTATATGGTGCTGTCCATTTCTTCTGATCTTTCTTGAGATGGTTCTACACCTTCATGTGAGTCCAGCTGTGTTTGATTATACTGATACACACCTGTCTATATAAGACCTTACGGCTCACAGTGCATGTCAGAGCAAATGAGAATCCTGAGGGTTCAAAGGAACTGCCTGAAGAGCTCAGAGACAGAATTGTGGCAAGGCACAGATCTGGCCAAGGTTACAAAACAATTTCTGCTGCACTTAAGGTTCCTAAGAGCACAGTGGCCTCCATAATCCTTAAATGGAAGACGTTTGGGACGACCAAAACCCTTCCTAGAGCTGGCCGTCCGGCCAAACTGAGCTATCGGGGGAGAAGAGCCTTGGTGAGAGAGGTAAGAAGAACCCAAAGATCACTGTGGCAGAGCTCCAGAGATGCAGTCGGGAGATGGGAGAAAGTTGTAGAAAGTCACCCATCACTGCAGCCCTCCACCAGTCAGGGCTTTATGGCAGAGGGGCCCGACGGAAGCCTCTCCTCAGTGCAAGATACATGAAAGCCCGCATTGAGTTTGCTAAAAAAAAACACCTGAAGGACTCCAAGATGGTGAGAAATAAGATTATCTGGTCTGATGAGACCAAGATAGAACTTTTTGGCCTTAATTCTAAGCGGTATGTGTGGAAAAAAACAGGCACTGCTCATCACCTGTCCAATACAGTCCCAACAGTGACGCATGGTGGTGGCAGCATCATGCTGTACGGGTGTTTTCCAGCTGCAGGGACAGGACTACTGGTTGCAATCGAGGGAAAGATGAAAGCGGCCAAGTACAGGGATATCCTGGAAAAAAACCTTCTCCAGAGTGCTCAGGACCTAAGACTGGGCCGAAGGTTTACCTTCCTACAAGACAATGACCCTAAGCACACAGATAAAATAACGAAGGAGTGGCTTCAAAACAACTCTGTAACTGTTCTTGAATGGCCCAGCCAGAACCCTAACTTAAACCCAATTGAGCATCTCTGGAAAGACCTAAAAATAGCTGTCCACCATCGTTTACCATCCAACCTGACAGAACTGGAGAGGATCTGCAAGGAGGAATGGCAGAGGCTCCCCAAATCCAGGTGTGAAAAACTTTTTGCATCTTTCCCAAAAAGACTCATGGCTTTATTAGATCAAAAGGGTGCTTCTACTATATACTGAGCAAAGGGTTTGAATACTTAGGACCATGTATATTTCAGTTTTTCTTTTTTCAATAAATCTGCAAAAATGTCAACAATTCTGTGTTTTTCTGTCATATGGGGGCTGTGTGTACATTAATGAGGAAGAAAAAATTAGCTAAAGGATTTTAGCAAATGGCTGCAATATAACCGAGTGAAAAATTTAAGGGGGTCTGAATACTTTCTGTACCCACGGTATATATATATTCTATAGATATTAGGCTTTATAGACAGATAATTTGAGAGTGACTCTCGAAGGACCAGCACCACATCCTCTTGTACCACTAGGCGCGTTTCCATTATCCTTCAGATTGCGCAAATTGAAATTGCGAATTGAAAATACACCTAATGGAAACGCGTCAATTTCGCAAAAACGGCCATGTATCGCAAAAAAGTTTTTACGCTCGCATGAGGTGGTTTTTCAGGCAATGCGCAAAAGGATTAATTCGCAAAACTGCAATGGAAACGGCTTTTTCGCATTTACAGGTCACATGGCGCATGTAAAAAGTCACATGATCATTCTTCAATGTACTATAACCTCCAAGAAACACTTCATAAGTGGCCGCGCTCCAGTATAAGGGGCTTTCCCTACTATTAATGCTTAGAAAGTTTACTCTGTACACGTCTGCGGTGCAGTGTGGCTCTGATACGGCCACTGAAGCTGATTACGGCCACTCAATGCTTGTGTATGTTTTTATACAGTCTATGGTTTATTCCAGCCGCGCCACGCACGTTTCTGAAGCGTCTCTCTTGGCTGCTTCTGTAAAGATACACGCATAAGCCTCCTTTGAATAAATATAGCCAAAATCCGTCAAAATCCCACCAAAATCCGTTGCCATGACTTATCGCGAGAGGCAAAAGGTTACGTTTTAGCCGCATAACATTGGTTAATGGAAACGCCGTAAGTTCGCAATACTTTTTTATCAACATTCAGAAAATATCGCAAAAGTTTTGCACAAATCTGTAATGGAAACGCGCCTACTGTTAGAAGAATTTATCTACCAGAATCCAGCAGTAAGAATCTGGCAATCTCGAGATTTTATCTGTAGAAGATATCCTGCTTAATAATTATGCACACCTGAATATAAGGCGTTTTTCACTTCCAGCCTTCATGAACAATAATATATAGATTATAAGTGATTAAATACAAGATTAATAGTAGTTCTTAAGATTGATGTTGTTTGGAATTGGTAAAATGTGCTTGGAAAAAAATATAATCAGAATATCAACTTATAATAATTATGCATGCACTGTATTTTCCCTCTTCCGCTGTCATCAGCAATGCAAGGAATGTTGTGATTGATTGTCAAGGCAGCCAATCAAAATTTAGCAACCTCCTCTCTGATTGGCTGGAATTATGGCACATTGTAACGCTGGGTTGTGTTGAGCAAGCGAGCTGTTGGCATGTAGAGAGCACTGAGGGCGGGCATCAAGGGAGCAAGCTAGTGAAACGTTGCACTCGCAAAAGAGAAGGTCTGCACAAATCCAAAAACTTATTTTAAATGCAAAATTGATTTTAGTGTGCTCAAAATACTTTTTTCTTTGCAAAACGAACATTTTCTCCACAAAACTCAGATCGCGCGCGTGCAAAATGCACTTTTGCGCGCTCAAAATATGATCTTTCGCATGCAGAATTGTGGCAGAGATGTAATCCCATACACTTCAGCTTTAAAGAGATCTCATTTGTATTTTACTGTATTGAGGCTTGTGTCTGCTCTGTTCCCTCACATGAACCTGTGAGTGTGTGCAGTGTGTCGTCTCTTTACAGGATTACAGTGTAGGATGTGTGCAGATCCACACAGAAGGAGAGCGTGTGGCAGTTTTGTCATAAAAAGAGAGGATTCAGAATAAAGAAATTAGACCTCATGCAGATTACATGCTATTCATATTTTAGGCAGGGCAAAAGGCACTCATCTGAATGAACGCCTTGTGTGACAGAGAGAATATCTGAACTTTATGCCATTTTAAAGAAATCAAGACTTTATTTGAATTTACTAGATTAGATAATAATTTATAGCATTAAGCTATAGGATGCGGTAGTTATTTAGCAACTTGCTCATAAACATATATTTTTAAAGTGCAAAACGGTTTCAAAATTCACATCTGAGGAATGTCTTTAGATCTAAATTTAAAATGTATATTTTAATTGCAAATAAAATGTCCATACATTTGGGATACACAGTGTTTTAATATATATACTATATAGTATATATATATCGTATATATACCTATTTTCGGTTGTGTGTACTTATCAGATTTATACACATCATCAAGGTTGGCGCTATTTGTTTCAATCTAAAATCGATTCAGTTTGTTTTTCCATAATTAGACGGCCAAGAGATTAATGATTCGTGGCTTTTACGAATACAACCAGATGACGCCTGGCTAGCCTCGTGATGGAGAACAATATGTATCGTGACACGACCGACCACTTCCCATCCTCGATGTCAGGTGAGATCCGTATACACTTAACTATTTCGCGTAGGACGCATGATGTCCTCGCGCCAGTGACATATAGGTCTCCATGCTGATCTCACTTCGCACTGCCAGGAGTCTGTTTATCTTTCTGGTTACTGCAGTGAGTAGAGGATACTGTATTCCCTTGTGTGCGAGGATCGTCGTATATGTTCACCTCCGCCCGCCTGTTCACAAGCCGCGTTGCGAAATTCCAGTTCGTACAGGAACTGTCGTAAGAGAGCGGGTTTTATTCTGCGCTCTTTGTGCACACAGACCAGAAAGAGATTATTTGACAGCGGCATAGACTCCTCATGTGCTACTGGTGGCGACTCGCTCTGTCTGGACACTGAGCGAACTTGATGGCTGTCTTGCACCAGCGAGCTTCACAATGGCAGAGTTGCTCAAGGACGCGTATTCATCTGTTATACACCCACACATCGCCACTACCAGCGGACCGTCATCGGTCTGTCTGCTCTTTTTAGGAATGGACCTTATTACTATTGTTGCCAATGCGGACCATAGTTATTTTAGAACCCACTCTCACACATGTGTGTGTATGCATGCACAAACACACACACACACACACGCGCTCACTCCGTCGACTAGAAGGTGCCCTTGGGTTTTTTTCCTTCAGTACATCAGTGTGTGGGTGTGAAGCTTGTGCTCTCGTCTGTGTGAATTACTGTAGCTAACGTCAACTGGCTGCACACACACACACACACACACACCACACACTCCGTATATTACCTGAGGGCCTGAGGAGCGTGACTTTTGGCTGCTAGTTTTAGGCATTTAGGATGGATTTTAGTGAGCTGCTGTCAGAGCAGGTGAAAAGATGAATGGAATTGAAATGATTTGCATCTCATTTATGTTTATGCATTTGGCAGATGCCTTTATGCAAAGTGAATCACATACATTATATTTTTTTATTATAAATCTGGTGCCATCTTTATATGAAGTCAGAATTAACGCAAAATCATAATCTTATCAATTATTGGTACTCATTGTGTGTTTTTAATGAATCTTTGATTTAAACTCTAGCTAAAATACTGCTAGAATTCCGTGCGTATGTTTGAATCAGGTTCAGAAGGCATCGAGTTCAGCAGGGCAATCCGTTTGACTCGATTATCATTCTGATTCAGATCTCTTGTAGTTTCATTGTTTCTCATTTTTGGACTTCCAAAAGTTCCTCACGAAGATAGAGTGATGGGACAAGATTTGAAGAGCAACTTCCTGTATGGTCATGTTAAAATGTTTTAGAAAAAATAAATAAATGAAGCCCATTAGGGACTATACAAAGTTTCCTTTTGGGCAGCACCTTGAGTTTTAATACTGTATTAAACATTTCAAATGAAGTTTATTCAAGTAATTCCAAGAAAATTCATACACTATACCATTCAAAAGTTGAGGTCAGTAAAGATTTAAAAAACAGAAAATGTCTTAGTAAAAATTGTCGACATAAGTCGGGCAATTTGCAAAATAATTGGTTGGGGGACTAGGGAGACATCTTTTTTCAGTTTGGCAGTTAATAGGTAGTGCGCTTTACTAATAGCATTGTTTCTTTTAAATAGAGGACGCGGAAAAAAACTTCTATGCTGTACGGGGCTATTCTTAAACTTGGACCTCATTATTGAGGTGCATGTACGCATAAGTCAAGGAAAGCCACCATTGAGCAGCAGCCACATCCTCCGCTCTTACGAGTTTCCTTAAATCTGCGAAAAATATGTTTTTCATTCATTATTTCATCTCGTAAGAAGGATATATTATGTCTTTGTGCACATTAGTGATTATTTAGTTCCGCGAGTCTAAACTTTTAGTCAATTCGGCCATTTCACGTTTTAAAAAAAGTCACTCGGTAGACTGCGACTTTGACTTTGGTATTGGTACGTGTCAATAGCCAAGCTTCAGTTGTTACATGCTTTCAGAATTTCAGGCCAAGTGTATGTAATTTCACAGTATTTTCACCTCCTAAATTACTACACTTGTGAAGTCACAATTCTATAATGGTACAGTTTACTCAGGCCGATGACATTTTTTGTATAACATAAATTATTTTTTGAATAATTGTACATAAATAGGTTAAGCAAAACAATTGTGATTATTTCTGAGAACAGACAGCCTACGTTGTGGTACAGCACAAATATTTGGAACATTCCTTATTCTGTCCCTTATTTTCTTAATGAATAAACACTTATTTTCTACAAGAATAAACACTGTTTTCTTAAAGAATAAGATAAAGAATCACAATTATTAAAAGTTAATTGGCAAACCCTAATGATGACATAATTATCTTTCGACTCCCCTGACAGTTATTTTTTTATCTTATTAAAAAAAAAAAGTAATTGTTGGAGATATGCGAGCCAAAAAAAAAAAAAAAAAGGATAAAAAGATATAGAAGGCGCAAAGGCCATGGGTGAAAAGGCCAGTACAAAAATATAAAAGTGGGCAGGTCTAAGGCATAAAACTCCAGCCCTGCTGTAAAATGTAATTTATTCCTGTGATGCCATGCAGAATTTTCAGCATCATTACTCCAGTCTTGTCACATGATCCTTCAGAAATCATATATAATATGCTGATTTGCTGCTCAAGAAACATTTCTGATTATTATCAATGTTGAAAATATTTGTGCTGCTGAATATTTTTGTGGAAACCCTGATATATTTTTTTTTTTTCCAGGATACTTTATAAATGTAAAGTAAAAAAAAACAGCATTTATTTGGAATAGAAATATTTTTTAACATTATAAATATCTTTACGGTCACTTTTGATCAATTTCATGCATCCTTGCAGAAGAAAAGTTTTAACTTCTTTCAAAAACAAAATCATCTTACTGCCCCCAAACTTTTGAGTGGTAGTGTAAATGGTGACATAAATATATTACTGTTCTAGCATAGTTTGCGTGTATGTGTGCAACAGTATTGCATGTTGTTGTTGTTGTTTTTTTTTGGTAAGATTGTATTTCTGCTCTTATGTAATTGCTCTGAGGGTTGATCTTGGCTCGGCACCATCTGTTTTAATGCTGCGTGTTTCTCAGTAATGAGGCGCTAAAACACCAGCTTGTTGCGATTAACAGCTGGTCAGTAATGCTGTCTGTTGAGGACAAATGCACAAATCCAGCCTGCTTTCATTATGCACTGACATGAAGGGAATCTCGACTAGAAACTGCTTTAACCCTGTTTATTAGACTAGCAGCTATTCTTTTGCACTAATTAAAGATTCCCTCAAGAGCTCACTATGACACTAATTTGTTTTGTGCTGAAGCTGAGCGACGAGTAATTGTATTCTAGTTGTATTTCTGCATGAAATATATGAGACCAGTGAATGATTTGAAGTTTGCTATATTTAAAACCTGCATTAAATAATCACATTGAAACTCTTATACTGTACATAGACGTCTTCTATGATATTACAGCCAACATTGATTGATTAACTTGAGGAAAAGTAGTTGTAGCCATGTACTTAATGGGCAATTTGGCCAGACTTGTTTAATATGGTCCAAGTCCCACACACTTGGCCCGATATTCCGTCATTTCAAAATTTTGGGGTTAGTTTTTTAAATTTTTTTAAGAAATTAGTCTTTCTGTGATGCCGAGCTACGGATTCATTAAATTGATCAGAGATGGCGGTGACCTGTGTTTAATTATATGATGTAGAAACCAATTTTTTGTTCTCAATTAATCAGCATATTAGAATGATTACTGAAGGATCATATGACACTGATGACTGGAGAAACTGCAAAATTCTTTGCATCATTGAAATAAATGATATTTTACAATATATTCAAATAGAAAACAGATATTTCAAATGGTAATTAATATTTCACAGTTTTTAACTGTTTGAACAAATATTTTTGATCAAAATAAATGCAGCCCTTGGTGAGCAAAGAACGAGACTTCATTCGACAACCAGTAGTGTGCATTTGATCAGTTCCCGTCTATGTTGTAGTATTAATATTGAAATTTATAAATCGTGGAAAATTGAAATTATTGATCATAGTTCACAGTTTGTAAGTAAACGATGGACAAAAAAGCAATAATGTGCAGTATTGGCCTCGATGTGATATGACAATCACTTTAAATAGAAACACTAAAATTTCCAGTTAATTGAGTTATTTTATGGGTTTTTTATTAGACGAAAAGATTATACATCGGTTACCTATATGATGTTGTTATTGTCGGTAATTCTACATACTAATGTTATCGCATATTAATGACTTCAAAACTTGCCTTGTCCGCAGTTGCAGGTGGCTCATATTGTCACGATACATGTCTAGCACGTCTGGTTGTTTGTTTGCTTGTTGTTTCGCCCGTCATGTTTTGGTGAAGCTTTCAATATGATAACTCGCAAATAAAAAAAGTTTGGTTGAAGACACGAGTCGGTTTGATATTCATGGAGAGGCTGATGTCTGTTGGCCTATCATTTAGTGAGCAGCGACATAGGGTAATAACTGGATTGTAATTGGATGCACTTTCATTCCATAGAAACAGACGAAACACTGAGGACTCCGTGGAGAGTGATGAAAATGCAGGTCAGTGTCCTCAGAAGCAAAGTGGTAGCAGAGGGACTATCAATATTTCTGTGTTACAGCATGGAACACTTTTGTTATTCATTAGGTACTGTCACTTCATTTCAAACCTTGTAAGGGAGCTCAGCAACTTGTGCTACGCACCAAACCATAATCAACAGAAATGATTAGATTGTATCATCACATTTGTTTCAAAATCATATAAAAACACCGTAATACGTTGAAAATAATTTTAGTAGTATATAATAGAAGGTACATTTTAAATGTGCATTTTTAGTGTCCTCGTTATTAAATATTTAATATAGTAAGGTAGGGTATGTAATAATAATGACATACTTGTTAGTGGTATTTTAAAGTGGTCCTATTATGCTCTTTTACAAATTTTTGATTTTGTTTTGGGGGTGTACTAGAGCAGGGTCTCATACTAGGTTGTTCGAAAAACACAATTTTTCACATATTTTACATTATTACAACACCTCTCCAGTCTGGCATGAACGGCTCGAATAGTTCCTGTATCAAAATGAAGGCCCGCCTTCTGAAATACCAAATGTTCTGTGATTTGTTAGCTGGGCCAGTGTGTACTGTGACTGGTTAGCTGGGCCAGTGTGTGTTGAGATTGGTTAGCTGGGCCAGTGTGTGTTTTGATTGGTTAGCTGGGCCAGTGTGTGTGTGTTGCGATTGGTTAGCTGGGCCAGTGTATGTTGTGATTGGTTAGCTGGGCCAGTGTGTGTTGCGATTGGTTAACTGGTTAGCTGGGCCAGTGTGTGCTGTAATCGGTTAGCTGGGCCAGTGTGTGCTATGATCGGTTAGCTGGGCCAGTGTGTGATGTGATCGGTTAGCTGGGCCAGTGTGTGCTGCGATTGGTTAGCTGGGCCAGTGTGTGTGTTGTGTTTGGTTAGCTGGGCCAGTGTGTGTTTTGATTGGTTAGCTGGGCCAGTGTGTGTGTTGTGTTTGGTTAGCTGGGCCAGTGTGTGTGCTGTGATGGGTTAGCTGGGACAGTGGTCGTTGTGATTGGTTAGCTGGGCCAGTGTGTGGTTAGCTGGGCCAGTGTGTGCTGTAATCGGTTAGCTGGGCCAGTGTGTGCTATGATCGGTTAGCTGGGCCAGTGTGTGATGTTTGTGTAATAGGTTGGTCTGGATCAAGGAAGTCGTGACTGGGCCAGAGGCTTCTAAGCTGTGTGTGGGATTAGTGGTTTAGCTAGGGGCCAGTGTGTGCGTGAGTTGGTTAGCTGGAGTTGTCACCTGTTTCGGGAAAGTGCGAGCGCGCCTGCTGCCTTAGTATGTAAGATGTGATAGAGGACGGCACGGCGGTCGTAGGGACACTCAGTGTTGCTGTGAGCTTTAGTGTAAATATTGCGTCAAAATCAAATCAGTTTGAGTGTGTTTTAAACCCAGATGATTGTAACCACTATAAGTTCGTCTGCCTTGGGAAAGCTAGCGTCTCTCAGACATAGTGATAACACTCGGGACAGTCTGTCGAAGTGCAACTCGACCAGGTCTCGTCCCATTCGTCGATATTTGTGATATCACAAATCCCGGGGAAAAAAAATGCGTTGTAGTCCAAACGAGCCGTTCATTGTAGTTTTTGAAAAGTGATTTATGTTAAATAAAATATCTCCTTTTGAAGTGGACTTTGAGATTTGTAACTTTGTAGATCTTTTTTTATGTTCAAACAGCAACATTATAGACTAACTAAAGGTGAAAAAGTGAAAAAGCATAAATAGGACCCCTTTAATATCATTGAGATATTACAGGTTTTAATAATATTTTGAATTTGTTTTTATTTTTATATTTCAGTGTTTGGCTCATGTGTGATGGGTGTGACCGTCGTTAAGGGTGTTTAGTTAAGTTTTGGTGTCTGATCCTTGTTTGGTCCTTAAATTTTTGTTTTTTTTCTTATGATGGGCACTACAGAGTTTTATAGACTTAAGTAAAGTGCATGCGTGGTCCGTCCACCTCAGTGCTGTCTCGGTATGACAGTTGGGACCGTATGAGGTTCCGCAACTCTTGCTCAGTGAGACGGGCAGAACCACTCTCCTTTGTACTATCCCTGTTGCTCTGAAGACAGACCTATCACCTTAAAGGTTTGACCCCCCCCCCCCTTCTCTCTCTTCTATCCACCTTCTCTCTTTTTCGGTTGCATTTTGCTCTCTCCTCTCTCTTTCTACCTACGCCCAGCGTCTGTCCGTTTAATTCCTACATCAACAAGTCAAGAGCATTAGCACAGTCGGTGTCCACGTGTTATGAGCCTGCGCACTACGCCGCGTGAGAAGCGAGGTGTTGGTTTCTTTTGTTCACCCTTTGGGCACGAAATTGGCATAGTAGCCTCACATTCAAGATCGGGACTGGGGAGAAGGAGGAGCTAGAGGGGTAAATTCATCCACCTCACCAGAAGTTAAACAACAAAATATGTTTGGAGAATTTTTGTCTCATATAAATCCTATGTTGATTTAGTTGTTGCCCCCACGCCTTTAACCTTCCCTCATCGCCCTTCTCTCACCCCACCTGGTCATTTTTTTTGATTTTTTCTTTTCATTTTTTTTTTGGCTCTTTCACATATATTTTTTATTCTCCCACCCCCCTATTATCTTATTTATTTACGCGTTTTTTTTTTTTTTTTCCTTTTTTTCTCCTCTCCTTCTACGTCTATCTTTCCCCTTTTCGTTTTCGCCACCCCCTGGTTTCTTTGTTCAATTCTTGTTTGTTACACAGTGTGTGCTCCCTAGTAACAGAGCCAGGCGTCTTATTTCTCGACACCCGGTATGTGCACACCGTTACTGTGTACGCTTTATCTTCTTTCGTCCGCGACGCTCATTTGACTGATTATGTCACACTGCACGTTTTGACTTTCCTATGTTTTTACTTGGTTGACTCCGTATTAATTTCCTTATTTATTATTATTTGGTTCTGGCTAAAGGCCGTTTTCCCATCGTATTGGGACTTTGCAGTGGTATCAGTACAATGCTGTGTGAACAGTGTCACTGATAGTTATGTTGTTCTATCGTGTGTGCGGTTATTTGTCTGATAACAATAAGAATCCTGAAATACCATATTGTGGTCTGGTGTTTTTGATCACAGACACACCTCTGAATCTTATGAGCATCTGCACGTCATCTCAAGTTTCACATGTCAGCGTTTGTAAACATACCATGTCGATCGTATAAAGTCTAAAGCTTTGGAAATGTATCTGTAAGCTAATGTCATTGAGCTTTCCCATCGCAGGATGACGCTTTCAGTCCTTCTCATAATGTTATGTAATTCAGAGACACCAGGAGAGCTTTATGATGTGATTTAAGCCTCATTTCATCCAGCATTCTGCAGCTGTTTAGAGACATTTTAACTGGCAGGAAGAGAAAGATATGTTTCTATATGTTGCCATTACTGTATATTAAATGTGTGTAGCTATGTTATGTTTTCAGACAGATGATATATAATAATATATGATGGACATATGTTATCTTTTCCCAGCGCGTAAATTAAACTGAGTGAAGACTGTTATTTTAGCATTGTTCAAAAAGATGAATAACTGTATGGGTTAAATATGTTTAGCAAATGTAATTATTGAACCAAAAAATAGTACACCAAAGTGTTTCTAGTGAATTATCCACTTCAAAACCTTTTCATATGTTTAAGGCAGCATCCATTCCAAAAAGTAGGCACTGTATAATTATTTTATAATTGTGCTTTATAATTCATAATTATGAAGGAAACTTATTCCAAATGAGTCACAGCATAATTATGCAGCCTTCTAAGACGCCTTCTTTTGGCTGAATACTAAAGCAGCACTGCATTTGTCATTTATGGAAAAGACAATCCCATCATCCATTGCAATTCAGAGTCAGTAAAAAGATAACCCATCCAGGAATAAACACAGTTAAGTATAAATGTTAATTATGTTGAAATGCTGATTTTTTTTAATGTAGCCTGTAATGTAAACTGAAATTAGTTTTTGTATTAAAGGGGTCATATGATGCGATTTCATTTTTTCCTTTTCTCTTTGAAGTGTTACAAAGACTTGGTGCATAAAGAAGATCTGTAAAGTTGCAAAGACTAAAGTCTCAAATCCAAAGAGATATGCTTTATAAAAGTTAAGAGTCAGGCACGCCTACCTAAAACGGCTTGTTCTAACACGTGTCTACGTCAGGATGCGGGAGATTGAATACCACCGACAATAAAGTGCAAGACTCACTCTAGCGCCGGCATCAGATCCACTCTATCCGACGGCGCCTCCGCTCACTCTATCCCGACGGCATCCGCTAACTCTATCCGTGGCTCCGTCACTCAGCGCCGGCTCTTTTGGAAGAACACGACTAGAAATCAGTGGTTAAGTTGTATTTACAAACACTGTTCCAGAACAGTTCAACCAAAAATATTCAGATGTGTGCAGCGCATTATATGGAGGACTGTTTCCTGATCCTGGTAGAGTAGACTACAATGCTGGCTGTTCTGACTCACAGACTGTAAATATGTTTATATTTAAAGAATTTGCCACTGATGATTCAAACGCGAGTTTTGAGCAGTGTAGAGTAGTAGCACTTGTTGTTTGTCATTTCTCCGATCACAAATGCAGACATGGTTTTATGTTTACGCGGCACGATGCAACGCAGCGCGTAAAAAGACAGTGTAAGTTATTATAATCCATAATTATGTCCCCACTGGCAACAAATGCCTCGTTTGTAATGGGTTTTATTGGTTTTGTCTGGTCGTGCCGGGAGACGGCATCACAGTATGGTAAGGGGCATATCATTTCCGTCACACGCTTGAGGAATTCAACCAATCACAACACACTGGATAGCTGGACAATCAGAGCACACCTTGCTTTTCAGACCGGTGAGCTTTGTAAAAATCAACGTGTTTTTTAAAGGCGGGGCATAGAGGAGAAACAATAATGTACAGTATGTGGAAAATAATGTTTTTTGAACCTTAAACCGCATAAACACATTTCATTACACCAAATACACAAAATAATGTTCTTTTTAGCAACATCATTAAATTAAATAGAAACATTAAAAACAAAAAACTAACAAAAATGATGAAAGTACATAACATACTTAAACTTAAACTAAAACAGAAAATACAAAAATAAAAGCTAATACTTCAAGTACTTTAATAGTAAAAACAGAACACTATAATAGTATATAACTATTACTAAAATAACACCGTTTCGCTAATTAAAATAAAGCTAAAATCAATATTACATGAAAAACTGTAAACTTAAATGAAAATTAGAAATGTTTTCTTTGCAACTTAAAATAAACTAAATGAAACTAAAACTGAAATAAAAGTTAAAAAAATTTAATAAAATAGGCAAAATAGGAGTAATAAAAACACATGATGTATTACTAAACCTAAACGTAAAGGAAAGATGATATAAAAATGAAAGCTAAAACTATAAATACTATAAAAATAGAATATTATAATAATACTAAAATAACACTGCTCTTATATTTTAGTATGGTGTTTTTGATCACAGCAATTCATCCACTGCTGGAAAATATCGCTCCAATATTGTCTGAAAAAATATTTTGCCCAATATTTGTTATTCACATCTTTAAAATACTGTCTTTTTAAAAATATTTAGTTTTTATAGATGAGCATTTAGCATGTTCCAATTGCACTGGAAGAATTGGAAATGTGAAAAATCATGTTTTTACAGTGCATATGAGGTTTAATTTCAGAGAAAGTTATGTTGAGATCTGTGCTGTTTTCTGTTGCTGAAAAAAATTCTAATTAGCAAGTGACCTCAGAATGTGAACGAAATCATTAATCACTAAATCTCTGCGTGCTTGTGTTTGTGTTTGATGGATAGGTCACAGGACTCTGTATATCGGGGTTCATGTTCCTCTGGGCAGAAGATCCCACCGCCGTCATCGGCATCATGGACACCGACACAGAAAGAGGAGCAGGGAGAGAGACTCGGGCGTCGAAGACGGACACGAATCTCCTTCATACAGTAACATCCATCCTTCCTTCAGTGACTTTCTTACTCTGTGTATTTCTCCTGTTTTTCAGTACAAATATCGACACATTCTTAACCCTATAAAGCCCATTTCTGATCAACAAGATCAAAACTGCTAAAAAAACCTGCACTACACTCTTAAAAATAAAGGTGCTTAAAAGGTTCTTCACAGTGATGCCATAGAAGAACCATTTTTGGTTCCACAAAGAACCATTCAGTCAAAGGTTCTTTAAAGAAACATCTCTTTCTTACCTTTTTGTAATCTGAAGAACCTTCTTTCACCACAAAGAACCTTTTGTGAAACAGAAAGGTTCTTCAGATGTTAAAGGTTCTTAATGGAACCATAGATGCCAATAAAGGACTTTTATTTTTAAGAGTGTACTGTACTCCTTGCCTTCTGTCATCTGATTGATACTTTATACATTTTTAGCAAGTAAAAGGCTTTTTAGTGTAATTGTACAAACGTCCTACTTCAGCTCGTGCTTCTTGCGTTTTTTTGCTGCGAAATCTGATAAAACATTTTTATAAAGTAAACATTTGGTGTTATTAGTAATATTTCAAGATGAACAGTTTCATCTCGGATTCACTTGATTAGCAAGATATCATTTATTATAAATATCATGTTCAAATGTGAGTATAAAATATGATCATCAGGCTTGAGGATTTATTTGTTCATCTCTCAATCATCATTGTATTGCACTGCATTATATGTTTTGATAATCAATCTAGGCATTTAAATATCATCTTAATAAATACGACATATTATTGTGATATATATAGTGACAGTTTGGGCGTCTGAATGAAACCGAGATCTCACTGTATCATAGTATATGAGCCATAAAAGCCTGATGCATCAAATTTGTCTAAAGGTTCAATAAACTGTTCTATTAAAATGTCTTTACAGGGTTAAGTCAAGATACAGTACATTTAGTTTAGACACAAAATGATTTAAAATGTTAATTTTGTTTACTAAAAAATATAAAAAATTAAGCAGATTTAAGCGTCAATCAAACCAAAAAAATAAAATATGCAGTGAGGTAAGCAAAGAAATTTGAATAAAATGTGTGAAAATTTTAATAAAATTTAAATTTAATTCATTTATTTATTTTAATAATAATGTCCTTTTTCATCACAAGCAAAGGTATCTTGAATTAAGAATATTTAGATGTTTTGCAAAAACAACAAAAATACTCAGTAAGAACCTCTTTTTCTGTTTGTTTGCTGTCTTCCTCTGTTCCTTCTGATATCATTTCATCATTTCTGTTTCTCTTTGACGGTCTGTCCTGTTGTATTATGTTTCTTTGAAGCGCTCTCTGTCTCTGTTTGGCTGTGATCTCGACAGGCTCAGAGTTTGAGTGTGTGTTGCTCCTTTAGCAGCTCATCATGATGACTCAGTCCTGCTAGAGAGCAGCTGCTTCTTTTCTGTGCTTTATTACTATCGACGTAACGTGTGTTGAACACAGAACTGTTTCGGGTCTCTGAAGCTTTTAGCTGCCTATTTTAGCCATGTGACCTTTTGAACTGAGCTTGGTGGTTTATTGAAGTCACTGAAATGCTGTGTCACAGATACTCCCTCTCAGAGGGTTCAGTTTCTGCTGGGCACTGAGGATGGTGATGAAGAGCACATACCACATGACCTCTTCACTGAGCTGGATGAGATCTGCCTCCGTGACGGAGAGGATGCTGAGTGGAGAGAAACCGCCAGGTACATGCCCCATGTGGACTCGGTCATGGGACTTCACCGGTCTGGATTCCGTCATTCAGTAGGCACTTATGGGGTTCAAGACTTACTAATCGTCTGAGACGATGAATTTTTTTAAAATAACATAAAATACAGATTAAAGAAAATATTAAATATATATGACATAATCTTTAATCCTGATTTTATCAAATGTCTCCAAAAAAGTGGCACACTCATCTAGTAAAAAGTGAAAAAATGTTTCCATAAGCCTGAATATAATATGGCGGGCTATTTATTGAATGATTTTAAATATATATTTTTCTAGGGGTTATGTGATTGGACAGTTTAAAAATCTTATGTCATAAAAAGGTGGAATAAAAATGCAAATGAAATCAAAAACTACAAATGTAGGCACAAAAAAAAAAAAAACTAATAAAATGACAAAAGCATTACCATTACTAAAAATTAGCTAAAATTAAAACAAAAACCAAAAAATATAAAAAGTGTTTGTGTGTGGGGTGTGTGTGTGTGTGTGTGATATATATATATATATATAGATATATTATATATATATATAAATATATTTATCTATATAATATGATTATATATAGGCAGATGCATAATATGAAAATAACTGAGCTGAGATTTGACATCAGGGGTTTTCTCAGTGTCTCCAAAAAAAAAGGGGAATAATAATCTAGTGACAAGTGTTTTACTTGTAAAACACTTGATAGAATATGAGTGATAGATCCTAAATAATTATTTTCCAGTATGTTTTGTTGTTTATTATTATTAAAAAAAAAAAAATTTATTCTTGGGTTATTTGATTGACATCCCAAAAAGAATGATGTCATAAAAATGGTCAAATCAAACTAAAATGAAATAAAAAATAAAAAAATGGGATGGTATATATAGAAATAAAAAATAAAATAATAAATGGACAAAGCACAAAAGGTCACAGTCTGTGTGTGTGACTCCCAGTGCTCCTATTACTTATTGGTAAGTTCCTGTCGGGTTGTATTGTATGAATTTGTTTCCAGCTATGTTTATTAATTAGTTAATTTGCTCCCAGGTGTGTCCCATTGGTTGTTTCCCGTCGGCTGTTATGTCTTCCTTGAGTTAAATGTCATCCCAGAAGTTCCTGTGTCTGTAAACCTTGTTTTTTGGATTAAAGTCTCAAAGTATTCTCCTGCGTCACCTCGTTCCTCCTGTGTGCATCGTGACAATAACATGTTATTCAAACTTAAACTAAAATCAAAATAAAATTATATGATATTAGAAAAAACAACTAAGTGTTTACACACAGGAGGCCATTTACATATTTTGTCATATGACCAATGCATGTGATAAGAAACCTTGTCAGTGTTTTTCAGAGATTGATTCTTGGCTCCTCTCATGTGTTTTGAGAGCATGAGTGATGTTTAATGCATTAAATCTGTTGAGCAGCATTATTCCAAGAGATCTGAGGTTATATAAAGAAGCATTGTTATGTAATATTTGTGTGCGTGTGATCAAACAGAAAGGCTAAATAAAGCTCTTATAATGATGATGGTTTCTACATTGTCATATGGCATCACATCTAAATGCAAGTGCGCTCAGCATGAGATTTGCTTTCATTTTTTCTTCAATAAGCGAAGACAATATGTAGACTGTAGTGCTTTATATCTAAAAATATTAAAAATGAACATGAGGCAACACAAATTCCCATTTACTTATTCAGTAAAAGTTATAAGCAAGATTATTTATGTTATTATTTATTCATCTGCATAATGTTCATGACAGTTCATAGTGCTGTCAAGCTCCAAAAAGGACAAATAGGATATATTTGGCATATGAAATAAAGTCTGTACTGTACATCTCGTGCACTGTATTTTGGTTCTTCTGGATTTGTACGAGAGCTTCATATGAAAGTTATGCTCTTAATTCTGAAATGTATCTTGGAGCTCTTATTTTCCACAGACATTGGTATTCTGGCTGCATTTATGGTTGTTTAAAGGAAATTGTTCACCCAAAAATGAACATTTGCTGACAATTCATTCACTCTCAGGCCATCCAAGATGTAGATGAATTTGTTTCTTCATCAGAACAGATTTGGAGAAATGTAGCATTCCATCATTTCTTCACCAATGGATCCTCTGCAGTGAATGGGTGCCGTCAGAATGAGAGTCCAAACAGCTGATAAAAACATCACAATAATCCACACCACTCCAGTCCATCAGTTAACATCTTGTGAAGGCAAAAGCTCTGGTTCGTAAGAAACAAATCCATCATTAAGGAATTTTAACTTTAAACCATTGCTTCCGGTTAAAATATGATTCCTCTATCCATAATATTGCTTCCTCCAGCGAAAAAGTCGTCTTGTCAGAATCAGGAGAGAAATCTGCACAGATCAAGCACCGTTTACAAACAAAAACAGTCCAAAACGACTCTAAACCAATATGTGGGTGGATTTTGATGTGAGAGACAACAGGAGATGGACTTTTTCACTGGAGGAAGCGTTATTATGGATTATGGACTAACTTTGTCCAGAAGCAATGGTTTGAAGTTAAAAATGTTTTAATTTTGTTTTTTACAATTTGTTTCTTACAAACACGCAGCTTTTTGCTTCACAAGAAGTTAACTGATGGACTGGAGTGGTGTGGATTATTGTGATGTTTTTATCAGCTGTTTGGACTCTCATTCTGACGGCACCCATTCACTGCAGAGCATCCATTGGTGAACAAGTGATGTAATGCTACATTTCTCCAAATCTGTTCTGATGAAGAAACAAACTCATCTACATCTTGGCTTGAGGACGAGTACATTACAGCAAATTTTCATTTTTTTGAGTGAATTATTCCTTTAACCATGTCTGTGTCTCTTTGTCCAGGTGGCTGAAGTTTGAAGAGGACGTGGAGGATGGAGGTGAGCGCTGGAGTAAACCGTACGTTGCGACGCTCTCTCTGCACAGTCTCTTTGAGCTGCGGGGCTGCATCATCAACGGCACCGTCATGCTGGACATGAGAGCCAGCTCTCTGGAGGAGATTGCAGGTTGTGTTTTATACTAAAGAAATGCAACATATGGCCGTAGAACTGATTTCAATTGAAACACATTGGGCTTTTGGGGTGAAATCTGTCATTTCTAGGTCACATTTAACCCACAAGTCAATAAAAAAGGGAAAAAAATGGAGAAAAGACATTAAGCGTTTTTGGTTAATGTTTGCATTGAGACATAATTTTTATGAGAATTACAGTTCCCCAAATAATTCTCATTAATGCAAAGAAATCCCATTCTTTAGTACTGTAATGTGAATAAAATTGTAAACTGTTTATACATCATTGTAGTATTTGCTGAACTGTCTTTACACTAATTTAACTTTTAAAAATGAAATTGTATTCTAGCATATTGTACTGTAATACAGTAAAAATTGCAGTGTACAAATGAGAATCACTATTGAGAATAATTCATTCTAGAAAATGTAAAAATAAAACATGCATTACGGTAATGAGAGTTTTTGGAAAATGTGATTGAAAAAAAAGGAAAAAATAGTGGTCATAAAAATAGACTTAATTTTCATTTTGTAAAATATAATTTGTTGTTTTTCCTGTTTTGATTGCATGGCGAACTGTGACCTGAACATGTTTCCCTTTCATTCTTTCCTGTGCTCATAAAATGTTTGCTATTTCTGGTCAAATTAGCTTCCATTGTCAAATTAGCACATTGTAATAGGATGTGTCAGTGCTCATATGCCGCTGAGGAATACCTTAAACTGAGTTTTACACTTTAATCTCTGTGGGATTTGTGTAAGAAAGCTCAAGCCATATGTACAGACTCACAGTGTTTAAAGTTCAGGTAATTAAGGTTCTAGTGTTCAGTGTTCAGCTTATGAGCGTCAGTATTTCATGAGTTGAGCATGAGAGGGAGTTGCATTTTCAGTTGGATACAGAGGGAAAAAAAAATATATATGTATGTATAACCTGAAAAATAGATAGAATGATGAATTCTACAACACACTTTGACCTTTTGTGACAACATGCCCCAATATTGTTGTCACAAAAGGTCAAAGTGTGTTGTAGAATTCATCATTCTATCTGTATACGAACTGCATTTTTTAAATGTAATTTCAATGCAGAACAAGCCTTTAGAGGTGAGTGCTCTGTGGAAATTGTCTTTATCGCTTAGTGTCAGTCATGAATTATACAGTGTTTGCACCTCACTCTCTTAAGCATGTGAATTTTGCATTACTCAAAGCTGTTGTGCATCTTCCGGATCTCTGAGCAGCTGCTCCATCGCTTGTCATCAACATCTATGTCAGTTTCTTGATGCAGAGTTCAAGGAACATCTGCGAAATAGACACAGATGAGGTTTTTGACAAACATTTAGCACAGATTAGCCATTTAAAGATCACATCAGCTCCGTATCAAGACGGCACTGGCCAGACATATGCTGTGCTAAGAATTCATCATTCTATTTATTATTCAGGTTCGAAGTAAATAATTAACACTTTGGTGGCAAATATGAATATAGCATTCGGCAGATCTATACTGCTGCGCATCTGTGCCAATGTTCACGTTTTAGTATAAAATTACAATAAACATGTAAAAAATATAGTCCAAATGACATCAGATTATTGCCAAATTGTTAATATTCCATGGTGATGTTACAAGTGTGATATTTATATCTGATGCATTTTTTTTAGTGATCCAAACAATAATCCAAAACAGGGAAAAACAAGGCAAAAAAACAAGATAATCGGCGCCATGACCATATAACAGCAAAAGCAAGACTGAAGCCGAATTACACAAAACAACCAACATATATACACCAGCAGGATCAGACCTTAACAGGGAACACAGCTGAAGAACAAGTGAAACATTGAGGGATACAGAGGGATGATGGAGGCAGGTGGAGGGGGGAACCGAGTTGGGAGTATAGATGCAGTCCAGTTCAAACAATACACAAAGGTCAGAAAGAGTGAACTTGAGGCTCTTACGGGCATCAGCGAAGACCTGTGACAGATTATATCCATTCAATTCTTAATTCTTCATTTTAAAAATATTTATGTATTAACATTTTGAAAAAATAAGATGTGTGTGTGTGTGTGGTTTTTTTAGGCCTGTAATAAAGCTTTATCTTCTGCTGAACTGATTCATTGGTGTGTTGTATGTTTGAATTTTCAGAAATTGGTGCTGGACAAACAGGAAGTGGCTGGGCATCTTGAAGAGGATGTCAGGAAGAAGATCAAAGAGGCTCTTCTGAAGCAGCACCATCACCAGAACCAGAAGAAACTGGCCAATCGGATTCCCATCGTCCGCTCTTTCGCCGACATCGGCAAGAGGCAGTCTGATACAAACTGCATGGACAAAAACGGTATTCATTTGCCCTTGCGCAGAAAATAAAGGAGGTTGCAGGTCTGATTCTGCAAATGATATCAAAACTATTTACTACTACAGGTTAAAAGTTTGGATTGAGTAAAGGAATATAAAATGAGTGTTATTATGAGCAACGGATGCATTTAAAATGATCAAAAGTGACAATAAATACATTTATAATGTTATGGCAAGGATCATGTGACTGGAGTAATGATGCTGAAAATCCAGCTTTGATCACAGCAATAAATTACATTCTACAGTATATTCAAATAGAAAACAGTTATTTTAAATTGTAACAATATGGCACAATTTAAATGATTTTGAAGTATTTATGCAGCCTTGATGAGCATATGAGACTTCTTTCAAAAACATTAAACAATTTAACAAACCAAATTTAAATAAAATATTCTAATTTTTCTCGTATTTAATTTATAATATTTGTGTTTGTAAAACAATTCTTTATTAATTACAAATTGGAAAAATAAGATGAGTTGGAAATGGAACAATAATTAAGGCTGTTTACTTATTTAATGCAGTTGTCACTTCTGAAACATGTTCATTTGACTGTCTGTTGTTGCTGGTTTCATTAGAAATCTGTCACTCCCAAAAATCAACTCACACATCTCAGTGTTGTCTTGTCTTCGTTAATGTGTGTGTGTGTGTGGGTGACAGGCGCTTCACGCATTCTTTAAGTCTCTCTGTGCGAGCGTTGTGGTCATGGAATGATGGGCAGGTTCTCATCCTTTCTACAGTTGCCTTGTGCTGCTCACTCTCCCTCCTCATCCCCACATCCACACCACCCAAAACCAGAACCCCACCACATCCGTCAGCCTGAACAGAGACAACGGCTGGGATCCAGGCAACTTTTAACTTCAGAGACTTTCCCTTCTCGCCTAGTGCTTCCTAAAACATAACGTGTGAAGGTGGTTATCTCAGCAGATAGGTTGCACGTGGTAAATAAAAATGTAAGTATAAAAGTGAGACGGGACCCATAACTGTGGGGGTTGCGAGAAGGAACATGATTCTCTGAATTTGCTACTGATAATAACAAGAATAGCACAGAAAGTTGTTAAGCTAAAAAAGGCACTCTTCAATAGGACAGATAGTGATGGAAGTCATTTAGTTCTTGCTTACCATAGAAGGTGATTGGTGAAGTTTTGCCGAAGCAACAAGCCCTAATAATATGTACAGGAGTACCACTGAACAAAAAAGACTAGGAGTAGAAGTAGTTCTCTAAGAAAGTGCTGGAGAATTTGTCACAGAATTAAAGAAAAGAGCTGAAAATAGTGCGTTTCTTGTAAAAATGTACTCCCATGTAGATCGTTGTTTTATTTACAACTTTCCTAAACATTTTGAAAGATCAACTAATTTAAGCGTATGTTAAACGCAAGCAGATATATTTTGTTATCATTATATGAAAAAAGAAATTAATGATTAAATGAACTGGCACAAAAAAAGGAATAGTGTTAGGGAAGTTAGTAAGACAGTCTTGATGATAATATACATTATCGGTATATGCATAAAATTACACAAGAAGTTCTAGGAAACCTATGTGCTGATGCAAAGGCATCAGAATTTGGCTGTGAACAGTTCACATAAACAGAATTCTCTTGAATGTAAGTTGAAGTCAATAAAAATTAATCCGAACTTTTGTTTTTTGGAGAGGGAGAAATTTCTAAGAAATAACTGCATTCAGATAATGTCAGAAATGATCATACTTAATAGAAATGGATTGCACAGTTAAAGTGAACACAAATCATAAAATCACTGGGGAGACGCTTTCAGCTTAAAGTACATTTCGTTTGTGGGACTTCGCATTTAAATGTTAGAATATAAATAAACCTGCATAAGAGATGATGCACAGAACGTCCAAAGAAACTAAAAAATGAGGTGTGATATAAGAAATAATTTGCAGAACACAGAAAGTTCATTAAAAATAAAGCACGTGGCGCTGAAAGTAATCGACTCAATATAAATGGAAATCCAAACGTTTTTTGTTTTTTTGAGACGAGATATTAATATAAGCTTCCTATCATGTCAGAGGACAAGTACATACGAGTCGATGAACAAGCCACGCCCCAAATGTTAGTAGTCGCTGGTGGAAGTCCTTTAAATTGTGGTGGAGTTCATGAAGCAGTAGCCATATAGAAAATCAACAGGAAAAATAGAAAAAATATGAATTATATGATGATAGTATAAGAAACCACATCTTGCTGTTTGATTGCAATGAATAGTATATGGTTTCAAAGATTTGAAGCAGTTGAGATCACTAGGGAAACTTTGACCGGGCCCAAGCGATTTTTTGGATTTGATTGGGTCGAAAGGTAGAAATTTCTTTGAAGAATATGGGGCAGTAGTTTTTTTGGCATCCGGGATTCCGAATTTTTAAAACAAGATGAGTGTTAAATAAAGTGGGGGTGATGGTTTCAACAAAAGAAGCGAGTATATACCATCGAGTGTAAACATGCATTGTAAGGTCTAGGTAGATATGTCTTTAATGGTTTATGAGTTAGCTTTAAAATCAGTTCCCTTATGGAGAAAATGAATGGGATGGTAGCAACTATTTGTGACGTGAATGTTGAAGCCACCAGCGATATTAGTGCTCTTCATTTATCCCATCCAAAGTGCACACACACAGCAGTGAACACACACCCGGAGCAGTGGTGCAGCGTGGGGACGGGGCCCAAGCAGGGGTTGGGGGTTCAAGGTGCACTTGGGATGCAAGAGTGTTGGGAGAGAGTGCTGATACCATTCACTCCGCCCAGCCTGACACAATCCCTGCGTGGTACGAGACCGACAACCGGAAAGCCGTTGGGTTAGCGAGTCCACTCTTGAACCCATTAGGCCACGACTTCCCCTATATTGGATGACAGAACTACATTTCCCATGATTCTCTTTGGCTGCACAAGAATACAGAGTAAAGTATCAATTAGGCACCTAATGCACATCCTTTCCTCTTGGTTTTAGCACAAATGCCAAACAAAGCTTACAAATTTCCAATACATTGATGTTTTTTCTGCACAAAAGCATAACTAGCTATGGCTTTTAAGTACTTGAATGCAGCAACATTCATGCAACTGAAAAATGCATCTAGTTAAAGTTAGTAGCATTGTTTCTTTTAGTTTGTTTAGTTTACTTAAGACTGATGCTAAATTGATTCATTTACATTCATGCATTATGCATTTTGCCCAAAGGAATTTACAAAATAAAAGCAAATGTAAACAGCATAAGTGTGAATTTAGTGTTATACAATTTGCCCCAGTAGATAAGCAGTGTAATTTGGCAGATAAATGACATGATATTGCACTGTGTGAGGAAGGTGAAGGCTATATTGAATATTCATCACCTTTATACAGGGCTTATGTTTAGGAAGATTGCCAGCTTCCCACACGCTAACGCTAACGCATGAAGTGTACCAGACCCTTCGTTCGGTGCCGTGCAGATGCACAGAGCATCATTAGTACTGTAATTCATGCAGCGCTGAGCCAAAACTGCATTAAAACAGCAGCGAGCATGACTAATAAACACAAATCTGTTCATGCCATGTGAGATGCTCTCTTAACTAAGGGCTTTGGTGCTGCTTCATGCGCTGAAAGCTGCTTTAGCTGCCTTTAGAGTAGAGCGCAATCGAGTTTCCATAAAGTGATGCTTGGTGATTTATTTATATCCATTTTTGAAGGCAAAAATGTGAAGTTAGTAGGAGCCATCGTCTCTCTGCTCATTATGTCTCTTCATGGATGTAGTAATCAATAGTGATGGTCAAAACAGATCTGAGATCATGACAGACCTCCATTAAAATCATTCTCTCCTACCAATCCATAAACACAATCATTTCAATCTGCTACATTTAATACAGCCGATGCTTATGCTGCGTTCCATTCATCGGCTGGTTAACACTGATTAGTATTGATTGATTGATAGTCTCTCTGTCTGCAGGTCAGATGATTCCACCGCAGTCTCAACCGCTGACCACAGAGGGCAAGAATGACGTGAGCCGTGAAAACAGTGCTGTGGACTTCAGCAAGGTAATGATGCTCAACTTGTCAAAAGTTTGGAAGCATTACGATGTTTTTAATGAAGTCTCTTTTGCTCACCAAGGCTGCATGTATGTGCTCAAATTTACAGTAAAGCTGAAATATTGTGGAATATATTGCAAGTGTTTTCTATTTTAATATATTATAAAATGTGATTTATTCTTGTGATGCAAAGCTGAATTTTCAGTATCATTACTACAGTCTTCAGTGTCACATGATCTTCAGAAATCATTCTAATATAGATTGGCAGCGATTATTTCCCATGGTGAACAGTCGTGCTGCTTAATATTTATGCAGAAACCATGATATACAACCATTCAAATGTGTGGGGTGTGTGTTTAGTAGAAATGAAGGCTTTTATTCAGTAAATATGTATTAAATTGATCAATTGATAATAAAAACATTTGTTACAAACTATTATAATTTCGCAATAAAATGCTGTATTTGAATTTTTCATCAAAGAATCCTGAAAAAATGTTTTCCAGAAAAATATTAAGCAGCAAAAAACATTTTTAACATGAATAATGTGACACTGAAGACTGGAGTAATGATGCTGAAAATTCAGCTTTGCATCACAGGAATAAATTACATTTTAAAAAATATTAAAATAATAAAACTGTTATTTTAAATTGTTTTTTTTCTTTTTACTTTTCTTATAAGAATATTTACAAGATTACAAGTTGTACTGCTATTTTGAAGCAAATAAATTCAGGATCTTTGAGCATAAGACTTCTTTCAAAAGCATTAAAACTTTTAAAAGGTAGTTTAAATGACCAGATATTTTATTGTACAAAAGCGTAACAGATCATTTTAAAAATCATTATTTTATCACCAATTACATGTATTTTCTTGATAAATGTAATATATAATGTAGAATTCTACAAACATGCATTTATTTCCATACATTTTATGGACGTTCTTAATTTTTTCTTCGCAAAAGCACAAATCTTACTGCATTTTATAGTGAACTGTCCTGTTAATTCTACAGTATATAAATATTTCACCATATTTGGTTTAGCAACTTAAAGACTTTTACAGTAGGACATGTCTTACAGTTCAGTGCAGTACACAGAGGTCTGTGGATTTTCTCTGAAGCGTTTCCGTCTGCCGTCTGTCTGTTCTGGGAAGAGGGATTACGCTTCAAACACACTGTGGTTGAAACCCTCTTTCCCTGACATTGGACTGTTTTGTTTCTTGCATTAAGTGGGTATAGTGTTGTGATCCCATGAACAGATGAGAGAACGGCTGCGGTGCTGTCAGGGGTCACAGGGGTCGTGATGAAATGCTGCATTAATATAGAGAGTAATATTATGAAATCTTACACAACACGTGGCCTTTTGCATTATGCAAACATACATAATCTCTTTGGTTCTGTACATCATTTTGACCTTTGACCCTAAACCAGCCTAAGCCTAATTTCCATAGGAACCAGAATTCCAGAATTTTATAAAGAGCTTTATGAATTAGTTTTTCATGCTTTTTAATATTCCATATCCAGATGTGAAAATCACTTAGAATCCTAGATATGGATGGGTTGCATAATTATGGCTTGAAAATAATGAGGTTAGGTTTTTTTTTTGTATAATCGAGGTACTGTTATAGTTTTTATTTATATTTTGAATGTTTTTTTTTTTAAGTACCATTTTGAATTTCATTTTTTTTTACATTTTCATTAAAATTGTAGTTAAAATTTCAGTAATTTTGTTGTGTTTTTGTCTTTTTTTTTTTTTAAAGAACATCTACAGTATATAACTGCTAAAGTATTCAATTTACAGATGGCTCAACTTTTAAAATCTGTATAGTCTGTATAATAAGGTCTGTATAATAAACCTGTTCAAAACATCCATGCCAGGCTTTGTTCTCAGTGTGCATGTGCATTTCAGTAACCTGACTCTGCATAATGATTTGTGTGTAGATAGACCTGCACTTCATGAAGAAGATTCCTCCGGGTGCAGAGGCCTCTAATGTTTTGGTTGGAGAGCTGGAGTTTCTGGACAGGCCTGTCGTGGCATTTGTCCGCCTCTCTCCTGCTGTACTGCTGAACGGCCTAGCAGAGGTGCCCATTACCACCAGGTGAGCATAGAACTGGACGGTTTAGTCTATATTGATAACCTGACACCAGTTCCATTACTGTTTTGTGGCTGATCTGTCAGGTTCCTGTTCATCCTGCTGGGGCCTCTGGGTAAAGGACCACAATATCACGAGATTGGCAGATCGATTGCTACTTTAATGACAGATGAGGTAAGAGGGCATGCAGTTGTTTTACAGTTGTTTAAAGCTTTTAACAAAGTACTCTTGTGTTCACTTTTTATCTTTGATCCAGAGGCATTTAGAATCATTCAAAATCAATTTGAAAAAGAGCTAAGAGTTCTAATTCTAAATTCTGATTAAATGAGCTGCATTTATGAAAATGAAAGTCTGAGCTGTCAACTTGAAGTTATTGAATCAAATAATTGATAATATATTTGAAAAATATTTTGATATGTATGTTTTTAAAAATGTTGTCATTCCGATTTCTGTCATTTGATCTAATGGGAATTTTTAGAGTGACACAAACCAACTAATTAGTTATTAAAAAGGAAAGTCTACTTACAAAAAGTTGTCTACTGGAATATTGATCAATAGTGATTTTTGTTTTTTATATGTGACCCTGGACCACAAAACCAGCCATAAGTAGCACGGGTATATTTGTAGCAATAGCCAACGATACATAGCATTGATAAATTATTTTATGCCAAAAATCATTAGGATATTAAGCAGAGATCATGTTCCATGAAGATATTTTGTAAATTTCCACCGTAAATTTATTAGTAATATGCATTGCTAAGAACTTCATTTGGATAATTTTAAAGGCGATTTTCTCAATATTTTGATATTTTTTGCACCCTCAGATTCCAGATTTTCAAATAGTTGTATCTCAGCCAAATATTGTCCTATCCTAACACACCATACATCACTGGAAAGCAGATGATGTATACATCCCAATTTAAAAAAATTGACCCTAGGATGGGTTTTTTTTTTTGTTTTGTGGTCCAGGCTTATTTTTTGTTCATATTTAATTTTTGTTATATTCATAATTTTATACTTTCTAAATTTGAATCGTTCCAGTTTCTGTAATTTGATCTAACAGTACATTTTTAGAGAGATACAAAACAATTAATACCACAGAAAACCTAACAGAGTTCATCAAATCAATGTCACTTCTTGGAAGATTATATAATTTAGGAACTGGCTTTTGTTAATTAAAGAATGAATGGGAATGGAATAACATACAAAATAATTATCTATCAACACAATATTCAAAGGAGAAAGCTATTTTGTTTGATACTTTTCAATTAGAGAAAGAAAAAAAATGAAGTGACCCCAAGGATATTTCTTTAAAAAAATTTAAAAAAAATGTTTTTGTCATCCGCTCAAACCAAGGTTAAATAATTTAAAATGTGCTTTAAATAATTAAACATTTATTAACTCAAATATGCTAAAAGAAATTTATTGTGATTTACATAAAAAAACTCTTAAGAGAGACATTAAACTGTACTGCATGGAAGGAATGACCCATTAATATTAATAAATGTAACTCAATATTGAACATTTCCATCTTTTATCATATAATTGTTGCTTTGCCTTGCATTGTATGTAAAAACACCTCACAAATTCCCAGCCGTGAGTGGCTTATTGCTTGAATCAACTGGATTTCATGCAGACTGAAGCGTTCTTCTCACAGAGATGAGAGCACTGGAGACTCCTGAGGTCTTTCACAGCTCAGCAGATTCTCTCTCACTTAGTCTCTGAGGTGCAGAGGAGACTTACAGAACAGCCATAATAACATGCAAATGACTGCTAATTATCCAGAAAACCACCCTCCTGCCAAGCTGCTGCTTGATGTTGCTAAGGCAACATCTTAAGACATTATTGAAGAGCGTGAAAATGTAAATAATGTACTTTTCACCGGGCTTCCAGTATATGAAGTTTTTTTTTGAGTTCATATCTTTCAATTCTGCATTTTGTTCTGTGAATTCTGAGTTTACATCTCGCAAATTCTGACTTTTTTTTTTTTAATTTATATCTTTCAATTCTGAATTTGTTCTGTGAAATTGGAGTTTGTTCTCGCCAATTTGATTTTTTTTTTTTGAGTTTATCTTTCAATTCTGACTTTTTTTTCTTGGAATTCTGAGTTTACATCTCACAATTCTGACTTTTCTCAAAATTCATATTTTTTTTCTAGCAATTCTGATTTTTTTCTCAGAATTATGAGTTTACATCTAATAATTTTGACTTTTCTCAAAATTCAGAGTTAAATCTCGTAATTCTGACTTTTTATTATCAGAATTTATTTGAATTTTACATCTTGCAGTTCTACTCATTTTCTTAGCATTATTAGTTTACATCTTGCAATTCAGACTTTTTCTCAGAATTCTGAGTTTACATATCGCAGTTCTGACAGTTTTTCTGAGAATTCTGAGTTTACATGATCAATTCTAACTTTTCTCAGAATTTTGAGTTTACATCTCAATTTTTTTTTTTCCTCCGACTTCTGAGTTTACTGTATATCTCACAAAATTGTTTTTCTTTTTTTGCAATTTTGTTTCCACCACGTGGAATTGTAATTGTGTAATTGTGACTTTTTATCGTACAATTCTGACTTTTCATTGCATTTGCGAGTTTGTCACAAATTACTTTTTTTTCCAGAATATATATTTATAGAAATATAAATAGAAATTAAAAATATAAATATTTATTTAAAAAAGGTCAGGATTTTTGAGATATGAACTTAATTTTATGCTTTATTTTGTGGTGGAAATCAATATCCATACATTTTTGACTAAGAATGTTCTGGTTTTGTCTTTTGTAGGTTTTCCATGATGTGGCCTATAAAGCTAAAGACCGCAATGATCTGATTGCAGGAATTGATGAATTTCTTGACCAAGTTACAGTTCTGCCACCGGGAGAATGGGACCCGTCCATCAGGATAGAGCCGCCAAAAAACGTCCCGTCCCAGGTCAGTGAAACAGAAACTACTGTATTAACCAGAGAAACTTACAGTAAGACAACACAGAGCTAAAGTAGGATAGAAAACAGAAGGATTGAAGTTAAAGAAAACTCTTAGTCAAAAGACTAAATATGTGACCCTGGACCACAAAAAACAGTCACAAGGGTCAATTGTTTGAATTGATGATTTTTACGCATCGAAAGGCGGAATAAATAAGCTTTCAATTGATGTATGGTTTGTACATGTATGGAGATACAACTATATGAAAATCTGGAATCTGAGGGTGCAAAAACATCTAAATATAAGAGAGAGGGGGTGGGAGAACAGCCAACAAGGTAGAGGCGACAAAAGAAAAATAACGCCAAATGAAGTTCTTGGCAATGCATATTACTAATCAAAAATTAAGTTTTGATATATTATTTACCGGTAGAAAAATTACAAAAATATCTCAATGGAAACACGATCTTTACTTAATATCCTAATGATTTTTGGCATAAAAGAGAAAGGGAATACTATACTTGTATGAAGATGACCACATTAATATGCTGTTTATTGGTCAATGCGATTCCAAATATACCCCAGAGACTTAACACTGCTTTTGTGCTCCAGGGTCACATATGTGTTTCTCATGATCTTAAAAGGCTTTTGATCTAAAGATCTTGAAATAGTTAAATGTATGTAGACGAATGCAAATTGTGCATAAATATGAATTTTTGTGCAAATTGAAAATTTTGAATTACATTGACAGGAATGAGGTGCAGTGCTCAGTGAAGGAAAAGCATCATGAAGTGCATGTCACTCATATTCCTCCTTCAAAAGTGTTTAAAAGTATCCCATGGCTTTATTGTGGTTAATATAAAATGAAAAACTGTTTGCTAAGTCAAAGTCAGTGTTTTCTGCCACATGTGTATGTACAGTAAGTGTGATGTAATGCACGTGATTTATAAAAGCACAGCTGGCTGTGAGTCTCCATCTGGTTATAAAGATTAAAATGGAGCATTTGCTGTTGAGTCTCTATCTAGAAAATATTGAAGAGATGATTAACACTGTACTGTGAGAGAAAAGAGTGAAAATTGACCCCTTTTCAGTGCTGTTCAGTGAGATAAGAGCAGCATGCAGGCATTCATCTGAGGAACCACTGAGCATACAGTGATTCATCTGAACCCTGATGATCTAAATGATTTGTTTGACATGCCCCCTGAGATTTTAAACACTTTAATGAGATAATCAACCCCAAAATTACAATTCTGGCCTTATTTACTTGCTGTAATGCTGTCCCAAACCAGCATGACTTGTTTCTACCACGGAATACAAAAAGAAGACCTTTTTGGGGAGCATGTCTCTAAAAATAAGCACAAGAAAATCCTTTACACTACTGTTTAATACTTACATTAAGCAAGGATGAATTAAATTAGTCACAAGTGATAGTAAAGGCATTTATAAGCAGCAAATCAGCATATTCGAATGATTTCTGAAGGATCATGTGACACTGAAGACTGGAGCAATGATGCTGAAAATCCAGCTTTGATCACAGAAATAAATTACATTTCACAATATATTAACATATAAGACATATAATTTTCAAATGTAATAATATTTCACAATTTGATTGTATTTTTGATCAAATAAATGCAGCCTTGATGAGGCTCATTGATTTCAACAAACATTAAAAAATCTTACCAACCAAACCTTATTTAGAACAGCATCACGGTGAGTAAATGATTCAGCTATGCAGTGTAATTACACTATAATTAGTTGACTAAATGCAAGTAACACAAGACCAATCATAATGCAGTATGCAGATGTTATGATGACATCATAGCTGTCTAAAAACAAAGTGGGGGGGTGTGGGGTGGGGGGGTGGGGGGGGGGGTTGGGGGGGTGCATGGAAATAATTGCAGTAGTTTAATATGTACAGTCACAGATTTAGAACCAACGCTAAGCAGAACGTCTGAGGAATATCACTGCAAACACTCCTCTGTCTGTGTGTCTGATATAACAGGAGAAGCGAAAGATCCCTGCAGTGCCTAATGGAGAGCTGGCAGAGCCGGAGGAACATGGTGGACACGGAGGCCCTGAGCTGCAGCGCACCGGGAGGTCAGTCTGGAGGTCTGTGTGTGTGTGTGTGTGTGTGTGTAAGACAACATCACAATAATGTCAGTTTGTGTGAAAAACCTTCGAAAATAAAAATCATAAATGAGATCGTTTTAATATCTCCTTTTAGAGGAAATGGAGGCGTTTGCCGAAGATTCCTGCTTTTTTTTTTCCTGTGTCCTCTAGAATCTCAGAAGAGATTTTAATTTAATCTTAACAGCTGTGCCTAGAAACCAAAGTCAATATGGAATCTTTAATCAATGTGAAAACATTTATCATGAATTTTTTCCAAATTATCTGAGCTGTTATTCACATTTTATTGATCTATACTCATATTTCTTTAAATTAATTTGACACATTTTTGTATTATCAGTAGTGCTGTCAAACAATTAATCGCATACAAAATAAAAGTTTTTTGTTTACATAATATATGTGTGTGTACTGTGTATATTTAGTATGTATATATATATATACATACAAGCCATGCAGTATATATTTCAGAAAAATAGGTTATGTTTATATATTAAACATTTATATATAATATAAATTATATGAAAATAAATATAGACATGTAAATATTTTCAAAATATATACTGTATTGCATGTGTGTATTTATATATACATAAATAAACACACTACACACACATATATTATGTAAACAAAAAAACTTTTATTTTGGATGCGATTAACCGCGATTAATCATTTGACAGCACTACTATAGGGTTATATAGTTAATTAAAAATAAAGCCTAATAAAAATAGTTTGTATTTTTGTAAATGAAATAGCCAAAATATTTTTTTAAATATATTTTTCAGCAAACTTTTATTTCAGCTAGCTGCCGAAGCAACATTTTTCATTTTCATTTAGTTTAACTTTATGTACTTAAACTGAAATAAACATAATTAAAAAAACATGTATGACAGTTAAAGCACCCCCCCCCCCCCAAAAATAATAAAAATGACTAAATAAATACAACAAAAGTACTAAAACTTGAAAATGAAAATGAAACCGAAAATGTAAAAATAAAAACAAATTCAAAATAATAAAAACTGTAATAGTATCTCAGTGATACTAAAATAACACTTTTTGAAATTGATGTTGATTATGCAAATGAATTATCATCTAATTAAATATGCACTAATTGCATTAATTTTGGAACAGAAATCTGAACATTGAATAATGCTATTTTCAAAATTCTTGTTTGATTTTGGATTTCTCTTTTTTATCACTCTTCAAATCAGAAAATATTGTCAACAGATAGAATTTATATATATTTATTTGTATTTTTTTACCATGTTTTTAGGAATAATGTATTGTATAAAATTAGGAAAATTATACATAAGCAAACCCTTCTGTAAAAACCTTCAGAATACAGATAGGAGTAAAACTGTAAAGTTTGGTGTATGTAAGTGCAGCTGAAATTGAAGAAAAATGAAATTTACAGACGCAATAGATAAAGTGCAATAAAACAAACACTTAAAAGTGCATGCTGGAAGTTTTCTCTCCATTAGTCTGAAACAATATGTTACGAAATGCCAAATAATCCAGAATATCAAAAGTAACCATTGCATGAAAAAACAGTGTTTTTGCCTGTAGTGTCTTAACGGCTTAATTGCATGAACTATGAAAGGACAGCCTCTGAGAAATAAAATGTTCCTTTTTGAAGCCAAATGGCTGTAAAAGGTCACACGGCTCACCGTTGCATTCATTATGACAGTTAAAGGGCACATACTGTAATAATGCAGATCATTTAGGACGATGCTTTCATTCTGTACTACAATGTAACCGAGAGCCGTGCCACTTGAAGACCAGGTTTTCAACTCTCCAGTGAACTGGACAGACGCCATGTTTGACATTTGGTCACACTCTTCCTGTTGAGTGACAGTTTTCACAACTTTGAGTGACTTTCTCTCTTCTCACAACAATAATCCCCTTCTGTTCTCAGATGGCTCTTTTCTCCCAAATGGTTCGCAGCGATCATATCTGATCAGCCCTAATTAATATTTCTTTCTGTTTAAAGAATTATGCCTTATATCGTATGTCTACACTGTGCACAAAATGTAGTTTTTCTGTATACA
Source organism: Sinocyclocheilus anophthalmus (assembly GCA_018155175.1). Taxonomy (NCBI): domain Eukaryota; kingdom Metazoa; phylum Chordata; class Actinopteri; order Cypriniformes; family Cyprinidae; genus Sinocyclocheilus; species Sinocyclocheilus anophthalmus. The sequence goes on along the minus strand of JADLZN010002391.1, from coordinate 241,337 downwards.
TGAAATATCTGGATGATATTTGCTAAATTGTGCTACAGAAAATACTGTTTTCCAGAATGCAGTGGTCTCGATTTGACCTTGCATTTCTAGTGCGACAGATCTATTTTGATTTTATCTCTTTTTTGACTCATTTTTATCAGAATGCCAAATATTAAGACACTTTTATACAAAAATGGATTAAAGAATGGATTTAAAATAGCTGAATTGGTTGAATATTTTTTACCATTTTATCCATATTATCCATATTTTTTGCCACACTAGTCAATGGCGGGTGAATTGTGAAAATTTGCTGTTTAAAGTATTTAATACAGGCTATGAAATTGTATTTAGCATTTACTAAATTAAAATATATATTAGGGCTGCACAATTAATCCAATTTCTAATCGCAATTACAATTACATAATTGTTCAAAGCAGCAATTAATCGTTTAAAGTCCACTTATGTTATTCTGCATGCATATGATGCTTTTTTTTCTTTCTACATGTTATCTCAAGGGTTTTTCCTTTGTTTTAATTTTAGTTTTAGTTTTTAGTTTTTTAACATTATAATACCATGCGTATTTTAACCTTTTTATTTAAAGAGAAACCAATCCGATGTATATTTGACATTTGAGGCTTAATACTATAGAAAAGCACTAAAAGTTTTTCAGTTAGTGTTTACAGCTTGTTTATTTTCATATAAAAATACGACATGGTGTTGCTTCAAACAAAGGTGTGTAAACATCATTCATTTAATCGTAAAATTGATAATCGCAATTACAATTTCAAGGGAAAAATCGACAATTATGATTTCTGTCATAATCGTGCAGCCCGAATATATATTTTTGTCCCTATGACAGTGCAACTGTTTTTTCATATTTCTGTCTTTCTTTCTGTCCTACTGTGAAACAACACTGGTTAGAAAACTGTGACTTCATGTGAGGAATATTTCACATATGTGTCGGCACATGGAGAAAAAACTCCAGCCATCCTATAGATAAACTTCTTTTTCTGTTGTTGTTTGCAAGAAAAACAAAATGAAATCAAATAACATTATCAATCAATCAATAATCTAGGTTGTAAATGAAGGACAATTTTTAGGTATATTCTATTACTATACTATAATATAATGAAGAGTATTTTAGGTGCATTAAAATTGTTTTGCATTGGACATTATTTTCAGGAGAATTACACAAATTCCTGTAATGCATATTTTTTTTTTTTCCAAATCCTATCATTTTCATTACTGTAATACAGTACTATAAAAATAAAAATGTAAGTAATAGTACTTTTTTTGCATTATAGTAATGACAGTTTGGAAGAAAAAAACACTGTGAATTCGGTTTAAGCCAGTTTTCCACCTCTTTGCGCAGCTCAGACGGCAGTAATCTTGTGTCTGGTGTTTTTTGTCAGGCTTTTTGGTGGATTGGTTTTGGATGTGAAGAGGAAGGCTCCGCACTTCCTGTCGGATTTCACAGATGCGCTCAGCCTGCAGTGTTTGGCCTCTTTCCTGTTCCTGTACTGCGCCTGCATGTCCCCTGTTATCACCTTCGGAGGACTGCTGGGAGAAGCCACAGAGGGACGCATAGTAAGAACACCTGAACACATCAGGCACATCTAATTGGCCTAGTTGGCTAGTCATTAATACTTGAATCTATATTAGTGCAGTCATGTAAACATGATGCTTTGTGACATATTCTCCCTTCTTTCCAGAGTGCAATTGAATCTCTGTTTGGAGCCTCCATGACTGGAATTGCTTACTCGTTTTTTGCCGGCCAGCCTCTCACTATTCTGGGCAGCACCGGACCCGTCCTGGTGTTTGAGAAAATATTATTCAAATTCTGCAAGTATGTCTAATATTGAAAATTCTGTTTTATATTCCTTAGTGCGAACCAATTAGTCAATCTATCTGTCTAATATCTACTCTATCTATTATCTACTCTATACATCTATATATTATCTATCTATCTATCTATCTATCTATCTATCTATCTATCTCGTTTGTTCATTCGTTCTTTTGTTCGCTCGTTTGTTCTTTCATTCTATCTATCTGTCATTCATTTGTTCTATCTACAAACCCAATTCCAAAAAAGTTGGGACACTGTACAAATTGTGAGTAAAAAAGGAATGGAATAATTTACAAATCTCATAAACTTATATTTTATTCACAATAGAATATAGATAACATATCAAATGTTGAAAGTGAGACATTTTGAAATGTCATGCCAAATATTGGCTCATTTTGGATTTCATGAGAGCTACACATTCCAAAAATGTTGGGACAGGTAGCAATAAGAGGCCAGAAAAGTTAAATGTACATATAAGGAACAGCTGGAGGACCAATTTGCAACTTATTAGGTCAATTGGCAACATGATTGGGTATAAAAAGAGCCTCTCAGAGTGGCAGTGTCTCTCAGAAGTCAAGATGGGCAGAGGATCACCAATTCCCCCAATGCTGCGGCGAAAAATAGTGGAGCAATATCAGAAAGGAGTTTCTCAGAGAAAAATTGCAAAGAGTTTGAAGTTATCATCATCATCATCTACAGTGCATAATATCATCCAAAGATTCAGAGAATCTGGAACAATCTCTGTGCGTAAGGGTCAAGGCCGGAAAACCCTACTGGATGCCGTGATCTTCGGGCCCTTAGACAGCACTGCATCACATACAGGAATGCTACTGTAATGGAAATCACAACATGGGCTCAGGAATACTTCCAGAAAACATTGTCGGTGAACACAATACACCGTGCCATTCGCCGTTGCCGGCTAAAACTCTATAGGTCAAAAAAGAAGCCATATCTAAACATGATCCAGAAGCGCAGGCGTTTTCTCTGGGCCAAGGCTCATTTAAAATGGGCTGTGGCAAAGTGGAAAACTGTTCTGTGGTCAGACGAATCAAAATTTGAAGTTCTTTTTGGAAAACTGGGACTCCATGTCATCCGGACTAAAGAGGACAACCCAAGTTGTTATCAGAGCTCAGTTCAGAAGCCTGCATCTCTGGAGGTATGGGGGTTGCATGAGTGCGTGTGCATGGGAAGCTTTAACATTGGCAAAGGGGGTGGGGGACACCAGCAATGCTGAAGTATATCGAATTTCTAGAACAACATCTGCTCCCATCCAGATGTCGTCTCTTTCAGGGAAGATCTTGCATTTTTCCAACATGACAATGCCAGACCACATACTGCATCAATTACAACATCATGGCTGCGTAGAAGAAGGATCCGGGTACTGAAATGGCCAGCCTGCAGTCCAGATCTTTCACCCATAGAAAACATTTGGCGCATCATAAAGAGGAAGATGCGACAAAGAAGACCTAAGACAGTTGAGCAACTAGAAGCCTGTTTTAGACAAGAATGGGACAACATTCCTTTTCCTAAACTTGAGCAACTTGTCTCCTTAGTCCCAAGATGTTTGCAGACTGTTATAAAAAGTAGAGGGGATGCCACACAGTGGTAAACTTGGCCTTGTCCCAACTTTTTTGAGATTTGAAATTTAAAATCAACTTATTTTTCCTTAAAAATGATACATTTTCTCAGTTTAAAAATTTGATATGTAATCTGTTGTATTCTGAATAAAATATTTAAACTTCCACATCATTGCATTCTGTTATTATTCACAATTTGTACAGTGTCCCAACTTTTTTGGAATCGGGTTTGTATCTATCTATCTATCTATCTATCTATATCGTTTGTTCTTTTGTTTGTTCTTTCTGTCTTATCTATCTATATCGTTTGTTCATTCATTCTTTTGTTCGCTCGTTTGTCCTTTCAATCTGTCTGTCTGTCTATCGTTTGTTCACTCGTTTGTTCTATCTATATATATATAATTTGTTCGCTCGTTTGTTCTTTCATTCTATCTATCTATATCATTTGTTCATTCGTTCTTTTGTTCGTCCGTTTGTTCTTTCTATCTATCGTTCGTTCAATCATTTATCTAATCTAGCAATCACCTGGAATGCCATAGCATTACTCTAGAACCCAGAACAGACTAGAAACCGCTTAGCAACCACTCAGAATATCTTATTAACAGCTAACCATGACCTACATCTCTTCAGACTTGAAATCTCTCACCAAACTGTCCAATAACTCAAACATCATACGGCCCGTGTAAGCCTCAGACTGTGTTAACATGAGTCGTGGCTCGCGGTGTGTTTGTTCGCAGGGAGTACGGGCTGTCGTATCTGTCCCTCAGGGCGTGTATTGGGCTGTGGACGGCGTTCCTCTGTCTGCTGCTGGTGGCCACTGATGCCAGCTCCCTCGTCTGTTACATCACCCGCTTCACGGAGGAGGCCTTCGCCTCTCTCATCTGCATCATCTTCATCTACGAGGCCTTGGAGAAGCTCATTCATCTCGGGGAGACATATCCCATTAACATGAACAACAATCTGGAGAAACTCACCACTTACAGGTGAACACTGGTTGGATTGGCATGAAAGACTCAGAGTAGCCTAATTTAGATTCCAGTGCTGTACAGAAGATCAGTATGCTGTAGTATTAAAGAAACAAATGCATTTTACCCTCAATATTCTGTTCTTGTAGATGTTCCTGTATTGAGCCTGCAAACCCCAGCAATGCCACTCTTCAATACTGGGAGCAGAACAACATCTCAGCTCCGGAGATCTTCTGGGAGGCTCTGGAAGTTCAGGTCAGAGTAGAATTTGTGTCTTTTGAGAATCCCTGACCTGGTTTACAACTGATTTTAACCCTGTAAAGCCTGCTGTATCCTATTTAGCAAATTTCTAAGGCCTCTAATCTTTACTAAAATCATGATGTGCACAATCTACTACATGCCTTCTGTCGTTTGATTGATAGTTTATACTTTTTAGCAAGTAAAATGTCTTTTAGTATAATCGTACAAACGTCCACCTTCAGCTTGCGGATCATGTGTCTTTTGCGGTGAAATCTTTACTGATATTTATAATGTAGCCATAAGAATAACTTTGTTATTGTTATTAATATTTCAAGATGAACACTTACTGGTCACTTACTTACTGAAGTAGCTTCAGTTTACTTGATTATCCAGACAGCATTCCAAGTCATTTTATTGCACTCCATTATATGTTTTGAAACTACAGATGCTTGATTATTTAAATATCATCTTACTAAGACATTATTGGAGATATAGAGTGACAAAGATACTTGTATCATTTTTATGTAAGTATCTGCTATACTGTTATAATATCTTATCGATTTACATTACAAGAATCAGAAATTGATCTTACTTTTTGGCCATATAAATACCAGTATCAGTAACTGGATATTTTTGATCACTTTAGGGCTCTGAATATCAAGTTTGAGCTTTATATTCTTAATATATCGTATATTATGAGCCATAAAAGCCTGATGGATCAAATACTCATAATATTCATAACATTGACCACTTAAGTATGGTTTCAGTGGAATGATGTATAATTTTGTGAAAACAAAATTGTCAAAATCATAAAATTTTCCAAATATTTCACAAATGAGACATTTTGAGAAAAATGCCAACTGTTATTTTAGTCTTATAACCTGCATTGCATCAACTCCACATTTGCTTTACATTTAAACAAAGTTATTCCAAGCATGTTATGTTTTATGGGAATTAAAAATGTCTTATTTGAGTGGCATGATGGAGCAGGGCTGTTAAGTGAGATTAAGGAAATTTGAGCTGGATTACATCTGATAAATCACTATAAAAGCTAAAAAAAGATCATTGCTGCTGCTCGTCTTTTAATGGGCAAGAGGGAAAATAGCAGCATGTTAAGCAGATGTGTGTGTGATTGAGAAATTCAGTAACGCACAGCATTTCAAGAGTTCACCCTAAAATTAATCAATTGTTATCATTTACTCACCATCCTGTTGTTGTGAGTGAACTATTACTTTAAGAAATAAAATAGCAAGCCTAACCCGTTATTTCTCTTTCTCATTTCAGGACTGCATTGAGAAGAAAGGAGAATTTGTGGGGTCGGCTTGCGGGCCTCATGGTCCGTACGTTCCTGATGTTCTCTTCTGGTCTATAGTCCTTTTCTTCTCTACTGTGGCCATGGCAGCGTTCCTCAAAGAATTCAAGACCAGCCGCTACTTCCCCACCAAGGTACTGCAGTCATTACCGCCCACCGTCTGTCTGAGAGCCACTGCTGCTGCGGCGGGGTTTATGTCACGATGCTGTAGTTCTTTGCACTCTGGCGCTCTCTAGTGATACTGTGGAGTATCTGCTGCTGCTGTGAGGAGGAGAATAACAATAGTAAATCCTGTTTCCTCCAGGTCAGAGCCATCATCAGTGACTTTGCAGTCTTCATCACTATTTTTACGATGGTTCTGGTGGATTACGCTTTAGGAGTGCCTTCCCCCAAACTGAAGGTCCCTAATGTGTTTAAGGTTTGTTTATGTCTTACAGTTTCAATTATTATGATGTTGGCTTGAGAAGTCTATCTATCTATCTATCTATCTATCTATCTATCTATCTATCTATCTATCTATCTATCTGTCTGTCTGTCTGTCTGTCTGTCTGTCTGTCTGTCTGGTCCTTTCTGGTTCTGCCTCTGCGCCTTTGCTCTGCGTCTGGCTTTTTTCGTAACTGTGTGTCTATCTAACTATCTGTGTGTCTATCTATCTATCTATCTATCTATCTATCTATCTATCTATCTATCTGTCTGTCTGTCTGTCTGTCTGTCTAACTATCTGTCTGTCTATCTATCTATCTATCTCTATCTATCTATCTATCTATCTATCTATCTATCTATCGCTCTCTCTATCTGTCTGTCTGTCTGTCTGTCTGTCTGTCTGCTGTCTTTCTAACTGTTGTCTATCTAATCTATCTGTGTTGTCTATCTACTAATCTATCTAGTCTATCTATCTATCTATCTATCTATCTATCGTGTCTGTCTGTCGTCTGTCTGTCTAACTATCTCGTGTGTCGATCTAACTATCTATCTATCTATCTATATATCTATCTATCTTCTGACTATTTTTATCTATCTATCTCTCTATCTATCTAATCTATCGTCTGTCTATCTGTGTGGCTGTTCGATCTGTGTCGTCTGTCTATTATCTGTGTGTCTGTGCTTCTGTGTGTCTATCTAATCTATCTATCGTATCGATCTATCTATCTATCTATCCTAATCTTATCTATCTATCTATTCTATCTATCTATCTATCTATCTATCTATCTGTCGTTCTATCTATCGTTATGTCGTTCTATCTATTTTTTATCTATCTATCGATCTATCTATCTATCTATCTATCTATCTGTGTGTCGTGTCTAGCTATCTATCTATCTATCTATCTATGCTACTATCTATTATCTATCTATCTATCTGTGTTTCGTCTATCTGTCTGTCTGTCTGTCTGTCTGTCTATCTATGCTGATTTGGTGTCTAACTATCTGTGTGTCTGTCTATCGCGTACTTATCTATCTATCTATCTATCTATCTGTGTGTCTGTCTGTCTGTCTGCCTGTCTATCTACTATTCTATCTATCTATCTATCTATCTATCTATCTATGCTATCTATCGTCTATCTATCTATCTGCTGTGTTTCTGTCTGTCTGTCTGTGTGTCTGTCTGTGTGTCTATCTGTCTATCTCTCTGTCTGTCTGTCTGTCTTGTCTGACTGTCTGTTTATCTATCTATTCTATCTATCTATCATCTACTATCTATCTATCTAGTCTATCTATCTCTTCTGGCTGTCTATGTGTCTTTCGTGTGTCTGTCTGTGTCTGTTCTGTCTGCTATATGTCTGTGTGTCTTCTTGTCTGTCTGTCTTTTCTGACTGTCATCTATCTATCTATCTATCTATCTATCTATCTATCTATCTATCTACTATCTATCTACTATCTGGCTGTCTGTCGTTTAAACTCATAGCTTTTCAAACTACTTTAATCTAAAAACCTTTAAATAAACTTGCAAGCTTTTAATTTAGTTTTAAATTTTTTTTTCCAAGCATTTTAAAAAAAACTTCGCAGACTAGGCTTTTCTCAAGCCACATCAGACTTTACTTTAGCACTTTACTGTTTTCTAGTTCACTAATATTTAATAGATTGTACTTTTTGTATTAATGGCTAATTTTTTAATTAGCACAGCGATGATATTGTGGTGCCTGTAAAGTAGAATAAGTTTATAGAAGATAAACTTTTAGAAAATAATACAAAGGGTTTTCATTCACAAGGGATCAATATATGGAATTACTTAGGGTAGGGTGTCTAACAGTTACGATTTAAACATATTTATATCTATGTCTCTCTTTTGCAAAAACATTTATGTGCTGCTGATTCGCCATGAACAAAAATCAGCCGGCTAACATAAACTGTGTGCAAAATAGAGGCTGGCACGATATATTGGGGAATTTTTTTTTTTTTAAATGAAGGTTTCTCTCACAATTCTGAAGAAAAAATATTAGACAACTAAAAATCTCATGGAATGTATGAATGGAATGGTTCAATGACTTAATCAAGATGTATTTGTTTCATTACTGGATGAATCAGCGTTCTTGAATGAATGATCAAATAAGCAAGATACATTTTTACCAACTTAAAAAAAAAAAAAATATGCGGCTCACATGAATAACTATAGGTGGAATTAAAATTTTAATTTTACAACAAGTATCTGATTCCTGACCTTAAATATCCTATTCTGGAATCGGAATCGATTTTCGATTCCCAACCCTAATGACATGTACTAAATAAATAAAAGTTTGTGGTTAAAATATGATGTGAAAAAAAACCAGATCAATATACATTGAAATATGCAGGGTGGTATGTACAATTAAACAAATAGTTCAATGGCAGCTTATCTTCAACAAAAAAACAATGTTCAAAGTTTTCCTTTGTTTTAGCCTATGTTATATATATGATATATAATATATATATATATATATATTTTTCTGTATTACTAACTTGATAAGAGAGATTTGGCCAGTTTAATATGTTTTCTGGCCAGTTTAATATGTTTTAATAAGTCTTGCAATATGTTTTCAGCCAACTCGTGACGATCGTGGGTGGTTCGTTAACCCGCTGGGTCCGAACCCGTGGTGGACGTGTGTGATTACAGTCATTCCCGCCCTCCTCTGCACCATCCTCATCTTTATGGACCAGCAGATCACAGCTGTGATCATCAACAGGAAGGAGCACAAGCTGAAGGTGCTGCTAGTTTCTTCAAACTGCCTTCAAGTCTGAATGAAATGAGTTAACCCTTCGTTTGACGTCTTGTTTCTACAGAAAGGCTGTGGCTATCATCTGGACCTGTTCATGGTGGGCGTGATGCTGGGCGTCTGCTCTCTGATGGGGCTGCCATGGTTCGTGGCAGCGACGGTTCTGTCCATCACTCACGTCAACAGTCTGAAGCTGGAGTCCGAGTGTTCGGCGCCCGGAGAACAGCCCAAGTTCCTCGGGATCAGAGAGCAGCGGGTCACCGGCCTCATGATCTTCCTCCTCATGGGCTGCTCCGTATTCATGACCTCAGTGCTGAAGGTCTGGAGCTCAATAATCAAGATATTCGTAATTGCATTTACATTCATGTACTTGACTGATGCTTTTATCCAAAATTATTTGCATTGCATTCAAGCTCTACATGTCATGCATACACCCTTGAAGTGAAAAAGTGTGATTAATTATATTAAATGTGAACTTGTAGTACATTCAAATCTTAAAAGTATATTTTTAAAAAGAATATAATATTACTGAAATAAAAGGTGTGTACTCATAAGTGAGTAAAAGTTTCTTAAGTACACTTTAAAAAAATAATGTTACATTAAAAGTTTCACTTTAAACTTTTAAATCATTGTTTTTATATTTTGTTGTGCTTTTAAGAAGTACTCTTGTTTCGACTGACATACTGAAGAAAAAAACCCGAAAAAAAAAAACAGAAGCAAAAAAAAAAAAAAACCAAAAAAGAAAAAAAAAAAAAAACAAACAATGATAAAAGGTACTTGATTAATTATGCTGTCGTTTGTTATTCAATATTACATTTAAAGCTAATATATTTTATATGTACTAAATTGCAACTTCATCATTACAGATGTGTAACTGCAAAGTTTTAATAGAAATTACATTAAAGTATATTTGTGACCCTGGAGCACAAAACCAGTCTTAAGTCGCTGGGGTATATTTGTAGCAATAGCCAACAATACATTGTATGGGTCAAAATTATCGATTTTTCTTTTATACCAAATTATCATTAGGATATTAAGTAAAGATCATTTTCCATGAAGATATTTTGTAAATTTCCAACTGTTAATATATCAAAACTTAATTTTTGATTGTAATATGCATTGCTAAGGACTTCATTTGGACAACTTTAAAGGCGATTTTCTCAATATTTTTATTTTTTTGCACCCTCAGATTCCAAATTTTCAAATAGTTGTATCTCGGCAAAATATTGTCCTATCATAACAAACCATACATCAATGGAAAGCTTATTTATTCAGCTTTCAGATGATACATATCTCAATTATTATTTTGGCTGGTTTTGTGCCATGGTGCACATTGTAATTAGCGATATTTATTTGCCTGTAACATTCAGTCAGTACACTTTAAGCATATTTCAGAAAACTATAAAAGCAATTACAAAATTACATACAAAGATGTACTTAAGCCCCACTTAAGGGGGTCAAAAAGCCTGTAAAGTTCAGCTAATTGCATTTCATATAAATTTAAACTATTTTACTTTGTATCTATTTTTAACTAAATTTAAACTAACTAATCAATTGCATTGTGGGCAATGCGCTGACATACAGCGCTGTTGTGCTGCGGGCGTCCTGAGTTTCACCCGCATCTATCTATCTGGATCCTATCTGGGGGGGCTCCAACGCCCATCTCTCTCCCACACTTCGGCTTTCCCTGTCAGTCTGATCTGCCCCGGCTGTTGTAAGAAAGGTAAAAGAAAAAGAAACAAAAGTGCCAAAAATAAATCTAAAAAAAAAATGTCTGGGGAAAAACAAATTCTAACAGTTCCATTATTAAGGTGTGCCTTAAGTTCACACTTAAGTATTATTATTATTGCCATAGTAAGTACTAAAGTGTACTTATTTTTCACAAAGGTAGTTCATTCATTTCCTGGGAAGCGAAACCACAACATGGGTTTTGCTAGCATTGTGCGGTTTGAATTATACAGTAGAAGCGCTATTTTAGAAGTGAACGTTAAAAGGGTTCATACTGTGAGGAATCAAATCATAGAGATCATTATACAATAAAAACACTTTTAAAACTCCAGGGTGGTCATATAACACTAAAAGTGATCAAATAATACTAACTTTTTTGCACAAAACCTCAGGGTGAAAAATTAGGTATGAAAATGTTTATTTTCTGTATTCCTTAGTTTATTCCAATGCCGGTGCTGTATGGAGTTTTCCTTTACATGGGTGCATCTTCACTGAGAGGAATACAGGTAAAAACACTATAGACAATGTCTGTTTACAGTGTAGAAGCATTTGCAACGTTTCGAACTTGCCAAATTGACAAAATGTTATTATATTTCCCCTGTTTTCTGTCATTTTAGTTTTTCGATCGTTTGAGATTGTCCGGGATGCCAGCTAAACACCAGCCAGACTTCATTTACCTGAGGCACGTTCCACTCCGAAAGGTTCATCTGTTCACCATCATCCAGCTCAGCTGCCTGGTTCTCCTCTGGGTCATCAAGACCTCCAGAGCCGCCATTGTCTTTCCCATGATGGTGCATACTGAACTTTTTTATATTATTGTTAATATTTACCACAGTATGCAAGCGTAAACTAGCTTTATCTGTCATGTATGTACAAAGTTAATTTACACTAGTAGTCAAAGGTCTGGACATATTTACTTCAGTCTCCTTCAAACTCATTTAAAGGCAAAATTGTAATTATATTTTTAGTTTTGTAAAAAAAAATTCAAATGTAGGTTGGCACAATACTAATCAGAAAGATCATGGAAACATATATAGTCTGCCAAACATGTCTAAGCGTACGTCTGATAGAGTAACTGCCTTGTTCTAGCATCTCTTAACTGTTTCCACTCATGGTTTTCGAGTAATATGTGATAATTGAATTAGTGATTTGCTCGCGGCAGGTGTTGGCGCTGGTGTTCATTAGAAAGCTGCTGGATTTTATCTTCACAAAGCGGGAGCTCAGCTGGCTCGATGACCTCATGCCCGAGAGCAAGAAGAAGAAACTGGAAGACGCTGAGCGAGAGGTGAGCTATACAGTTTATTATCTAAATGAAACGGTCACTGTGAATAAGCACTTGGGATATGGCTGCAAGCAGCAATTTGCAAGGTCCAAGCAGAAAGCGGAAAGAACAAATGAAATGCACAGATGTGCCTGACATCAAAGATCAGAAGAGGAGTTTTAAGGGTAACACTGTGTATAGACAAGACTTCTAATCAAATCCTGAAAAGTAAACAGAAAAGTTTGGGGTTGGTAAGATTTTTGAATGTTTTTGAAGTTTGTTTTGCTCACCAAGGTCAAAAATACTGTAAAAAACATAATGTGAAGTATTATTATGATTTAAAAGAATTCTTTTATATTTGAATATATGTAAACATTTTAAAAATGAAATATAAATAAATGAATTCCTGTGATGTAAAACTGAATTTTCAGCATCATTACTCCAGTCTTCAGTGTCTCATGATTCTTCAGAAATTCTAATATGCTGATTTGCTGCTTATTTTTGTGGAAACCATGATACATTGTTTAAGAATGCTTTAATGAATAGAAAGTCTTTTTTATTGAAATATAGAAATAGTTTTGTCTTTATAAATGTCTTCACTGTCAATTTTGACCAGCTTAATTCATCCTTGCTGAACAAAAGGTTTAATTTCTTTTAAAAACTCCAAACTTTTGAATGGTAGTGTATTATCAAGTCAAAGTGTCAGGAACTTGCCGCCCTCTGTCATATTTTTGTGATATGACCATTTACCTCTTCATTCATTTACTTCATATTTATTAAACATGACGCAAATAAGTATTTGAAGTTAATGTTTATTTATTTCAAGTAACATTTAAAAAAAATACATGGTTTCCGTTTTAGTGGCTTTTCCTGTTTCTCTTGATTCCTTAGATAAGATTTAAGGACAACGATTTTTTTAAATATTTAATTAATTTTACATAATTAGAAAAATTTATATTTATTATAAAAAATGCCAATGGAGTTTTTAAGTTTGATGACTCTTTTCAGGTCTAGCAATCCACGCGTTCAATTAGAGGCTACCGCATATTCGGAACCTTGATTTCTTCAAAGACATAAAACAGCTGAATTTAAAATATTATATATATATATATATTATTATTATAATTATATATCTATATATATTATATATATATATATGATTCCTTTTGGTTAGGGTTAGGGTTTTGTACATTTTAGGGTTAGGGTTTTGTACATTTTAGGGTTAGGGTTTTGTACATTTTAGGGTTAGGGTTTTGTACATTTTAGGGTTAGGGTTTTGTACATTTTTCATTTGTATTTAAATCATTGCATACATATATCACTCTCACTCAGACGTTTTTGTAATTCCATGCTTTCAGATTTGAAAATGCTACAATTTCAAATTTACATTTAGAATAACTCTGCAAACATTTGTCAACCATTCCTTCACATTTAGCTACCTATATGTCCATATAGCGTGCATGCACAGGTTTGTGCAAATCAGTTATGTGGTTCATGAGAAGATGATTTTTGTTTTAAACAAAAATCTAGGCAAAAGATCTAAGAAAAGGAACATAAATCTCACATCTGTTGTTCAAATGGACCAGCTGCACTGAGCGATTATATTTAATATTTTGGTACTCTAGTTGCTAGGCAGCACTAATCCATCACATAATTAAGATTATTAAAGTTTGTCATCGAAATAACCTCCATGCAAAATTTTGGTGACTTCTTGCCACACAGCGACAAAGTTGGAGCAGTTTTTAAAAAGAAAAATAGGGAACGAACAAAAACATCACAGTTTGGACCCCTAAAAACACGAGTAATTAGCATTTGGAAGACAATGTCCGTATAACTGAATGATACAACATGAGTTTATTCACGTAAGCTGAATGAAAGTAAAAGCATGAGTTTTCTTCGTCGAGTTTTTAAAATCCTTTTGCTTTAATGAGGAGATCTGATTTGTGCTCCAGTTTTGTTTTTCCTGCATTCGGAGACTTTCTGACCCCCTGGCACATAATCTCATGTTTTACTCTTGCTAAAATTGCCATGATACGTTTCTTATAGAGGGACCCCGATTCACCCACCTCAGCATCTGAATGCATTCATTTCATGCCAAACAAATGGAACATGAATCGATCTGCCAAAATGTCCTTCAGCTTAATTATTTAATCTCAAAGGGTCTCTGAAGTTCTCTTTGGCTGGACGGGAATAAAACTCTCTCTCGCTCCTTCTCCCTGTGTTTACTGCCAGGAGGAGCAAAGTATTTTGGCAGAGGAAGAAGGAATCGTACAAGTGCCATTGGAGGGACATTACAAGTATGGACCAGATTTTCCTAACTAATTCTCACAATAGCAAGCGATACTAGATTTTGTTGCTTTATTAAAACAATAGGGCGATACTTGACAGTGATTTTACCATGGGTTCTGTATTTTTTTATAAACATACTTGCATACATGCTGTACATATATACACTAGAGAATCGAAAGAATAAAAGAAGTAGAATTAAATAACTTGAGACTTGATATACGTTTAGAAAAATTAAATAAGTAGAATGAATGTAGAAAATACGTTAACAGGTTTTGAAAAAAGACACAAATTATAAATATTGACATTTATTAATAATTGGAATAAGCAGTTGTTGTCAAGCATTCAACATCGCATTACAATTTGGAGTCAAATTATGTTTTATGATTGGTTTCATGCACGCACAAGATTATTAATGTTATATTTTATTGATTTGAATGATGTTTTTATTGGTTATTTTCAGAGATGATCCTTCTACTATCAACATCACTGATGAAATGTCTAAAGGCTCCTTTGGAAGCACTTGGAACTCCAAAACTGATCTGAACACAAAAAGGTTCTGATTTCATATTTTGTCTGTTTCAAGCGCCAGAAAATCTCTCTGCAACCAACCACATGATTTGAAGAATCGTTCCTCTTTATTACTCTCGGTTGTAAATGGTGCAGACGAGTTACATTCTGAAGTTTAAAAGTCAGAGTTATTTAACCCTTGTGCTGTGTTGAAAATCCTTTACCTAATTTGTTGTTCCCGGTCATTTCAAATAGTTTGTAAATCACTCGTTATGCTATATTAATCACCATTTTTTGTCAACTTGTTTTCTTTTAATTAGCAGAGGTTTTGATTGTAGGCCTCATTGATCTGAGTTCATCTGCATATCAGTTTCTGAATGAAAAAAAACAAACAAACATTATTTGTAGATTTTTATTTTTTTATTTTTTGCATGGGCTCAGCTCAATGAGGCCTACAATCAGTCAATTCCAAAAACAAATACAAAATCTGTACTAACTTAAATAAAACATGTTGATTGAATTCAATATTTGGTAGTGATATAGCATAATGAGAAATCTAGAAGGAGTTTTTTTGTTGGCCGGTCATTTTTGACACGGGGTAAAACACCCCATGTGTAACAAGGTACAAAACTATTAAAAAGTACAACTATTACTGTATCAACATTTTGGGGATGTTGTTATACCCCGTGTAGTCCAATGCGATAACATTAACTAGCATTTTAAAATCGAAATAATAGAATCAATGATGCAAATTCTTCAAATATGAGACCAAACCAAAGTATGCTGTAAAGCAGCAAAAAAGACAATAGTGTCATTATTCAGCTCAATAACTGTGTAAAGTTTATCAGACATTATAAAATGTGTTATTGTCTACAGAAGACAATAGTGACATTATTCAGCCAGAGACAAGTTAAAAAAAATGTTGTCATCCGATAAGTGTTAGTGAAGTCAAATCAATAATATGTATCAATAATTTGAAAACGATTTTATTACTTTACTTTAGTATTAAGAATGATTGTGCACAAAACAGTAACTTTCAGGTAGTTTTGTTCCTGCTGGATTTAATTACTTTTTTTAATTTATTTTTTATTAGCCCCCTTTCCTAAGCTTGCAGATGCTGATCCCCAAAGGTAAGCGCACTGGACTGTTCTCATAGCAACATCCCACGTCACTTTACGATCTCATCATGTCTTTCTTTGCATGGCAACAGCTATTTTGACCAAATGTGCGGCGTTAGACAGATTTGATTGTAATCCATCTGGAACAGATATTTACCATTATGTGTCTCTCCAAGAATGCTTGAATTCAGCCCAATTTTTCCATCCAGTTACTCAGTCGAAAACAATAAATCATTCACATATCTCTGTAAGTGTCAGACAAAGATAGACAGCATGTGATCATCCTTTGTTGTTGTTGTCGTTTTTTTTTTTTTTTTTTACTGCTCACAGGAAAAATGTTTAATCAGTTGTGAGCTTGTAATGTGTGAATGTGTGTCTATTAGATTATTATTGAGATCATTGCGTGTTTCACTGGCAATCATAAGGAACTATTGTGGCACAAAAAGTCTTTCGACATGACGATACTTAAAGGAATAGTTCAACCAGAAATGAACATTTGCTGAAAAATACTCTCCCTTAGGTCTTCCAAGATGTAGATGAGTTTGTTTCTTCACTAGAAGAGATTTAGAGTAATGTAGCATTCCATCACTTGCTCACCAAAGGATCCTCTGCAGTGAATGGGTGCCGTCAGAATGAGAGTCCTAACTGCTGATAAAAACATCACAATAATCCACAAGTGATCCACACCAGTGGTTCTCAAATGGGGGTACGTGAGATGACGGTGAGGAGTACGCGAACAAAATTCTGAGTTTTGGCATTCATTTAATTCTACCACAACTTAAAGTAACATTAAAACCGAAAATGTCTTTCTGACAAGCAAAATGCTGTTTCTAATGTAAAAACAGGAAAATGGGGATGCTGTAATACATGATATCCAATCAGCTTACCACATCTTTTGCGGTCAAAACTGACTGCATCCACACAAGCAGCATGCACGTGATAGGATGCCAGCTGAATATGCTGTTTTAGCAAATCGCGCTGCTGTTCAATATATCTTTAAAAGTAGATTTTCACTTATTAGCATGAAGAGCAAATATTGACACGCACTGTACATTGAGATCGATTTAAACTCTTTTCGATACAGACACACTCTGTGCGTGTTTTTGTTTTCATGTTTAAAATACGAGCAATAATGCAAATTTTCCTGAATATATCCAAACGATGGCAAATGTGACCATTTTTTTTTACAACCGTTCAACGAAAAAGGTAATATTAAGTTAACATTTTACATTTTAAATGTAGCCTACATTTTGAACAGAATATTGTCATGTTTGTTCTATTTTGCAACGAAATAATAGTTCCAACGAAATCCGTATCATCTGGTGAACGAATCTGCGGCTTTGAACGATTGGAGAGTCGGGTGATTATAACGCCATTCATACACAGGCATTTTGCTTTTATGAATGAATGAATGAATGAATGACGCAACGGCTGGCTCATTAAGACAGCGACTTGTCGCCACCTACTGGTGGTTTTATTTTTAAATCTACAGGTATCACTTCGATTTGCCATCATTTATTACTTTTATTTATTATATTAATAATACACTTAATGGAATGTTGAGAATATGACATAAAACATGACACAATTAATAAGGATAGAAAATATTTGCCTTTATAAAGATACAAAAAATGCACCTGTAAATCAATTTAATAGAAAAGGTGTGACTGCGGTCTAAGTGGAAGAGAGGGGGTACGCAGAAGAATGTTAAATGCCCCAGGGGGTACGCGGCTGTAAAAAGTTTCGAGAACCACTGATCCACACGATTCCAGTCCATCAGTTAACGTCTTGTGAGGCCAAAAGCTGTGTGTTTGTAAGAAACAAATCCATCCAGATGTTTTTAACTTTAAACTGTTGCTTCCAGCTAAAATACGAGTCCATAATCCATAACACTTTTTCCAGTCGACAGATTCCAAGCTCATGAGAGGTCTGTCTTAATAGTCTTGTATAGTATTGTTGAAAATCAGTTTCTCTATGGAGTAAATAAACGGGATTCGCTTAATTGATAAACAGTTGCTCAATATAGTCATTATGCACTAAAGAGCTATTGCAGTTTAGGGTAATACAAGTGAACTAATTCCCTTTTTATGTCATTTTGCAGCCTGTCTAATAATAAAGATGCACAAGAGCGTTGATACAGAAGATTCCTGTATTCACACACACAACACACACACACACACACACACCACACATTTACCTGGCTATCCAAACCGACTAATTGTTTTTAAAGGAATAGTTCACCAAAAAAAATAAAATTATATATATCAAATAATATATCACATACATACATTTATGTTTATTACTTTTTCTTTTGCGAACCATTCCTACAGGTATAAATAATGCACATTATAATTGCTTCAGACTAACCTATACATATACTCAACCTCTAAACCTACTCCGAAAAGTAAACTTTTCACATTTATGTTATAATTTTCTGTAAGTTGTTACAGATTTAATTAACTTCTGGAGACTTTTTTTCTAGCATTTTTGACCTTAAAGTATTGCTAGTTTACAAGTAAACGCACAGTGACAGTCTAATAACTTGTTTGACACCTCGGCTCCCTGTCTTGTCTGGTGTTTCTGTATTTTTAAATTACATCACAATGCTAAGCTTTTTAGCTTCTAGATATAAAGCCTGTGCATATAGTAATACCAGCAAATAAAGTGGTGATTGTTGTGTGGGAGATGAGAAGAAAGTGTGGCAGAATGTGAAATTAGTTTCAACTTTTATTTAAATGCACTTTGGAGTATTTTATATGTTTTGTATTTTTTTTTTTAAATAGCATTCCTGCACAACTTTCACTTCCCTAAAGGTACAGTTTTAAATGTGTAGACAATATCTACTGTAGGTGAGCAATTAATAGCCATTTTATCATTAAATCGCATGCATCACAGTTTTTGTATTCATGTTTTGGGGTGGTGAAGAAACTTTTTTCATATAAAGTTACAGAGTCACTGTAAGGCTGAGTGATATATAGCTAAACCAATTGTATCATTTTTACCCTTTTTGATGATATTCAGTATATTCACACCATTGCCATATTTTGTCCTTAAGCAATACACTTCACCCCAGGTTGCTTGAGGGTCAGTATTAATGTAGTCAGTGTATTTACTTTTAAGACGCTTGAATAAAAAGCATAAACACATAGGCTACTGTAGATTCTTGATATACCTGCAATATCATTAATATCAGACAATTGCTGTGTTTTGTTTAAGACTACCTGTGCTTTAATGCAATGTTAATCATAGAAAATTCATTTTAGCTATTAATATTTTTCTGCAAAAATTTGTACCAAGAATGCTGCTTGTGTAAATATTATTTCCATCAGAGTTTATACCTCTATTTTGAAGGCTGTACGTCGATCCTCACAATGCCAAAGTGTGGATGTGTTTTCACGCTAATAATGGTGGTGGAGAGACCTCTGAAGTCATATCAGCTGCACATCAGTAAACGGTTCCCTCAAAATGATTGCATTATCTCTTGTAAGCAAATGAATGCATTCACTGGATACTGTAGATACAGACTACATTCCCTTTTCACAAAATAAAGCAATAGTGTTTTAGAAGTGCGGGTCCATCTAATAATGAAGGTTTTGCATGTTGAGGTCATCATGCAATTAATAATTTCCATTTAAAAACTTTAACTTCTGCCGCTTATAATGCTATGTGTATTTATAACAAAATAGATTAAAAAATCATACATACTTTATAATCATTACCATAAATTGATTCAAATGTTTTCCTTTTATTATTATGTATATTTGTTTTGTATGGCTTATATCTTCACACACAGATGGTTTGATTTTGAAAGACAAGAGTGATTGTTATCATGCAAATATTTTCACAGTTTATTAAAATGTTGATTTAGGCTTAAGTCCTATTGCATTATTATAATGTCTAGTTCTTTTGACTGTTTTGATGTTTTTGTAAATTAACTTGAATGAACTATCACTAGATCCTCTGTATGGTGTGACTTTGGGATCTTTTATCTGTATGCTTTTTTTGGGTTATGACATAAGCATTACCTTCATTTGCACTTGTATTTCATGAACTGTGAGGGAACTAATTAGACTTTTCTGGAAATTTTATTCCTGCTATTTCTTCTACAGTGAAATAAAAAGCTCTGCCGTATGAATATTGATGTATGCCTTGATGAAGTATATCTCATACCTTGTTTCTGTAATTACCAAGGAAAAAATGCACAATATGTCAAAGTCATATCAGTCTGACATACAGTTTGTTAAATAAATGTGATTTTAACAGTAAATAAAACGCTCTTGCGGATGTAGAGTGACAGAGTAATAGCTTGAGTCATATTTGAGGTTTAATGCCCAAATCATTTTTGGGGCCCAAGTATTAATTTTTTTTGTGAGCAAATACTAATGTTATTAGTGCAAACATCTTCAACCACATCCTCAGATTTGCTGATAATAGCCTAATAATAAATCGTGAGTTGCTGTACAAGCCCATTATAGAAAGTAGACTGAAAATATTTATATACGAATAGAAAACAAGTACAAGACAATGTAAATAGTTTCGTGTGAAGAAAAAAAAACAATAGGTATTAAAAGAATTTAGTATAGATATTAATAGTAAGTGCAATTTATTTTAGGTGTCTGCAAAAAAAATTAAGTTAAAATGTTCCCTGTTGATTTTATGTAGCTCTGCCCTTTTCAGCACTGCACTCGTTGTCTTAAAGCTGCAGTCTGTAAATTTTGCCTCTTTGTCGCCATCTCTGTTTGAAACCTACAATTGCAGTTACTTGCGGATTTATCTTCCTTGCGTGGGCTGTGCTCCGGCACAGCTCCAGCTCGGATGAATCTAATGTTTTGAAGTGAATGTGTGGCTGTCAGTCACCGCACCGGTGTGGATACTGTACTTAGGTTTCACAGATTCTCGTCTTAGAAGATATGACCCAAATAAGAATTTTCACCGGATATTGTCATCAGAACAAGTAAGTAACAAGTCTGCCACGTTTGTTCTGACCAACTGAGGAAGAAAAAGCATTACAATAAATTGCGCTTCCAATGACGTTTAAATCTAACAATCGATAATCTCATATCACATCAAACCGTGCAAATTATTATTATTGTTATATTTTGTTCTCAAATTGTTAATGTTAACAACATCAGCATTGCGTGACTATGTGTATATAGTGTGTATTAGTGTGTAGATTTCAATTTCTGTACAGTCTAATCTCTAATTATCATACCATTCGAATTTCATATTAAGAAATTCTTTTAACCCAAAAAGCAAATTATGCTCCCTTCCAAGTTGTTGTCTTTAAAATACAAATCTTGTGCAATCCCAGGTTATCTGTAATCAGATGCACATTTAAAAATGGAATAATTTAATTTCAGTCACACATGTGACCCTGGAGCACAAAAGCAGTGTTAAGTCGCTGGGGTATATTTGTAGCGATAGCCAAAAATACATTGTATGGGTCAAAATTATAGATTTTAATTTTATGCCAAAAATCATTAGGATATTAAGTAAAGATCATGTTCCATGAATATATTTTGTACATTTCCTACTGTAAATATATCAAAACTTAATTTTTGATTAGTAATATGCATTACTAAGAACTTCATTTGGACAACTTTAAAGGCGATTTTCCTCCAATATTTTAGATTTTTTTTGCACCCTCAGATTCCAGATTTTCAAATAGTTGTACTCTGCCCAAATTTTGTCCTATCCAAACAAACCATACATCAATGGAAAGTTTATTTATTCAGATTTCAGATGATGTATAAATCTCAATTTCGAAAAATTATTGACCTTTATGACTGGTTTTGTGGTCACATATGTGTTTCATAAACGCATGATCCTTAATGGATTACAATCCGCCATCAAAATGATGAATTTAATTATTCCAGCTGCTGTGAGAAAAGGCTAAATGATCCGTCACCTGCAGCATCCTCACATGCCATAACCTACTAGCAGGGCCGCATTAAGACTGTAAGGGGCCCCTGGGCTTTACCTCTTGAGGGGCCCTTCATCAACGAGAACTACAGCCTACATTCACTCAGTCTTTATAATCAAAGCTCAAGTTGTCATCCTTTTATTTTGCAGCTATAAATGTCATTAACAACAGATTAAAACAGGTTTTTTTGTCCCCCCCCCCCCCCCCCCTGTCTTAAAAATAGACACAAATATCACTGCATGAAATACACATGCACATACCCGGACATATTTTACACAGATATCTAAAAATGTCTAGCATTAAATTGCATGTGTTAATGTTGGTTAAATGCACTATGAACTAACATTAAAGAACAGAGGAAGGTATATTATTAAAGGTAAATGTACACATTTACAAAACGTTCTGTGCACTTTGAGTTACTCCTTCACAAATATGTCAAACTGCTTGTGGATCTTTGTAACAGGCTGGTAAGTTAATTTACATGTTCACTAATCTTACTCTACACATGCAATTTTTTAAGTCACTAATTTACCTTAATGATAGTGACATCATTTATTAACATTAACCAAAAGAAATAGAAGATGTGAAATATTGTTAATCACGATAGTTCTTGACTCTTGATCAAGACTCTTGACTCTTGACAGCTAACTAGGCTAATGAATATTAACGAGAGAAACCTTTGTAACGTGCTACAGTAGGCTACATTTTTAAGTGTTTATCAAAATTGTATTTTAGCATTTTTAATTAAAATTAAGGCCACCAGCTGGACAATAAGGACTGCCCGATGGCCCGGGGCCAGCGTGAAAGACGCTTGGGACAGATGATGGATTTGTCACGAAATTTAAACATTCAAGAGGGTTTAAAGCATTCATGCAGACCTCCATTCAGTGTGTTCTGAGCGCACATATAGAGCAGCATCTCAAACAGCGGGCAAGCCTGAATTGCGTTTCTTTCCAGGAAAATACATACAAAAGTAAAAAATGTATGCAATTTATGCAATTTCTGTACCTGAATACCTACAAACTCTAAAACCTAACGCATTGTTTCATTTTTATCTTTGTTCTATTTATTCATTTATTTAGGCTATTTGTTCTATTGTTTGTAATTGGTTCATTTGTTCTTATTTACTGACTTGTCTTCAATTGGATTCGAGAATTGTAAAATTTAACAGGTAGGCCTATCTATAAATTTGGTTTTGAAAAAACAATGATAAAACAATTTTTTTGTGGCAGGGCAAATCAAAATTTTAACCACAGTTGTGGCAGTATGAAAAAATGTGCGAGGATTTTTAATGTGTTATGGCCGAGCGGAGGAGGGAAATAAATTATCCGGAAGGAAATGGGTATTTAAGGTGGAGCTGCAGGAGAGCGCAGCACTAATTAGCAGATAGATGCAGGTCACCTGAATCGAGTCAGACGCTGTTGCTGCATTGTGGAGACCTCGCTGTGTTTGGGCAGGGTGGATCGCTATGAGCGCGAGTTGCCGGGCGATCGGTTGAGTATGCGTGCTGCACCTCCGGACACCAGCTGCAGAGCGACGCAAGTGCGAGCGGGATCTCAAGGTGAATTGCTGTTGTTCATCTCCTAAACCTCCTGTTAAGAAAACTTCCCCCCTGCCGTTAGCGGCCAGCAATCCATTCGTATCTCAAAAACACACTCTTTTTTGGCACACAAATATCGCAAACATCCACAAACATTAACGTGGGCACTTTCACAAAATATTTAACGTTCGTAATCCTTGCTGTTTGGTATTTGTATCATCTACAAATATAATCAAGTGTTTAATTGTTTACGGTTATCTAAGAATTCTATATTTAATGTTTTCTTCCATGTTTCTAGTTTCTACACATGGGATCTCAAGGAGTGTTGAAGCGGCTGAGGTTTACATGCATCAGTGGAACTGCTACCGCAGAGGCACCTTCCATTTTCTTTCAAGTTTTATTATTTCTTTGTCATTGATGGACTAGAAAAATGGTGTAAAGGCTATATGGGAATTTAGCCACAAAGCTTGTTTTTATTTTTATTTTTTCTCTTTGGTGGATTGTTGAAAATATGAATGTGAACCAAAGTACTACGTTTTCTGTTTGATTCCATATTGATTGCTGAAAGTATCGCTTTGAAACTGAGATTGCATTTGTGCATGTGAACTTGAAACCGAATGCAACGTTTTTCTGTTTGTTTTTCCCCCATTAATTGTTAAATACAACTTTGAAGCTATGAACCTGAAGTTATTTTGTGTGGACATTTCATTCCAATTATTTTTGTAACCGGTGGCTAAAAAAAAGCTATTCTGGGTAAAACGGTTATATTTGACAAGACTGAGCTTGTCTGGCGCCCGAACTAATCCGATCTGATTTGTTAAAGTTAGTTTTTTTTTTAATATTCTCTCGTTAATATTCTTTAATCTGATAGCAAGGTTCCTTGGCGCCCGCCACCGCTACATAAGTGGCGCCCGAACAGGGACTTGAACCTATATAGAAAAAATTATTTCCTTCCCAATTAAGGGAATTTGAAACTAAACTTGAAACTTGTGTGGTTGAAGTTAACTGGTGAAGCTTGTAAAACAAAAATTGTGATCAAACTGTGATATGTCAGTTTTTTTTGATGAAAAGGTGTTGAAGTGTATATGGTAACCTTTGTCATTTGTACTGTGTGGGGAAACAGCATTGCAGTAATTCCGTAGGTTAGCTGCAAGGTAAAAATTAAATTAAGATAATGGAAGTGTGCCTTAGTAGAGTACTTGTGGGTCCGAAATTGTGAGTTGGTGTTTGTGGGTGAAATTGAACACTGGTACAACCTCGTATTTTGTTGTTGCTGTTGTTTTTTATTTGTTTCCCCATAAGTACTGTTATACACTACATTTACATAACAATTACACCACACCTTACACATTGACTTGACACACACACTACAAACATGGCCACTAACCCTCCTTCACCTTCGACGTCTGTGGAAATTGAACCCCCCCCAGACATAGCAACTCCCACCTGGCCAATTGCATCACGTCCCCAGTTTACCCCTGGACCTCCTCCACCTCATGTTTCCAATGTGCCATACACTCATACGTCATCCAGCACCATCTATCCAGGAGCCCATGTGCAGTTTGCTTCAGCACTTGCTGGCAGCACTCCTGTGCCAACCCTTACCTGGGAACAGGGGCCAGGCCCCATGCAGCTATGCACATCACCTGAACTCTCCTCTCCCTTTTCTGTGACACAGCAGGATTTGCCCTGTGTACTTCCAACTCCAGGGAGAGAAATGCACTACCTTACGTCACAAGTGCAAGGTAACTGGGAAACTCTGATGGATTTCATTAAAAAACAAGAGAAAGCAGTTTATGAACTTACCCAGGAGGTGAAAGCAACTTCTTCCCAGCACTGTGACCAAGTTTCCCACCTAGCTATCAAAATGAAGGACAACCAGCAGCAAGTTCTCACACTTTTGGCTACAAACAAAAAGCAGGATGAGGCTGAGGCTGATCAACTAACCAAAGCCATCAAACTCATAATTTCAAGTGAACTTCAAAGAGTGGAATCTACCTTTGTCGCTGAGGTGCGCTTCATGGTGGATCAGCTGCAGCTAGAAGTTAAACAGGACCTTAAAACCATACAACAGAACTTCCAAAAAACCCATGATCAGATAACCAAAGAACTCCATCAATGTAATGTCCAAATGGTCAGTCTTTGCATAGACTTTAAAAAATTCCAGACTGATATGTTAGACCAATGTAAAGTGCAAGAAAATAAATTAGTGGATCTGCTTGAGAAACATGCACCATCTGACACTACCTCCCTCTCTTCATTACCTCCCACTACCTCAGTGACAGTACCTGCCCCTCTTCCCACTACTGCAGTAGTAAGAAGCGACCATCTAAAGTTAACATTCCCCACCTTTGGACGTCCATCAGATGACCCTGACCCTTTGCTATATTTGACCCGCTGTCAAGATTTTTTAGCATTACATCCCCTGGATGATACAGACCTGCTGGCCACTTTCCGAACTGTACTTTATGGAACAGCCCGTGACTGGTGGGAGGTTGCCAGATCTTCTATAACCACATGGGATGAGTTCGAATCCGCTTTCCTCTCCGCCTTCCTTTCTGAGGATTATGAGGATGAGCTGGCTGATCGAGTCAGAACTAGAACTCAGGGTGAGAAAGAATCCATTAGGGATTTTGCGTTCTCGTATCGAGCTCTCTGCAAGAGGTGGAAGCCTGCCTTAACAGAA
This sequence comes from Sinocyclocheilus anophthalmus, assembly GCA_018155175.1. Taxonomy (NCBI): domain Eukaryota; kingdom Metazoa; phylum Chordata; class Actinopteri; order Cypriniformes; family Cyprinidae; genus Sinocyclocheilus; species Sinocyclocheilus anophthalmus. Next base: position 215,179 of record JADLZN010002391.1, on the reverse strand, counting down.
AGTGACATGGTAAAAATGATTCTTAAAAACATCAAACCCTACCTTGCCAGCCCGCTACGTGGTCGAGTAAGTACTGTTGAGGAGTTAGTGAAGCTGGGTCATCAGCTGGAGAAAGATTATGCACAACAACTACAATACGAGGGACGTAAAGGTATTAAGCCACCGGCCATGCCACAAAGACCTGACTTTGGCCAATCTGTAGAGAAGACTCAAGTACAATGCTGGCGGTGCAAAGGTTATCATTCACCTGGGAATTGCCCTCACTTTATTCCTGGTCCTTCCAACCAGCCTTCTGTACAGCATCGCCCCACTGGTAACAAGCGGTCTTTCCAACCCTTGAAGTCTGGTGGTCCACCACACCAGCCAACCACACCTTCCAGCAACACGGTGTCTGCAACAGGGTCACTTTCACACTATGAAGAGAACAGCACTACTGGTTTTTATACCCCGAATCAGTTAACTGCTGTACCACAACAATTGGTGGTACCCATTAGTATCGGAACCTGGAGAGGGAAAGCGATTATTGATACAGGCGCAAGTTACACCCTCATCTATGAGAACCTATGGACAGAACTCAAACCACAAGACAACCTTCAACCTTGGACCCTTGGACCTCTTTATTTAGCTAATGGTGAAGCAGAAGTTCCGTTAGGATGGATAAATCTTCCGATTGTTCTCCATAGTAAGACTTTCACAGTACAGGTTGCTGTCCTTACCTCTAGAGCCCTTGCCTATGCAGTGATTCTGGGTTTAGACTTCATTTTCCTCAGTGGACTGCAGATTAACGTGACGGACAGGAAGTATTCCTTCAAGGCTGCCCCTGATGAAGCCTACCCTTTCCAACCAGGCCAGGCAAGTGTACCTGTGGTGAAGTCACCACACCTGAAAAAGAGACAACAGTTGAAGAGTGCTAATCAGAGCCTCTCTCTACTCAGTTCCATTCCTCCACCACAACTCCCCCTGCTATCACAACCTCTTGACAGCTGTGATGAACAAGGATTAATTGATATCGCTGTGGGTGATGCTCACTTACCACTTGATGGAAGACAGCTACTAAGGCAAATCTTGGAGTCCCACTCTCAGGTGTGTGCCCTCCGTCCTGGACGGACAATGTTCTCCAACCCGCCTCTATATCACACTCCATTCCATTAAACACTCGAGCCCCCCTGCCTCCCCCCCCCCCCCCCCCCCCCGCGCCGCCCCCCCCCCCCCCCCTAGTCTGCCCCCCCCCCCCCCCCGCTCCCCCGCCTCCTCCCCGGCCCCTTACCGTATGAGTCCTTCTAAACAAGCTGTTGTGAGAGAACAGCTAGAGGAGATGTTAAAGGCAGGTATCGTGGAAGCATCTCACTCGGCCTGGGCATCCCCTATCGTCCTTGTACCAAAAAAAGATGGTAAAATGCGATTCTGTGTTGATTTCCGGAAAGTTAATGCTATAACAGAGAGTGATGCATACCCCCTTCCTAACATCACCGAAATTCTTGAATCCCTCTCTGGGGCAGCCATATTTTCTACCATCGACCTTAACAGTGGCTACTGGCAGGTGACAATGGATCCACCTAGCAAACCCATGACTGCCTTTATCACTCCATCAGGGGGACTATATCAGTTTAAAGTCATGCCGTTTGGGTTAAAAAATGCCCCAGCGACTTTCCAAAGACTGATGGAGACAGTTTTAGGAGAACTACGAGGTAACATATGCTTCGTCTATATTGATGACATCATAGTTTACTCACCATCTATGGACCAGCATTTCCTCGATCTCCAAACCATTATCCATCGATTGCAGACTGCAGGCTTGACTATCAACCTAAAAAAGAGCAAGTTCTGTCTTCAAGAGTTGACATTCCTTGGACACGTAGTGAACATTCATGGTATTTCAGCAGACCCGAGTAAGGTTGAAGCCGTACGGTCATACCCTGTACCTCGTAACCTCAAAGAGGTTCAGCGCTTCCTTGGACTCGCTGGGTGGTACCACCGGTTTGTACCAAACTTCTCCCGGATTGCAGAGCCCCTTAATGCCTTGAAGAAAAAGGGTCGTGCATTTCATTGGTCTTCTCAATGTCAACAAGCTTTTGAACAACTAAAAGCATGCCTCACCTTACCTCCCATTCTTGGACATCCCAACCTTGACCTCCCATTTATTGTATATATGGATGCAAGCAACACTGGACTAGGTGCTGTGTTGACGCAGCGGAGGGACCAGGGCTCCGAGAAGGTGATTGCCTACGCTAGCCGAACCTTGAACAAAGCCGAATCAAATTACTCCGCGACTGAGAAGGAATGCCTTGCCGTTGTATGGGCTCTGGAAAGGTGGCAGCATTATCTAGAGCCCAAATTGTTCACGGTTGTGACAGATCACTCCGCTCTCCAGTGGGTAATGAGCTCTACAAGAACCACCAGCCGTCTCATTAGATGGGTCCTTCGGTTGCAAAAGTTTGATTTTGTAATTGAATATCGTAAAGGAAGGCTGAATGTCGCACCTGATGCACTCTCCCGGATCCATGCCCAGCCCAGTTGCAGTGTATATGCCAGTCGCACAGAGGAGTCAGATCTTCCAATCACTGCTGCTGCTATATGGGAGGAACAACACAAGGATCCTGCAATCATTAAGATATTTCAAACACTGGCAGAAAATGATGATCAGCTAAGGAATCAGTATGAGGTAGTCGAAGATAAATTGTACTACACGACTCAACTGAAGACTGGCCAACGCCATTATCGGGTGTACGTTCCCAGCACTCTGGTTTCACCCCTCCTCCAACACTATCATTCAAATCCTTTGAGTGGTCACATGGGTATTTACAAGACTTACCAGAGGCTGCATGATGTTGCATTTTGGCCTGGGATGTGGGCGGATGTGAAGAATCACGTTAAACGATGTATCAAATGTCAAACACTCAAAGGAGAAAATCGGAAACCTGCAGGAAAAATACAACAAGTTAGTACATCACATCCCAACGAAATGTTAGGCGTTGACATCATGGGACCAATGCCCCGAAGTACCCACCAGAACGAGTACCTGCTTGTCTTTGTGGACTATTTTTCTCGCTGGGTGGAGCTATTTCCCATGCGGAAGGCTAGTGCACAAACCATTGCAGCAGTTTTTCAGAGAGAGATTCTTACACGATGGGGTGTTCCTGACTTTATCCTGTCTGACAGAGGTGCTCAGTTCCTGTCTGCCATATTTAAGGAGGTATGTGGTAAATGGTGTGTCACACAAAAACTCACGACCGCCTACCATCCACAAACAAATATGACAGAGAGAGTGAATCGTACCCTAAAGTACATGATTGCTGCTTACGTAGAAGACAATCATAAAAAATGGGATCACTACTTGCCTGAACTACGATTTGCAGTCAATTCAGCTGTCCAGGAAACCATTGGCATGACACCAGCAGAACTCCACCTAGGGAGAAAATTGCAAGGTCCAATGGACAAACTGTTGCGAGGCAAGAATCTCAGTCCGGATTTACCCCCCTATGATGTTGTCAATCATTTATCTCAACTTCAATCAAAAGCGAAGGAGTGCTGTAAAAAAGCTCAGAAAAGACAACTTCGGAGCTACAATAAAACCCGACGTGAAGCTTCCTTTAATGAAAAAGACCGTGTCTGGCTAAAGAATTTTCCCCAATCCAATGCACAATACCACTTCAGTGCAAAACTTGCACAAAGATGGAAGGGTCCTTACCGGGTAATAAAGCAGCTGGGACCACTGAATTATCAGGTGGCGTTGGAGTCCACTGGGGAAGATGTTCGCACTGTGCATGTCAGTAATCTGAAACGGTGTTTTCCCACCGCCGAAGAGTTGGAGGTCCAGGAGAAGAAACGACTTCTGGAAATATTCCAAGATTCCCCCGAAGAAGATGAAGAATTCTTTGGATTTTAATAATTCAGTTCATACCTATTTTTACAACCTTGGGTTGTTTCCTCAAGGGGGGGGAGAGTGTGGCAGTATGAAAAAACGTGTGAGGATTTTTAATGTGTTATGGCCGAGCGGAGGAGGGAAATCAATTATCCAGAAGTGAGGAAATGTGTATTTAGGGTGGAGCTGCAGGAGAGCGCAGCAGTAATTAGCAGATAGATGCGGGTCACCTGAATTGAGTCAGACGCTGTTGCTGCATTGTGGAGACCTCGCTGTGTTTGGGCAGGGTGGATCGCTACGAGCGTGAGTTGCCGGGTGATCGTTTGAGTGTGCGTGCTGCACCTCTGGACACCAGCTGCAGAGCGAAGCAAGTCTCTTATGTTGACAAGTGCGAGCGGGATCTCAAGGTGAATTGCTGTTGTTCATCTCCTAAACCTCCTGTTAAGAAAACTTCCCCCTGCCGTTAGCGGCCAGCAATCCATTCGTATCTCAAAAACACACTCTTTTTTGGCACACAAATATCGCAAACATCCACAAACATTAACGTGGGCACTTTCACAAAATATTTAACGTTCGTAATCCTTGCTGTTTGGTATTTGTATCATCTACAAATATAATCAAGTGTTTAATTGTTTACGGTTATCTAAGAATTCTATATTTAATGTTTTCTTCCATGTTTCTACTTTCTACACATGGGATCTCAAGGAGTGTTGAAGCGGCTGAGGTTTACATGCATCAGTGGAACTGCTACCGCAGAGGCACCTTCCATTTTCTTTCAAGTTTTATTATTTCTTTGTCATTGATGGACTAGAAAAATGGTGTAAAGGCTATATGGGAATTTAGCCACAAAGCTTGTTTTTATTTTTATTTTTTCTCTTTGGTGGATTGTTGAAAATATGAATGTGAACCAAAGTACTAAGTTTTCTGTTTGATTCCATATTGATTGCTGAAAGTATCGCTTTGAAACTGAGATTGCATTTGTGCATGTGAACTTGAAACCGAATGCAACGTTTTTCTGTTTGTTTTTCCCCCATTAATTGTTAAATACAACTTTGAAACTATGAACCTGAACTTACTCTGTGTGGGAATTTCATTCAAATTATTTTTGTAACCGGTGGCTTAAAAAAGCTATTCTGGGTAAAACGGTTATATTTGACAAGACTGAGCTTGTCTGGCGCCCGAACTAATCCGATCTGATTTGTTAAAGTTAGTTTTTTTTTAATATTCTCTCGTTAATATTCTTTAATCTGATAGCAAGGTTCCTTGGCGCCCGCCACCGCTACACAGTTTTGGCAAAATCGCAAGTGTGAATCTTCAGTTGCTTCACGATTTGATTCGATTGATTATGATGCATCACAATGCATCTTCTCCTCCAAATGTTTAATTAATAATGATTACTATAGTAATAATCACAATAAAGCTCTTTTTTATTTTACCTTTGCTATTATAAATAAAAACAAAGATGCAAATAAACTAGAGAAAATGCAATATAGGCCTATAAAAAAATTAACTGCTTTACTTTTACATCTATTTTACAGAGGCAAGACATACAGAAATTGAATAATCAAATAAGTATAATCATTGCATAGTCTTTAGTGTATTGATTACAAAGAATAAAGCTACAAATTCATTCAGTCAAGAGGAGTAATTCCCTCGTTTTTTTCATTGTTTGAGTTGTAGCTGTTATATAAAGATCTAAATCATGAATCTGTTTACGAAATAACCGTCTGTTTATGCGAATAGCCTACTCACCAAGACAGATATTCAGATACATTTCTTAATTAAAAGTAGCCTATAACAAGAGTAATTTATTTTAATAAAACAGTAGCCTACATTAATATGTATGATGATAGGCTTATTTAATTACATTTATGCAGAATCGTCCACATCAGCATCGCGATGCATCATAAAAATGATCATACTCCACAGCTCTAGTGTGTGATGGCTAATACTGCGAGCTCAAATATGTTAAGATGAAAAAGGAGTTTATTATTTGACTAATTATAGCCTACTGTATCTAGCTACTGCTAACATGACCTACCTTTGCTGTGATCTGCATCTTCTCTTAGCCTTGCGTTAAAATATGCCGTGAGCTTTGGATTTTTTTTTCAACAAATTTGACTGCATGACTTTTCACTTTATTTTTGCTCATTTTCCCCTTTTCTCTTTCATATTTGGGAGCGTTTTACTGACACTTCTCGCGCAGTACATGCAATGCCCACACGCGCATTCAAACCAAAAGCGATAAAGTGTAATTTAAAGGTAATGGTATAAAATGCGGTTACAATATTTCCGGCATCACCGGGGGCCCCCCTCAGCCCGGGGCCCTGGGCTTAAGCCTGTGCATTAATGCAGCCCTGCCTACTAGCCAAGACTCAATCTTGTTTACAGACGTGACGTAATGACGCAGCAGCATGCTCGAACTTCCCACGAAAACCTACCCGTACCACTCAAATGAGAAAACATTATTATAAGCTTACAGTTGTGAATCGAGCTAAAATAAGGTGATAGTTTTGAACACTGGTTAGATATTCACTTGCCACATATTGATTTGAGAATTTTTAACCAAACAAGTGTGAGGGCGGACTTGCGCTGTTCGTTTCAATTTAAGATGAACCCCCCCTCGCCAAAAAAAAAAGAGAAGGAAGAGACGCCCCCCCCGAAAAAGAATAAAAAAAAAAAAAAAAAAAAAACCGCCGTTTTAAAATCTTCCCGTTCTACTCACGTTTGTTATGACATTTGCTTCGAACTCTGCAATAAGTAAATCTACTAAACCAGCAAATTACTCGGTAACACTTTACTTGAAGGGGTGTGCATAAGACTGACATGACACCTTCATAATCATGACATGACACATGTCATGAATATGAAGGTTTTTTATGCATTTTTATGACAACTGTCATTAAGTGTCATTGGCTCAGTTATGTCATTTTTAATACAAATATGACAATTATTTGACCTAACCCTAACCTAACACTACCCTTACCCCTAACGGGGGGGGGGGGTATCCCAAACAACAACATCGGGGGTCAAACAATGTCTCTTGCATTAAAAATTTAACAATAAAAAACTGAAGCCGTGAAAATTTTAGACACCCCTTTTTAATGACAGTTTTCATAAACATGCATAAAACCTCCTTCATATTCATGACATGTGTCATGTCATGATTATGTAGGTGCCATGTCATGATTATGAAGGTGCCATATCATGATTATTGAGGTGTCATGTCGTCTTATGCACACCCAAAAATTCAGTAAAGTTTTAACCATTACTCTTCACAGTCCTTGCTATAGAGTTATGCGAAAAACGGAAGTTCAAAGACAAGATGTAAGATGGCTGCTCAGTTATTTTCACTGGCTAGACTGAGAAGGGGATACAGACATTTTTCACTTCCAGCCTTCATGAATAATAATATATCAATTTTAAATGATTAAATACAAGATTAATAGTGGTTATTAAGATTGATGTCGTTTGGAATTGGTAAAATGTGCTTGGAAAAAAATATAATCAGAATATCAACTTGCATAATAATTATGCATGCACTCTATTTTTCCTCTTCTGCTGTTGAGGTAATGCAAGGAATGTTGTGAGTGGTTGTCAAGGCAGCCAATCAGAATTTAGCAGCATGGTCTCTGATTGGCTGGAATTATGGCACATTGTAAGGCTGGGTTGTGTTGAGCACGCGTGCTGTTGGTATTTAGAGAGCACTGAGGGCGGGCATCAGGTGAGCAAGCTAGTGAAACGTTGCACGCACAAAAGAGAAGGTCTGCACATATCCAAAAACTTATTTTAAATGCACAATTGATTTTCGTGCGCTCGAAATACTTTTTTCTTTGCGAAACGAACGTTTTCTCCACAAAACTCAGATCGCGCGCTTGCAAAATGCACTTTTGTGCGTTCAAAATATGATCTTTCGCGCACAGAAATGTGGCAGAAATGTAATCCCATACTTTTTTGGCCTGCTCATTTGCTGCTGGATTGCAGACAGTTTCTCAGTGGTGTTGGTGCTGGATCTGAAGAAGGTAACCACTTTTTTGCACTGATCTCTACTGACACTGAGATCTGCTGTCTGAGGGAGGGCTTTTTTCACCACTAGGTTTAAGGTGTGAACAAAGCAGGGAATGTGTCTGATCTGAAGAAGGTTTGCACACAGAGTCATGTTTGAGGCATGGTCAGTGACAAGGCATGTGACTTTGTCTCTTATTCCCCATGACTCCAGAAAAACAGTCTTTGCTTCTTTAATGTGCTCAGCTGTGTGGGCTTCAGGGAACTTCAAAACTCCCAGGACAACAGTGGACAACTTTGATTCTTTGATGTAATGGCAAGTTACTGCAAGGTAAGCATTCATGTTCATTGATGTCCACGTCTGATGTCAGATTCACAGTGCTTGCTTTTTTCACCTTCTGTTTTGTCACTTCATACCGTGCAGCAACCATGTCCTTCAGTGCATGCCTTGTGGGAAGCACATATGCTGAGTTAAAGGGATAGTTCATCCAAAAATGAAAATTTTATGTTTATCTGCTTACCCCCAGGGCATCCAAGATGTAGGTGACTTTGTTTCTTCAGTAGAACACATATGATGATTTTTAACTCCAGCCGTTGCAGTCTATCAGTCGTATAATGCATGGCAATGGTAACAAAATCTATGAGAGTAAAAAAAACATGCACAGACAAATCCAAATTAAACGCTGCGGCTCGTGACGACAAATTGATGTCCTAAGACACGAAACGATCGGTTTATGCGAGAAACCGAACAGTATTTATTTATATAATTTTTTACCTCTAATCCACCACTATGTCCAACTGTCTTTGGGCGCGCACGGCATCCGGTGCGTGAGGTGTGTACGCGCTCTGGCGTAGTTTACGCAAGCGCCGGAAGTGATCTCTCACACGTATACGTCACTCATTGTTTACACAGTGCACAAACATTGTAGGTACGACGGCTAATCAAAATGGTACTTACTTGCTCTTATTCAGATTTTTCAAACCGACTTAAAACTAAAAGATTACGTTCTCTCGCGTGGACTCATTCGGGAGTGGTGACTTTTCATGTATTCCCAACTTCTGAGCCTGCTTGCCTGAATTTATGGTTGATTGCTCTTTGGCTGGATATCAACAGACCCATTAACGTAAACTACTCCAGAGCGTGTACACACACCGATGCGCGCGCTCAAGGAAGTTGGACATTGCGGTGAATCGGAGGTAAAAAATGATATAAATACTGTTCGGTTTCTGGCACAAACCGATCGTTTCGTGTCTTAGGACATCAATGTGTCGTCACGAGCCGCAGTGTTTAATTTGGATTTGTCTGTGCATGTTTTTTTTTACTCTCATAGATTATGTTACTATTGCCATGCATTGTACGACTGATTAAAAATCATAATTTGTGTTCTACTGAAGAAACAAAGTCACCTACATCTTGGACAGACCCTGGGGTAGCGGATAATACTCAAATTTTAATTTTTGGATGAACTATCCCTTTAAGCTTCTTTACAAATGCCCTGAAGCTCTCGTCCTCCACCAATGAAAATGGCTGCGAATCCATGATTATCATGTCCACTAGAGCGTCATCAATGTCCTTTTGCTGAAAAAAATTAATACATTTATAAGTGACTTATTAAAGTGTATACTGTGTGACTGTCATTTATAATATACAAAGCCTTGAGGACTTGAAATATTATCCCACCACTTTTGCCAATTACAGTAGAGGCCCAGAAGATTTGGTGGGTACACCAGATGTTTGCCCATTAGCTACTTGGGGGTGTTTGGAGTGCAAATGTCGCAACATTGATAAGGTGTTATTGCAATATGTCAAGTGCTGATCACAAATTCACCCCACTATATTGTTTTCTATGTTGTTTATGATGCATTTCAAATGATAAATTATCCACTTTCCACCCACTTAATAACCCACAACATCTGGCCTCTTATCATTTGTTTTAATTGTAAAAATCTGGCGGGATTTCACATCATGTGATTAACTGGGTCTCCTGCACTGAGAACTGATCGTGAATCAGTACAAAAACAATTTATTAACTTCAGTTTTATTAACATTCATACATAAAACTGATCCGAGCTCAGCTAAAACCCACAGTAGACAGTGTTTCAAGGGGACACTTTGAGATCAACACCCCCTGACTTGCCCAAATTTGATAAGCGCTCCGAACAACTGATTCGAAACAAAAGATTCATAAAGGTTTCGAAGCTTCATGAAGCAGTGTTTTAAAAGCGGCCATACTGAGAGTGTCTTGTCATTTTTTGGGGGAGCGAGCGAACGCTTCAATTACTCCTGTACACTTGAAATAACAATGGTGAGTTGCTTAAACTGTTATTATGATGGTTTCACAAAGACAACATACTGCTTTTGGATGTCCCACACACCTGTCAAGATAATTCACTGTTGAAAAAACGGCAGAACTAAACACATAGGCTACAAGCTCTTAAATGTATTTTAAGGTAATCTCAACTGAACATGGTGAATTAATGTAAACTGGCACACTTTGTTTGCCATGGATATGACTGGGAAAAGGTCCCAATTATGCTCAATTAACCATACCTACCTGCATACAACACTTTCAGCATTATTGTAAGTAAATATATATTTTTACATCGTATTATGCTGTATTTCATATAAATAGATATTTATTTAAATTTTTAGCATTAAGATTTGGTAAACCTTATAAGTAGTGTACAAATAATTACAACATTTCGAAGTTGTAAATGAAACAAATTAGTGCTGTCAAACGATTAATCGTGATTAATTTTGAAAGATGAAAATCGCAATTACGGTAAGGGGAGTTACATTTCTGATGTAACAGAAATGTTCAGCCAATCACAATGCACTGGGTCAGCTTTCCAATTAGAGCAGACTGCGCTTGTCGGAAGGAGAGGACTTTGTAGAAAACTAAGCGTTTGAGAGGGGCATAGAGGACCTACAATAATGTAAAAATAATGTGTTTTTTGAACATTACAAGCATGTCACCATATCGTTAAAAAGCTCATAGATCAATGACCCCTTTAAGAACTTTTTAACGTTGAGATATAAATATAGTTATATATAGATCATTTTATGACTATCAATATATACATTTAAAGACATGTAAAGAGTTTCAAACTAGAGCGGAGTGAGTGTTGATGATATATATATATTATTATATATAGATATATAACACTACTAAATATCAAGTACACACAATGTATTATTACAAACTTTTATTTTGGCGATGGACCTATTCAGACACGATTATCGGGTTTACCGCCACTAAAACAAATATAATAATACTATTCCAAATATACTATTTAGTCCTTCACTTTAAAGTCTAATTGATTACTAACTTGCGGTTCATTGGACTTCTTGTGGAATATTACGAAAGTAGTCTATGAGCATCAAAATTCTTTCTACACCAAACGTTTTTCAGTGTATGTAAATTAAGTGAATGAGGAGGCTGTCAAGCTCCAAATTGACAAAAAGGGCACCATAAAAGTAGTACATCAGTTTTTAAACTTCCAGGCAAGAGTTTGTCTTGACACACAACGAGTGTTACACGCCTATTAAGTATATTTATATAAGTTCTCCTCTATTAAAACGAGTGAGCGTGTTGGCTTGATATGTAGTGTTTTTTGGTGAACAGATGGTTTGTAGCATCAGCTGACAGCTCAGAGAGAGACCTGCTCCCAGGGCGGACTGCATCTCTGGCACCGGTGCCGTTTTCTTCTTGTTGAAGGACCGGAGACATGCGGTCCCACGGTGCCTGACAGTGCTGGATAATTGACACATTTCCACAAGGCTTTGGTGACTCCCGTCTTCTGTCAGTGTCATGTTAGATACGGTGAGGTAAGCAGAAGTGGCATATCAGGCCAGTTTAGCGCTCTGAAGTTTGTTCTCCTCTGGGATTATGGGGAAGATCGTTTGAAAGCGGAGTTCAAGCTTGACTTAAGCATAACTCTGAACTCTGTTTGTTATACTGACAGAATGATTGAAGCCATTTGACGCATGGATATTCTGTTTGATTGCAGTTGTTTGCCCCACATGAATTTGCAGCATTTGCTTGCATGTCAACTTGACAAATAGCGATTTAACTGCTCATGAAGTCTGTTTCTCAAAGGTATTATCAGGATGAATGTCAAATTCTTGCCTTTTAAGTTGTAACTCAAGGTTATCTTGTTAAACTCTCTGCAATAGGGCTTTTCAATGTGCTTTTTTGCATTGTTAATCCAACACAGTAGTTTATCATATAGTTTATCTTTTTTGAGAGATTGTCCTTGGCAACAAATATTGGAATGCATTACTATGAACAACATAGGCCAAACAATATTCAAGATTATTAACATAAACGGACAGTTTTAGTTTTCAAATGTCTTGTATTTCAATTATTACGCCAATAGTTGAAAATGCAAAACGCATAGTTTGCACAATCCCATTTTGAACCACGTTTATCCTCTACTGAGACAGTCTGGATCATATTTTTAAAATTGGTTTACAGTGTCGTTCGAAAACCAAAACACCAAGTGCTTCATTTGAAGAAAGATTTATTTGCATGATTCAGTGAAACTGACAGCACTAGGCATTATAAAACAGTGTCGGATATCACAGTTATGCAGGCTAGTTTTTATCTCGTTGTCGTGAATCCTCACTGGCGTTGTCCTCTCCCTGTTTTTAGCCAGGACACAAACTCTTTTGCCGCCTGCTCCTGCAGGTAAGAGCTGACATCACTGGTGAATGTGCCGTCTGCGTGCCGTCGTGTGGGGACTCTGGAGGAAAAAATTTATTATTGTTTATGGAAAGGGTGATATTCTTCCTGTCAGATTTAAAAAGGACATCAATAATAAACTGTATCTAATTACAGTACCATTCAAAAGGTAAAAAAAATGCATTTTTATTCAGCAAGGAAGCATTAAATTGTTCAAAAGTGACTAAAGACATTTATAATGTTTCAAAAGAGTTCTAATTCAGTTCTTCACTTCTAATTCAAAATTATCAGGTTCCACACAGACTCATTAACAGCACAACTGTTTTCAACATTGATAATAATATTCATGTTTCTTGAGCAGCAAATCAGCATATTAGAATGATTTCTGAAGGATCGTGTGACACTGAAGACTGGAGTAATGATGCTGAAAATTCAGCCTTGCATCACAGAAATTTATATTTTAAAATATATTTAATGCAAAGAGTTATTTTCAAATCTAATAATATTCACAGTTTTTTTCTGTCTGTAAATAAATTGATACGAAGCCGTGTGACGACGATTTCAAAAGATCAAAAACATAACAAAAATTTTTTGTCAGTCATTCTACTGCGGTAGTCATGTCATGTGGAATTACTATATTTAAATGAATTTCCACTGGTGTGTTCATGTAATTATATTAGTTTAATAGTCTCACACCTTTTCCAGTGTCCATTTTTAAATTTTTCTTTACCGGGTTCTTAAATATTTGCAAGACCGTACAGAATGGAAACTTACCCGCTATCTCTGGAGTTCTTAACCCTGAACGAAGTCTTTCTGGCGCCCTGGGCTCCAGGTATTGCTGTAATCAGTTATAGGTGGCTTCTGAAGTCTCTTCATGTGTTACTTCTCTTGAGGTCCTCAATAGTGCTCCTCAGCATAAAGCTGGAAGTCCAATACCAAACATTTCATTCTCAAAAAGAACACCATTCGGAGATTTGTCACCCCCAAACAAAAGAAAAAAAGCATTTAAGTGAATTTTATTAGTGACCATACTTTACATATTGCAGCTACATTATAAATATTAAGTAATAAAAATAAAAAACAAACCTTAAAAATATGCTTCATGGTCTTTACGCCCCTTTTGAGGTTAAATATGTCCCAGATTGTGTTTTATTGCCTTACTACAATAAAATTCCCATCTGCGAGCTAGTAAAAATGAATAACGCGTGAATTGAGTTTACTCATTACCTGGATTTTCCCTTCCTGTTTTTCTTAGTATGGGGAAGCGGCAGGCTGCTCTGGATCAAATAAAAGTACAAGTCAATGAGGTGTAGATCCTTGTCTTCATCTACGAGGATCAGACCATACAGCTACTAATAAACCGTCTTGCATTCTCCCTCAAAAGATAGATAGTATAGTGCCAAAAGTCTCCCCGGCTCAATCCTGGATTGCGTTAGGGCGTCACGGGAGAATACGAATTTTGATTTTGCCTCCTGGTTTCTCCTTCCTGCTCCCAGTGCGATTCACGGTCCCAACACCTGATGTTCTGAATCTTATATAGGATCCCAGGTGGCGTGATCCCACAAAGCCACACACGGACACAGACCCACTATTAGTTTTCAATCCATTATCTCAATGCATCGTGTATTTGCACTGTGACCTGTTTAAAAAGAGAGATGGGAAGATGCGATCCACAAGTCAAAAACACTTAGGGAAAAGTCCAAACATGATCTGTCTTGTTTAAAAACAGAGGGAGAGCAAATAATTGCATAGTATACCGGCAGGATGAGATGCATTCATCCAGATTTTCAGGCAGTAGATGTTTGCACTCCTGCAAAGCTTTCTTTTTTTGGGGTTTTCTTTTTTTTCTAATAAATCATCGCCTGGTGCAATTTTGTTTACCTGAATTTTTTTTCATTCACACTGAAAATCTTAGAGTACGTTTACTATTTACTATTTTTACTCAGAAGTTGCTAGTAAATTTCACTAATAATTACAAAGAAATGACAAGTAACTCTGAATTGTGAAATGTTGAAGTAGAAAGACTGAAACAGTGTTTTCTTGTTAAACATACTCCAATAATCTCTCTATATATCGCATATGTATTTTTAAATGTTTAAAATATTTAAATATTTTACTTTTAGTATCATAGATTCGCTCTAAATTCCTTTTGTCATTCTAGGCCATGTTCATATTTATTTTCTTGATTTTATACTGCTTATAAGGTATGCGTCTCACCTGAAGCGTTCCACGGCAGTCAGGATTTGTAAAGACGGTCGAAAGTCTATGAGGGTATCAGGTGAATGGCCGGAGAGGCGCAGAAGAGGACCAGTCCCGTTTAGAGGAGTAATGGCACTGGGAGGGTACTTGGACATCCTTTTAAACTAGTAATAGCAGCTCGACTAACACTTTTAAACTAGTTATAGCAGCTTGGACTGTTTTAAAGCTTAACTGGTGGTGCAGTAAAGTAGTTGTTTTAGGGACAAAGGCCTGGAAAAAAAAATGTTGTGGAGCATTATATTGATGTTAGGTTTCCTAGTTGAGTGGTCAGTGTGGATAGCCGTCATTATTCAGGAATATTTAGAAACTGTATAATACTTTATTTAATACTACTTATAGTCCTGATTGTGCATTATTTCATGTTATTAATGTTTCTTGGTTTTTGTTAGACATTTGTTTTTCAATGACATTCATCTGTGCTCTTGGGACTGGCATACATTTCAATAGTTCAACCAGCAGGTGGCACTGTTCATATACCATCATATAGACTATTATA
Organism: Sinocyclocheilus anophthalmus; assembly: GCA_018155175.1. NCBI lineage: Eukaryota > Metazoa > Chordata > Actinopteri > Cypriniformes > Cyprinidae > Sinocyclocheilus > Sinocyclocheilus anophthalmus. The sequence goes on along the minus strand of JADLZN010002391.1, from coordinate 199,872 downwards.
TGCAAACACTACCAGTCAAATATGTAAAAAAAATAATATTTGTCAAACCTATTAAATGACACAGAGATAGAAGTATCAAAATTCAGTCCAGTGTGTCCAAACTTATATAATATGTAAAATATAAAATGGAAATTAAGACGTAGAATTGTTTCACATACATAAATATTTTCCCTTTTTTTTCTTTCTTGTTTTCAGGATATATGAAGAATGAGTCAAAAGACCAAGGCATTCAAATCCCCAATGTTTGAGTTGATCAGTTTTCTTACAGACATGCTTAAACCACACATTGAAGTCAGTGCATAAACACAACTACATAGAACACTATGGATTCCACAATCAATTTGTAAATGTAACATTATGACGTCTGTGATACAAACTACATTCATATCAGGTCACATTTGTAGAGTAATCATTACAGCAATTTGATTAAAAAAACAAAAAACAAACAGCAAACACAAATTTCACATATTAAAAAAACAACATAAAATCTTACATGTAACTGTCATTGGCTCTGACATAAGAGTTTGTTCCCATTAACATGTTCTAAATACAGACTAGTACATAAAGCATCTGTCATTTACAGTGTTTGTGCCAATGTAAAAGGAACATTTGTCTTCATAATGCATCAATAAGTCCATTTATTTTTTCTCCGCAAAGCAGTTCTGCAGGAAATGGTTCAAGTGTGCGTAGAGGTGGTAACGCGCTTTACCAGACAGTCCGTGATCCTTATCGGTGTACCACTGAGAAAATATTACACATTTAGGCATTTAGAGTGTTTTAAAGAAAACAAGACCTTTCAGAGCTTAAAGGAATAGTTCGCCCAAAAATGAAAGTGTATTGACCCTCAGGCCATCATCTGAACAACTTAAGAGATTTTATCATTGACATCATCTTACCACCACTTGACCTCTGCAGTGAATGGGTGCCGTCAGAATGAGAGTCCAAACAGCTGATAAAACCATCACAATAATCCACACCACTCCAGTCCATCAGTTAGCATCTTGTGAGGCGAAAAGCTGCGTGTTTGTAAGAAACAAATCCATCAAGGCATTTTTTACTTTAAACCATTGCTTCCGGCTAAAATACTCCATAATCTGTAATTAAGTCTGTTGTCTTTTCACATCAAAATCCAACAAGAAGTTTGTTTAGAACTGGTTTTGACTGTTTTTGCTTGTAAACGGTGCTTGATCTGTGCAGACTGCTTTTCCTTTAAACAGATGTTCCGTACTTCCATACTCCATATCTGCTTTACTGAAAGCATTATTATGATTATGTAATGACAAAACTCTATGATGGATTGTTCTAAGAAACACACAGCTTTTGGCTTCACAAGGAGTTAACTGATGGACTGGAGTGGTGTGGATTACTTGCAAATTATTGTGATGTTTTTATCAGCTGTTTGGACTCTCATTCTGACGGCACCCATTCACTGCAGAGGATCCATTGGTGGGCAAGTGATGTAATGCTACATTTCTCCAAACTCGTCTACATTTTGCATGGCCAGAGGTGTGTACATTTTCAATTTTGGATGAAGTATTCCTTTACTAAAAATTCATCAAAACTCACCATTGCTTCAAAATCAACTTGATTTTCCACCAGGGCTTTGGAAATTTGGGCAGCTTGCTGGAAGTGCACGTTGTCTAGAGTAGTGAAGTCAAAATGGCAAGAAAGCATCTTTAAATGCTGCGTATGCTGTCAAGACACTAGGTTTTGGATCAGAGTCCGTTTACCAGATTATAAATGCGATATATCTATAAACTTTACTTTGCTTACCGTCTGCAGTGCCGTGCACCAGCATGTACTGCACTGACTTGAAATTTTTTGCCCTGTCAGTCACTGTTGAATTCTGCAAATCAACCAAATATAAAAAGCACTGTATTGATAACTGTTCATAATTTCATGTTTTCTTACGGGTTAACTTACTTTATAACTTTCAGTGTTTTCCTCAGGGCGATGCATGTATCTCTCTGTATATACGGCATCTGTGAAGAATGCAGTGTGTGAGTTAACCCATCAAAAAATACATAAAAACATCAAATAAAATTAAAAAAAAAAAACGTATTGGCCCAAATATAAGACGAACCTGATTATAAGACGACCCCCCTTTTTCCCAGATGTACCTTTTGGAAAAAGGCTTTTTAAAAACCAAATCTAGCTTTTTCTCAGTAAAACACATTTTGTCTTCAATTATTTTCATATTGCATCTTTTTCCTATTTTAATTTTTGTTTTGAAAGTATGGTAAAAACTGTATAAATGTGCCAACAATCACATTTAAAAAATATGCACTTTTTGATATACAAAAAAAAAACAGGTAGCCCATCTGAAGTAGGACAGTTAGGCTATTCCAATTAATAGACCCACCCCAAAATTTATTAACAGTAAGAAGGATATCTTACTGTATTCTCAAATATGGACTGTCTAGGGCTGCACGTTAAATCGCATGCGATATTTAACGCGCATCTTGTCAGAAAGCCGGTTCTGTAATCAGCGGTAAAAATCCATCACGTGCGTGCTTTCACATGGATCAGCATTAACTACACAGAGCCGTTGTTCACTGACCAGCTGCGCAAAACCACGTTCATATTCCCGCAATTTTTTGCCCAGCTTGTCAGTGAACAACGGCTCTGAGTAGTAAATGCTGCTCCACCTGAAAGCACGTGATGGAGATTTACTAAAGAACCGGCTTTACTGACAAGATGCGCGTTAAAATCTCTCGCTGCGATGATTTATCGTGCGCCTAATACTGTCTTACGTTTTAAATTCACAAAGGGAGTTTGGTCCCATCAGGTTAACCTGACAGTCACGACTCATGCAGCTGTAAGGGTTTATTTTTCTTTCGTTTTTACTCGCGATCTTTACAACACACATTACATATTTCATGGCACACTCGCTTTATGCATATTTGGCGCCACCTATTATTGCGTGGGTTATGATGTGACATTCAAAGTTTTAGACCGCTGAATATAAGACGGGACCGTCGATGGATGTTCCCATAGGAAAAAAAGACGATTTGCGTGTCATACGGTCTGAGTTTTCTAAAGTGTCGGTGGTTATTGAGAGCGAATCAAAACATTTGAAATCCTTACCATAATATTCCACTTAGCACCAGGAAGCCACTGCAATCCACATTGAACATCCAACTTCCGACCCAGAACATGGATGTAACCCCGAATCGGACTGTGAGCACGCCAACGGTTCATGATTAGTTGTGAGGGTTTTCATCACAAGCTCATCGTAGATCTTCTTAGGCGATTGTTTTTTTACTTAATTAGAAGAGAAGCGTCAGAACAATTTGAATGATGGTTTCATGGATCTTACTGAAACGCTTTACATCGCTTTCAAAAGAGCTTTTGACATTTTGGAAGTGTAAATGTTTTGTTAAAATATTTATCTGTACAGATACTGGTTCAAAAGTTTGGAAATAATTTCAGCACAAAATGTTTTCCTCTCACCAGGCTGCATTTATTGATACAGTAAAAACTAGTGCTGGCAATGATGAATAATCGCGAGAATCGCCTCCAAAATAAAGTTTGTTTACATAGACAGGTGTGGTACTGTTTATATGAATTATGTATATATAAAGACCCCACCCACACACAGCATATATTTTTGAAAATCGTTACATGTATAAGATTTATATTCATATATAAATATATTAATATATAAAACGTAACATATTTATTCTTACTATACACATCATGTGTGGTCTTTAGTATTCCCATAAAATAGAATCCCTACACACACACATAGTTATGTAACAAGAACTCTTTATTTTGAGGGAGTAATCGGATTATCGTTTGACAGCACGAAAAAACTGTTAAACCGGGTAATATTGGGGAAATACTATTACAATTTACAAATAATTATTTTCTGTCCGAATGATGGAATGTAAGTTATTCCCTGTGTCGAGCTTAATTTCCGCATCATTACTCCATCTTCATGTTCACAGGATCCTCTATAAATATTCTAATATGCTGATTTCTGCTCATTATTATATTATTAGTATTATTATTTATTCTTATTATTTATTATTTACAGGATCTCATTATGATCAGTTGAAATTTTGTGATTCGGTTTTCGAAGATTCTTTGATAAATAGAAAGTTCAAAGGAATCAGCATTTTTTTTGAAAAGAATCTTTTGTAACATTTAAAATGGTTAAAATATAGATAAATAAAAAAGGTAGATATTTAATTGTATTTATAGTTCACTTATAGTTGATCCTTTGTTGTCCTGGGTATCAGGATCAAGTTGGCCATCTTGGTGCAAGCATACAGAATTCTTGCCACAAACTCATTATAGATAACGCGAACGGTTGGCCAGGAGTACGTGAGCGTGATCGGGAGTAAGGTCTGAGAAATGCCACCAACAACATAATAAACCTTTTGTGCGGATTTAAAACACATTTTTGAAGTGGAAACGCCGGCCTTCCCAACACCCCAGCCACTGCTTGTGTCAAGGAAACCCGGTCAATGACGATTCTGAAATTAAACACAAATTCACAGAAACAATTACTAAATCTTTGTATAGCTATGGTTACAGGTCGCCTTGTTCATGAAAATCTCATGACCGCCAGCTTGCGTTCAGGGCACTCTCGTGGGACGTATGGACTCTAGCCAAGTCGGGTTGACACTCTTCTAAATCCTGCTCAACTCTTGTAGGAGGCCGACAGGACTCACGTCTGCCTCGTATCTCTCATGCGTCTGTGAGTGTTACATCAGGCTAAATGTGTGCACATCGTTCCTCCGCCTCACCTCACGGCTGAGATTTGATCTTCCACCTCGTATGTTCCCAGCCGGCCGTAGATGGCGTGCATTATCTCATCACCCTGGTAACCGCTTCCCCTGCCGTCAAAGCTGGCGATGATGACCTTCTCTGTGCTGCACAGGTACGTGGCCCACACGCCAGCGAAACACATAGTCCGTGCTTCTGGCTGGCTGGCCGCCATATCTGTGATGTGGGTAACCAAATCTAAGACTATATTCAGCGTAAATATATTTGTGTAATGAGGAGACCGATTTCTTAATGCGTTTGGGTAGCTGACAAGAAATTCATTGCTGTGGTGCTATACTTCTCTACACTGATTTAAAACTTGCGTTGCTATTATTATTATGAATTAATTATGCAGGCAGCTAGATGGTTGTTCATTTTATTGAGAGACTACTGAATTTGACTTTTGAAAATTAAAAGTTGTGTAAAAAAAAAAAAAAAATTGTTTTCAATAATTGTTTAAAAATAAATTTTAAGTTTAAATTGTAACAAATTTATTATATACACTACCCTTTCAAAAGTTGGGGTCAGATATTTTTTCTTTTAAAATTTATACTTTTTTATTCCAAGGATCATTAAATTGACAGCAAAAATGACAGTAAGCACATTCTACATTTGTACAAAAAAATATTATTTTAATAATCTCCACAAAATATAAAGCAGCACAGCTGTTTTTAACATTGATTTCTGAAGGATCATGAGACACTGAAAAACACTGAAAATTCAGCTTTGATCATAAATTACATTTAAAATATATCTAAAAAGTAAACGGTTATTTTCAATTACAATATTTCCAGTTAATAGTGTTTTTATTGTATTTTTGATTATATATGCACGCGTGGTGAGCGAAAGACCTACTTTCAAAAACTTTACAAATCTTTCCAAACTCAAAATTCTGAACCAAAATGTATGAGCTGTGATTAAAAAAAATAATGTAACTCACACTTGAATGAAAAGAGGGTACTTTTTGGAGGAGTCAAAATTCGGTGGGAACATCATCTGATACCAGAGGTCTGGAGAAACATAAACAGCACGAAAGGCTTTAGATAAATATGCTACCTAAATCCTGTTAGCCAAGAATGCTTAAAAATGTTGCACGTACTGAATCCTGCGATCTTCATTGTGGCACGTTTGATGGTTGGCATCAGAAGCTCAGTAGTCAGAATTTTTTCCAGTTTCTTATTGTCCTCAAGGACCTGAATCTCTAATACAAAAAATAAAAAAACAGCAACAACTTCTAGGTTAGTAAATGAAGATAGAAATGTGATTTTAATGAACTATTCCTTAATTTACATAGCTGATGTTGTAAAGTGGTTGGATTAAACAGATACTAGCACACCTTTAGCAGGCCCTCTGTTGTCCATCAGTGTAAACAGCGGAAGTCCTGGTCCTGTAAAATCAGTGTTTATTAGATTGAGCACACACTCTCCTCAGATCAGCCTCAGATCTCCTCAGATACCTCGTTCAAGTGTTTGTCATGAGTGCATCTCACAGGCGTGAAAGTGTGTTCACTAACCATAGCAGTCCATACGGAAGAAAGAGGCGTTCAGGCTGAAGTAAGCCGAGTTATACTGACACCTGTCCTGGTACAGCGAACAGGTCAGGCACTCGGCGGCAGAATGTCCACTCTTGCTTATAGAAATCCTAAGAACAAGAAAAATATGTTTTTATAAAAAGGTTTCACTGTGACAAGTATGCATGTGAAAATTCTGAAAAAATTCATTTTTTTCTTTTAATGCACTCTCTACCAAAGCTAAACTTTTTATTTATTTGTTGTTTGTGCCACATCTATGTAGAAACTGTAGAGTAGTATTTGATTTATTACATCTGAAAATTGATTCTTGTGTTAGTGTAGTGTAGACAGAAAATAACGTTTGATTTTTTTCCTCGGTACACAAAATGCAAAATTTGAAGAACCTTTACAGTATTAGACTTTTAAAATGTGCTTATATCTATATAGATTTTATCTAATCTTTTTTTTTTTAGTCAATTGTACAGACCTTTTATCCAAACGACTTACAAATTAACAACAGAAGCATCAATTGTAGTATTAAAAAAAAACCCTAAAAAACACAATCCAAACTAAACTAAAACTTATACAGTACTCTTCTACACATTTTTAAAATAAGAAATTTAATAAATGACAAATGCATACAAATCCAGCATTTTTCCAAAAAAAAAAAAAAAACCCTAACATTTATGAAAAACCAAAAATAAAACTAAAAACATTCATATAAAGACAAACGTAATAATAGTATAATCCTGATTCTAAACATAACCACTAACCCAACACCAAAAAACACAACTACATATGTGTATGTACCACTCAATCCCCACGCTACAATATCTATCAATATACACATACATAACACATACCGTTAAAATTACAATATATATACTTATTTCTTTCTCCTCTTAGTCTGTTGAAGTATTAAAAACTCCAATTAAATAACAAAATATATATTATACATTTTTTCCTTTTTGATGGTTGTTGTATAGGCAGGTTGGAAAGGCAATTGCATGCCATTAAAAATTCTGCTTTTGTGTTCCACTGAAAAAATAACAGCATAGAGATTCAAAACAAGATGAGGGTAAATAAATAATGATATTTACTGCTAAACTATTTCTCTATAGTGGCTCTGAAGTATGTATTGAATATGATATTTTAGCATTCTAACATCATCAGAGGACTACATACACTTCATTCCAGACCCACTAACGAATTTGACCGTCATTAAAATCATCCTGCATTTTTTCCTATTCGGGTACCAAAAATGGAATTGGTTGTGAATAATTGGTTCTTGTTTCCCAATGCAGAGTGTTGTGATACCGTTGCAAAAGAAATTACTATTTAAAATGTACAAATTTTAAATATTAAAATACAATCCTAATACAAGCTGATGCAAAAGGGTGTTTTTACTTGTAAAGATTTCTCTGTCCAGGTCTTCCCATGTGTTCATTACTCACGTAGTGTCTGTGGAAAGAATAGATTTTAGATGTGGAAAGTTTGACAATAAAGGCACATGAGAAGAAAACAAGACTGTTCTACTTTTTCATACGCACATGGAATCTTTGGTTACTTTTGAGATGTATATCACTTCCCATTTGCCTGAGGTGATGGGTGTTGCTTTTCCCTACAAAGAAAACAACAGTTGACAGACCAATAACTTGCTAAGCTTGTACCACACTGTTTCTTTGTGTCTGACTTTTAATGGTTATTAGCCAAAGGATATAACACATTATAGCCTGCGATACAGTGTAATGATATATCTGAGGTTTGCACAATAGATCGCAACAGTGATCGCCTACTGTTTCAGTGACATTTGTTATGGATGTATTTATCCCATTCATATTATCCTTAGGGATTTCAAAATCTTTTGTAATAAAGAGCTCAAAGTCATGCACCAAACCAACCTGCTTTGAGATGAATCACAACAATCTTCCATTTTTATATATGTATATATCATTGTAGGTCTGTTTTTAAAGGTTTTTACAGTAGCATTCATACCAATTTCTATATGGAGAAAATTAATGATTTTTGGTACTTCCTGAACCATTACCGTATGATTTGAAGCTATAGCTTAGCAGGTGTTTGAATCTAATGGCACAAACGGCATTAAAATAAAATACAAAATAACACTCCATTACTTACGGCTTCCACATAGTGGAGATGTTTATAACCGTTGTCATTGCTCATAACTTTGTAAAAACTCATGTTATTTGCAGCAAAGTAAGGAGCTGCGGGAGAGTACTGTGAGGGGAAACACAGACCACGAAATGTAAGGTTTCAAAGCAGCATCTTTTGCACAAATTAAGATAATTTTAAGATTTTATGTGATTACTGCATGTACTCACCCGTCCAACCCATCCAGTTTTGCTCTTTTGCTCATATTTCTGTAAAAAAAAAGTTAAATCACACATTTAAATTGATGTAATTGAACTGAGGTCATATTAGGGAAGTGGTTTTTGGACTTAATGAAATGTCTTCATACAGTATGTAAACCTAGTGAGCTGATGATACATGCAAGAAGTTTGTGAGTCATTTCAGCAGTTCTGTATGTAAAGTATATGTATATATGACTTCTTGAGACTTGGAAGACTATAGTGCACATATTTTACTCATATGGACTATTTTATTACACTTCTTTTTGTCCTTTTGTAGACAAAACAGTCTTGACAGTCACAGTCGCCTTTGGCTTTCCTATTGCAGGGTTTGTAGAAGGTGCTTGAAGTATTTGAATTTGGCTTTTTGAAACTTAAGCACTGGAAAACCCTTGGAAACAGACATGTTTAAGAAGAGGTACTTGAAAAGTGCTTGAATTATTGAAAGACAATATATATGAAACTGGGCTTGACAATACGGACTGCCAATGGCCCGGGGCCACAAGAAAGGCTCTTGGAATAGATGAGGGAATTGACACTGTCAGATTGGACTAGTACTACGTCTACGGCGTCACGAAAGATGATCATATTCGCGTGTTTTTAAGGCGTGACTCTCTTTTGTGACTTCTTGTGTTTGAACGGATACAAAATGATTACAGAGTACCCATCCTGGGTCTTATCCTCATAAACACAATAGGTTATATAGAAAAAAATCCTTAGCGTTAAACCCTAATAAAATTACAAAATAATTTAAACGTTTAATTTTTTTCTATATTTTTTCCAAGACCTCCCCCAGACCAAGAGAATGCATAATAAGATAATTGAAGAAATAATTTTAGAAGGTCCCTGAAAGTTAATTTAAACAGATCTGTTAAATCTGCCACAAACTGTATCACCTAGACAGGGCTTCTGCTGTACACAAAAGAGAGATACTAATACAAACTAAACAAAATAATTACAATTGTAAGAACCTGCAAAACCCTTGAATGCTTGCAAGAGTACTACTGTTCATTTGGGAGAAAATACAAAGTTTTATTCTTTGCTGTTATATTAGCATCTTTGAAAAAGAATTGTATAAGATGAGCTTTTTACATGTGCTCGTGTATGCACTGAAAATTCTTTGGCTTTGTTAATGTTCTTATGCTTTAGGTTGCAACAGTCATTGCATAACTGTACGTTATTTGTACAGTTTTGTTTTATTAATATATTTAAATATTTAAAAGAGATCTCTGATTGTAGTCCTTGAAAACCAAAAACAAAACACTTCAATAAAAAGTGTAATTGTTTGGATTTTATTATTTAACCAAACAGTGAAAACTGAATGCATGCAGTTTTACTGTTTTTTTTCCTGTAACAAATCTGAAAGAAAATGCTTTTATAGTAATTAAGAAATATATTAAATTACTTTAAGTTTATTTTTTTATTCAGTGTTTTATTAAAGGGATTATTCACCCAAAAATTATCATTTTGTCCTTTACTCATGTTGTAACCAAACAGTTGCTGGTAGCCATTAACTTCCATAGTATGGGGAAAAAAAATTACTATGGAAGTTCAGTGGCTAACAACTTGAGGGTGAGTAAATATAATAGAATAAAAATTTTTGGGTGAACTATCCCTTTTATGATATGTACAGTAAGAACCCTATGTGCCAAAGTTTGCAACAATAGAAAGAAACATCAAACACAGTGATTGTATACCGATTTGTTGATTGGCCAAACCAAAATAACAAAGGAACCATTGCCTAATCTATGTAATTGTTGATTCTCACCGAGGTTTCTTTCCAGTTGGTGCCATCATAGTCATAGATCTGCAGAAGGACGCTGTCCTGTCGGCGTGGAAGCCATTGAACAGCCAGTCGTTCATCTGTGACCCAGGTGACTGATCTCAGATAGTGATCGCTGGGAAAAGAGCAATCAAATAACATTACTCTGAACTCTAATGCTGTGAAAGCTTATGTTTCAGAGACGTAAGGCTTTGTGTGAACATGTGAAGTAGAAACATAAGAGGGACACACCCTATGCCGACGGATTTCGGTACCACCACTTCTGATTGTCTGGACGGATTTTCCACATCAATCACAAACAGCCTTGCTCTGGGAATAACACAGCCTGCCTTTGTAAGCAGAGCAACCGTTTAGTAGCATAATGATATTTTGAATAAAATTGTAAAATGAGAACAGCAGAGATCAAGCTGTCATCCATCATACAATATTTGTATATTTATTCAATGATCTCAATTATTAATATATTGAAATATAAAAATATGCTTTTGTATGATATAAACTCAAAATAAACAAAATTAAATCGTACAAATCACTGGGATATTTGCTTACTTTTGGGTAGGGGATAAATACTGTGGTGGGATACTGGTCATTTCCATACAATGAGTATTCGATGTTGTGAACTCCAGTGTCATTGATTTGTAGATAAGCCAGATATTTCCCCTGCGGAGACCACCAGATGGCTTCGTTGGATGCAAAAACTTCCTCTGTCCAGCAAGAAAAGCAGCAGATGGCACATTAGCAGGTATGAATGAATGTCTGTGTGTGTGTGTGTGAATGCATTATATGATGTTACCTTCATAAACCCAGTCTGGAACCCCATTTAGAATTTTGTTAACTTTTCCATTATGAGTGACTTGTACGGCCTCGGCAGTGGCGTTCTTTTTGAGGTAAATATTATAATCCCTGACGTAAGCCTGCAGATGATGAATGGTAATTAACACAAAATAAGGCCATCAACCTGGGTCTGCATATGAAAAAAGGTCTGTATGGTTAAATCTAGCACATTTACATGCTGGACACAAGTACTCATGTCACTTAAAGGGGTCATATGATGCGAGTGTTACAAGCTCTTGGTGCATAAAGAAGATCTGTAAAGTTGCAAAGACTAAAGTCGCAAATCCAAAGAGATATTCTTTATAATAGAGTCAGCCACGCCTACCTAAAACAGCTAGTTCTAACACGCCCCCACATGTCTACGTCACAATGTGGGAAGATTTGCATTACACCGCCCAAATGTTCACGCAAAGAAAGAAGGCGTAACTTTTATTCTCGCTGTAGTATTGTTGTTGCCGCCGCCGCCAAGTCGTGAAGGCGCTGTGTGCTTACTTTTTTTTTGTTTGTTGTTTTTTTTTTTTTTTTGGTTTTTTTTTTTTCTTTTTTTTTTTAGTTGTGAAAGAAAAACATAATTTGTTTGTCTTCCAAAAGCGGCGATATCAGCTTCGTCATTGCATAAGATGATACGTGTGGTCGCTGAGAAATACACAACTTACGATGGGGATGCCGAGATCGGGGCTTTCACCGTGGACGGCGGAGTCCAGCCGGGGTCATCACAGTGGTTGCCTCAAGCGCGGCTGCTCCTTTGTCGAATCCGCCAGCGTCGTCACTATAGGCACCGGGTGGTTGCGCTGTGTTGCGCTGTGAAGCGAAAAATACTTTTGTGGCCTTCCAAAAATGAAAACACGACAGAAAAAGGGTTAAGTTGTATTACACAATGTTTCCAGAACACTTCAACCCAAATATTCGAATGTGCGCAGCACATTTTATGGAGGACCATTTACTGATCCTGGTAGAGTAGACTAAAATGCCGCTGTTCTGACTCACCGGAACTGAAGTACGTTTTCTCCGGCCTGACAGGGCATCATCACAATATGGTGAGGGACGTAACAGTTTCGTCACACTCTTGAGGTATTCGGCCAATCACAACGCATGGATAGCTGGCCAATCAGAGCACACCTCGCTGTTCAGAACGATGAGCTTTGTAAAAATAGAAGCGTTTCAGAAAGGCGGGGCATAGAGGAGAAACCATAAAGTACATTATGGTGAAAAAAATGTGTTTTTAACCTTAAAACACATAAACACATTTCATTACACCAAATAACAAAATAATGTTCTTTTTAGCAGCATCATATGACCCCTTTAATTGGCACTGTCCCTTTTAAAATAAAATAAACATAAAAAGGCTAAAAAAAAAAAACATGCATAAGTTGAATAACTTAACAATGAATAAAATGAATTGTTATAAATAAAATGTAAAATTAAAAGTAACGATAAAATGTAAAAATAACTCCGGGTTTTTATTCAGAATTCTTTGCAATGATTTGAGCTAGAACTAGAGCCTTCCAATAATGTAATATAATAATTGGAGGGTGATTGTTACGATCTGTATATGTATTTTTTTTAGTTGTTACTGTTTGTAACCCACCAGTTTATTTCCTACTGGTGCCCACACTAAGAACTGTGTAACAGGTGGAATCTGAACCTTGGAGAGAAATTCCCTAAATCCAACAGAAAACAAAGACACATTCAAGTGAGCATCACATTATCAATTGTTGGAATTAATATATTCAAACTGTTATACGTATTAGTGTACTAATGTATAGTATAATGAATAAATGAAAGCAACGAACGCTGGCGCGCAACACCAATAAACCCTTTCTAAAATACATCACGTTTGAGTATTAAGCACCATTTAGGGGTTAATACAGTACCTTTTGAAAATGTACTGCACCAGTGATGACTTTTGTACCTTTTTTTTCTATAGCTGTGTTTTTAAACAATATCTGTGTGAGTTAGTTTGAAATACACTGAAACATTTTCAGGAGTTCCCAGTTCTGGAAGTCACAATTTCAGAATGATATAGGTTTTCCGTGCACATGGGAACCCTGTATTTTGATAGATGTATTATAGTGACATCTTTACTCACCGAGACTCCATGTTATACATATGGTAGGAAGCAGTGAAGGAGTGTCGCCATAGCTGTTGATGCATTTCAAATGTGTTACAAACATCAGCTTGAGCCACTTATGCAGGGTTTTGGGTTTTATTGCAGTCAAGTTACCTTTGAGTAATTGCTCTCAAAGACGACAAACCTTTTGTCTGCTGACAATATGTAATCTGTGGCATCCACTTGGGCCTGAAAATCAGTTCACAGTAAATGAGTGGAACTTACAGGCATGTTAAACATGAAGAAAAGATGTAAGAAATGAGATAATGAAATATCAGAGCCTATTTAATGAGAATAAAGTTTCTGTGAAGAGTCATTCAAACCCTCATATGAGGCAACCTACAAATGTTGAGTTGCTCAGGTACACTGAGCTTTCCTTCGTTTCAGCATTGTGCAAGTAAATATGGCCTTCACTGGTTTTGTGGAGGTATTCATAGTCTAGTGGAAAATAAGACAGCAGAGTATATGTGTCAAGGTGATTTAGAGGTCATTACAAAAAAAACAGGGAGCATGTGAAGTGCCTTAAGGTGTCGTACCTGATATCCAGTGGAGACTGTATGTTTTATACCTGATGGTATCATTGTAGAAATCATTAAAAGAATACGTTCTCTTCAATGCAGACTCATCTCCTGAAAACACAGTAAAGGATACAAGTTTCAGCCTTCAAAAATGCAGACCAAAATGCACATTTGATAGTTTCTATAGATTTTATTTGATATATCTATTTTTTATTTAATATATCTATCAAATATAGTAGTCAACATTTGAAGTGGATCCAAAGACCTAAGACAAGGTCCTAAGTCCTAAGACAAGAACGGGTATTGTTTTGATGAAAGGTTTTGATCCACTTCAAATGTTGACTAGCCTACTGTATATTTCGACTTTCCCACAAGAACAACAGTTTCTTTAGTGTTCACATGGTGGCGCTATTGTGTCAGCGCATTCTTTTATCTAGAATATTTTATCACAATATGTGCTATTATTAAATACGGATACATCTTGACAAGTAAATCTACAACGTTATCACAGAAGAAATGGTCCTGTTTTTGTTATGTAACACTGGATCTGCTCTTTTAAATAATGCTATTAAAATCCTGTGCTTGCTTGGAAAAGGTCATAAGTGTAAAGTTACAGCTTCTAAACCAAATTTGATTGCATTTTGCTCTGAATTCAAAAGTTTCGCTGAATCCCTCTGTAAATTAAAAAGAAACAAAAAAGCAGTTAAAAAAGACCAGATTTTAAATAAGGTTTTGAATCATCTGTGAACTGAGATAGAATGTTTAGAAGAGCTTTAACTCCTACTTGAGTCAAAAAGAAAATTAATTTTTTTTAATTTTTTGTTTTGTTATTTATCTGTATTTATTATCTGTATCTATCTATCTACTACAGACTGTATTGCCTACAAAACATTAAAACTTTGAGCTTTTCAAACTTTTTAAACTTCTCAAACTTTTTAATCTTTTCAAACTTTTTCAAACTTCCTGGTCCGGCTTTCTCAAGCCAACTTAAGTTTGTCGACAACTTTTTACAGTTATATTTATTATTATTATTGCTATTTAATCTTATTTATGTGTGTTGATCTTGATACTTGCTTTCTTACCTTGTTATTATTTTAAACAAAATCCCTCGTAAAGGGTTTTTGTTCTGTCCTTGCTAACGGCTGTCTTTCATTGTTTTTTTTTTTTTTTTTTTTTTTTTTTTTTTTTTTTTTTTTTTTTAGTAAATCGACGTGCTAAATTACGACAGTTTTACGTTTAGTTTCAGATCGTGCAGCTGTGGCTATGGTTACCTCTTCAGGGTTTCCAGTTTCTTTGCATTCGGACTTAACTTTTGAGATTGCGATGTTTGAAAATGCTTTTCGCTATATTATAGATTTACACATCACAAAAAAAGTTACTTAAGTGTGTTCTGTTTATTAAGTTGCAAGAAAATGTATGTTAAGGAGGACACAAAAACATCATGCGGAAGATAACGACGAACCTCGGGGTAACAACGCCGCAAAAATGGGAAAACAATATTTTGTCATTTATCTCTACAAGTCTGCTTAATTATTTAAATCTTACAAAAAAAAAATGCCATGGTAAACATGGTTAACGGTCTCTTCCCTATTAAACAGTGGACACAGTAATGCCAGGAAATAAGTCTAACAGTCATTCTTGAGACGTGGGACAAAACAGGTCCAGCAAGGGTAACTGCTATTAGCTTTAAAAAAATAAAAATACTTTAAATGTCATGAGGGATTAATAATAAAATGTATTTAACACAATTATCACCTTCAATTTACTTTTCTCATTATTATACCAAATCTGTGTTTCTTAATGTCCTCTCACTACATCTAAAACAGTGTGTCCACAGAGAAGGGTTCAATCATTCATATGCAATAAAATGGATAAAAAAATTTTTTTTTAATGTTGAAAAAGAGCTTGTTTTATCAAAAGCAACACTTAATAATATCTCCTATCAAAAGCAAGGTTGTTTTTTTAATGACAAATGCATGTTTCATAAGATTTTAAAGTAAAAAAAATTCTACACCGTCAGACATTCAATAAAATGTAATAAAACCAGGGAATATCAGGGCCAGCTGTCACTCTAAAGGACCCCCTTGCCACAGTTCACCTCTGCAGAGTACATCAGTGTCAGACAGGCTCTGCTAAGTTTTAGTTTTAGAATATTTTAAATCCTAATGTTAAAGGGGTCATATGATGATGCCTAAATAATTAGAACATTATTTTGTTTATTTGGTTTAATGAAATGTGTTTATGCGGTTTAAGTTTTAAAAAACACATTATTTTCTACATGCTGTACATTATTGTTTATCCTCTATGCCCTGCCTTTCTGAAAACAACGGTCACAATTTTACAAAACTCACGGTCTGAAAAGCGAGGGTGACTGTGATTGGCAAGATATCCATGCGTTGTGATTGGCCGAATACCTCAAAGCGTGTGATGGAAATGTTACACCCCTTACCATATTGTTATGCCTTGTCCCGGCCGGAGCGACGACACAAAAACTTTAAAACCCATTATAAACGAGGCATTTTGTTGCATCCTGTGGGGACATAATTACTAATTATAATGATGTGTACTGTCTTTTTAGGCGTTGTGTTGCATCACGCTGCGTAAACATTAAACTCTGTCTGCATTTGTGATCGGATGAAATGACAAACAACAAAAACAAAGTTGAATAACGTTACTCCAACAATTTGCCCAAACTCGGGTGTGAATCACAGTGGCAAATGATTAAAATTTATAAACCGTACTTAGTGGTCAGACAACTTGACGACATTTTGTCTAATGGTACTCGCCCAGGATCAGAACAGTCCTCCGTAAATGTGCGGTGATCACAGCACTTAAGTTTAAAGTATTCACTCAGAGGACAGCACCAGATCAGTATAGGAATGACGAAAGCGGAGATTGTCCTCTTCTGGAGGCCAAACAAAGTAAGTTTCGCTTCAACAACGAAAAAACACAGCGGCTAGCGTGAGCGAAGCCCCAGCCTAGCGTGATCTGAAGCCGGGCAAGAGTGAGCTGAGGCAGCGGGGTCAAGAACGGCGGTCCCGGCGAAGGAGCGGTGAAAACGGTGAAAGCCGATCTGGCGATCCAAAGCGCGAAGTTGAAGTATTTCCTCAGAGACCAGCACGGATCAGCATGGTGAGGCTAAGGCAGGAACGAACGCAGAGCTATCGTCCTCTTTTGGAAGGCCGAGCAAAGTAGTTCCGCTTTCACAACGAAGCACACAGCGCCTACACGACATGGCTGCAGCGTCAACAATAATACAGCGAGAATAAAAGTTACACCTTCTTCTTTCTTTGCGTGAACATTTGGGCGGCGGTATGCAAATCTTCCCACATAGTGAGGTAGATATTTGGGGGCGTGTTAGAATGAGCCGTTTTGGGTAGGCGTGGTTGATTCTTAACTTTTATAAATAATATCTCTTGGATTTGAGACTTTAGTCTTTGCAAACTTTACAGATCTTATTTATGCACCAAGGGCTTGTAACACTCCAAAGAGAAAGGAAAAAATGAAATCGAATCATATGACCCCTTTAAATTCTATGTGTCAACACCATATTCCCATTATTTCTGAGGAAATTATTTGAAATATTTAGATAATTTTATTCTCCTGAAGCAGGTTCCATTAGCATCTAGCATCAACAGAAAAAAATAAAATGGCTACTACATGAACTCCATTGGTTTTTTGAAAGAAATGCCAAATTTGTCAACACCGTCAGATGTCACCACCATAAGATCTTGTGTTCCAATGATATATCAAAATAATTCAATGTGACTCTTGAATAAAAGCTTTATAAACAATAACATACTCACTGTTCGTTGTGTTTGTTTTAATACAGTAATTGACAGATTCAATGTATTTGATAGTTCAAATGACTACAAATTCAGGTTTTCGTCACCACCGTCAGATGTGTCATCTCTGTCAGTTCTGTCACCTCCGTCAGATGAATATTTTGATAATATTTGATTATGATATTTTATATTTGTTGTGGAATTGTTGGTCACATGTGAAAGTGTAATCTGTCTGCTAACACGAGAATGTGTTTTGAAATGTTAAAAACATCTTGAATGCTGTTAAAGATAAAGCTGAAATTATACTACACAGTCCAAGGTAAAAAAAAGCACATTTTGTTAAAAAAGAGAAAAGTTGGGAGGTTGTATCAAAGCATAGCTCGGTAGCTTAGCCCCCTAAATCTTTTTTCCTTTTTTTTTTGTTTTTTTTTTAAACCCCACTACATTAGATACATCAATGTAGTTTCATTTATATGAGAAAAGGTTGTTTTGTTCAATTTTGCACCCTGTTTTGTCCCACTTCTCAAGAATGAATTCAAAGTTTTGCTTACTAGGCTGTGAGGTACAGACACTATACATGCTTTTAAATGACATCCTTACAAATGATTTCAAATTTCAGGTGAGAATGAAGAAGAAGATGCCACTCACTGTTTACGTAAATTGCCGTGGGAATAACGATGAGCGTGATTACGACAAGCGCCCCGACCAGCGCCACGCACACCTTATTACAGCCCTACAGGTGAGGCCAAAAACACTGGTTCACAAATCAGCTCAGAAAGAGTTATTGTATTAAAACAGGTTTTAATTGCTCAAGACATCACAGAAGTCGCGTTCCGTCACACCCAACTTTTTTTTTTATTATAATTTTTTTTTAACCCAAACAACTTTTTAGTCCACACGGTGTGTAGCTACAAAACACAACAATGTTCAGGAAAACAACAAGTAGCTACTGACCATAATTGCGCAGGAACTTCTAAAACGCGCATCCAATCTCTAGGAATCCGCTGACGCTGAGTATTTCTGACCTCCAGGTGTCCTTAAACAGATCGTTAGACGCCTTTGTACGCGATAATGCAAGAGTTAGACAGACAGCTGCGCTTGACTGCAATTTTCCAGGTTAAAAATGTACTTTCTCCGATGCATCATCGAGTCTGGAGTGAAGGAAGGGTGGCAAAACTTCCTGAGAACCAGCATTCCGCGCAACTTCCCATCGGAGTGCGTTTAGCATGTGCTTCTCTTCGTGAGCGCCTATAACTCTGTCCAGCAGCTGTGACTCTCAGCACAACCGGTCTGCTTTGACTGCAAGAGATCAAATTTACAGACTTAACTTTCATTTCAGTGACAATAAACTTGAGTTTATCTCATTAAATGTCCAAAAGTTTTGAGACCACCAGTGAAAATGCTTCAGTGCATTGTTTTATAAAACAAGACAAACATTTTCATGACATATTTGATAGCTATTTAATAGCAGCGAGATCTCGAGCTGGCATGAACTCCAGTAGGCTAGTTTGTGTTGCAAAACATGATGATCAGGTTCTCCAGCGTATTTAAGATGGTTCAGAGAGCATCTTGGACATCAGTGCATGGAAGAACTTCTAACCTTAAGTGTCACGCATAATCTACTGATTTGATTAGTCACAGAGAAATAGTGAAGAGTGTTAAATATGAAATACTTTTTCTTCAGAAAAGTTGCTTCAGAAACTTTCCGGCATCATAACTTGTCTTTTAAAGGGGTCATATGATGCTTTTTAAAGATCATTATTTTGTGTATTTGGTGTAACAGAATATGTTGACATGCTTTAATGTTCAAAAAACACATTATTTTTCAAATACTGTACATTATTGTAGGTCCTCTATGCCCCGCCTCGTGCTGCTGCCGCAACTCGGCGTACTTGACATACGCAGTCTGCTCTGATTGGCCAGCTGACCCAGTGCATTGTGATTGGCCGAACACCGCAAGCGCTTGTCGGAAATGTAACACCCCTTACCATAATCGCGAGCTTCATCTTTCAAAATAAATGTAAAGACAGTAAATAATGTCATTAGTTTTACCATCAGTTCAAGCCCGAAAGGGGAACAGAGTCGCGTGACAGAAACAGTGATGAAGCTGGTATGTGTTTGCAGTACACAAGCCACGGTTAAGACAGCTGACTCCACTGTGTCTCTCTCTCTCTCTCTCTCTGCATCTCTCTCTCTTTCTCTCTCTCTCTCTCTCTCTCGCTCGCGCACACACACACACACACACACACACACGATGCGCAAAACTCCGCTTTTGAACAGTCAATAGCAAATACTTAAAAACTAATAACAAAACAGTAGCTGATCAGAAGCGCCAGATTGTCATAGCAAAGTCAGAGTTACCTCCTCTCCTAGGTCCACGAAACGATCGTCCATAAAATGCACTGCTGTTCTGTTGTAAGTAATCTTAAAGCTTCCTAAATGCATCTACTTCCGGAAGGCCAAATAAAGTGCTTTGCTTTCGTCTAGAAACACACAGCGTCTTCACTTGACATGCTGCTTCAACACCTAACTGCGGTTACTGAAACCACGCCACCTTTCTTTGCATGCACATTTGGGCGGCAGTATGCAAATATTCCACATAGTGGGGTAGAGATGTGGGGGCGTGTTAGAACGAACTGTTTTAGGTAGGCGTGGCTGACTCTTAACTTTTAATAAAAAGAATATCTCTTTGGATTTGAGACTTAAGGGTGCTTTGGCATTCAGGGATCTATCTATGGCAAAATCAAGCTTGTAACACGCCAAAGAGAAAGGAAAACTTGAAATCGCATCATAGGACCCCTTTAAAAAACAATCAGGCTTCCGCATGATGTTAGAGTTTTGGACTGTACCGTGCACGTTCAATTCAATTTCAAGTTTATTTGTATAGCACTTTTCATGATACACATCTTTGCAAAGCAACTTTACAGCAAATTAAGTTTCTACAATATTTAGTGGTAGCTTATCAGTGGTGACTGTCAGTTAATGTACATCTGGCAGAAATGTACGGAAAAATCAATTAAAGACGTAATCAAACAGACAATGAACACTATTAACAGCAATTATTATATGATGCAATCAAAACTTATAGCAAAATGTGGTAGTCTGTAAGTTGTTTCAGGGTTGGCATAATCTCTTCTCAGGTGTTCAGACTGAATAAATCAGACTGTGTAAATCCTAGTTACCACGGGATTTAACCCAAGCTAAAGAATAATAATGTGCATTTGATCAGATATAACTGCAGTACAAGATTATGAGATGCATTATTTGAATGCTTGGCCAAAGAGATGTGTCTTTAATCTAGATTTAAACAGAGAGAGTGTGTCTGAACCCCGAACGTTATCAGGAAGGCTATTCCAGAGTTTGGGAGCCAAATGCGAAAAAGCTCTACCTCCTTGAGTGGACTTTGCTATCCTAGGTACTACAAAAGTCCAGAATTTTGCGACCTTAAGGTGGCACGGGAAGGTTGAGTGAGGCGTGATGGATTGTGAGTGTAGAAGACTAGTTAGGTACGCAGGATCTAACCCATTAAGGGCCTTATAGGCAGGTAATAATATTTTGTAACTGATACAGAACTTAATAGGTAACCAGTGTAGATATGATGATTGGGGTAATATGATCATATTTTTTTTAACTGGTAAGGACTCTAGCCGCTGCATTTTGGAATACCTCTAGCTTATTTATTGAAGATGCAGGACAACCACCTAGCATGAACTAGCTTTTCTGCATCAGAAACAGGTAACATGTTTCGTAACTTGGCAATGTTTCTTAGATGGAAGAATGCTGTTTTTGTAACAATGGAAATATGATGAGTGCTATATAATTAACACCCCCATATTTTTGACTGTAGAGGAAAGTACACTGTACATCGTTCTAGTTGCAATTGTAATCCACGACATTCTGCGTACTGTCTTTGGTCACTAAAAATGATTGGATCTCCAATCTTAAATTTTTTTTACCACGTTCAATTTCGAGCATCAATGCTTGTAGGCTAAATGATTTATCCAGTTTCAAAATTTCAGCAAGTACAACTGCAGAAGTGTTGTTTTTCTACAAATTCTCAATATAATTATAGATGTAGCCTAACACTGAAAAATATGAATTTAATGTTTCTTTTACAGTATGTTTGTTTAGTTTTTATTGAGGACATGCATTACTAGTCGAAAGTTTGCACATAAGTTGAAAACCTTTGATTTATTTAAATACAAAAGAAATTGTATTGTAAATGTATTTTTAAAATAGGCATCATAATAATATTAAATGTATGGCATTATATATTTACATAAGTAATATAGTATATATAATAAATCTAAATACAGTATTTTACAATGTCTAATATTTGTTATAAATGTACAGAATCTTGAAGTTTATATATATACTTGTAGATATATATATATACCGGTATATATAAATTATAAAATGTAAACTTCCAAACTTCCATTTGTGTTATATCAGAATTGTTAGCATTTTACTATCATTTCAACATGTAGAAAATGATCACAATAAAGGTGAAGGCGTCTTTAAATTTGCATTGATTGCGTATATGTTTAAAGAATGTATCGACACATGTCAACTAAGGAGGTACACTGGAAAAACTTGTTGAGCCTTCAGAACTTGTCAAGCATAATGAGAGTTTCCTGACAGGCTTTCTCAGGTGATGTTTGCTCACTGGGAGCCCGTGTCCTCCTGAGAACACCTGAACAGGTGTGTGAGAGAGTATGTGTCACACTCTTCCCTGATGGTCCATCTCTCTTTTCTTTTTTTTCTTCAGTAAATGCATGATTCATAATCAAAGACCGTTCATGCGAGAAAGAAAACAGATGACACAAAAAGGGTCATTTTAATGTATTTACTCCAAATAACACAGTGTACCATATTCTCTAGAGGCAAATCTAAATACACGGACATTCTCAAAACACAAAATCAGTATTTGTCACAGACTGCCATTGCACTGTGCTTCCACAATCGCAAGATGTAAACTCAGAATTGTGAGAAAAAGTGCATGAGAATCCCCAATTTTAAAAGTGCACTAGAGATGAAATAAATGATAGAAATAACAGCTTCCATTTAGCCACATCATGTGTAGTAGTGCAAGTGCTTTTAATAGAATAGACTTGGTAGATGAATCGTTTTCCAGGTTATGACATCTGATTGAATGTGTCAGAGATGAGTTTGAAAATCTTCTGCTCTTTATTTTTAGTCAGTTTCCATGTCTTCTTCTTCCCCTGAGTCCTCTACAAGGAGATCAGCGTGTTGAGTGTAATCAAACGCAGGGAACTTTATGGGCAACTCGCTCCATTTGCTGAATGTCTTCTTCTTGGAGCCATACGTGACCACAAAGTTCTTGATATGGAGGCAGGGACACTCAATGCTCTTATACAGCATCATTGAGCCCCATTGCTGCTCAGGAACGACAACGTAAGATTTAATATGAATGCATATTAAAGGAATTGCATACTGTATGATGTATAGGCTAGGTGACATACAAAATGTTTTACTATATATTTTTGATTATTGTGTTATCTGTATAAAATTGCATCATGAAACTTTACTGTACACGCCTTTAACACATCTTTATTTAACTAAATTTTACTTCTTGCATGAAGCAGCTTGAATCTACTTAGCTACATTGAAAACCACCCCAGTTTTTGCTATTCAAATCAGATACATAAATATCAAAATATATATTGCTTATCATTAAATGTCTAAAAAAATACTGAAATTCTATTTACAATAAATTAATAATCATGCATAGATAATTTAATAATGTATCATTTTAATAATATTTTAATCACATATTTATAAATATATTGCAATAGCTGTAGATGAGTGATTGATCATCAGATTTGGTAAATTTAGCATTACGTCACTTGCTCAACAATGGATCCTCTGCAGTGAATGGGTGCCGTCAGAATGAGAGTCCAAACAGCTGATAAAAACATCACAACAATCCACAAGTAATCCACACCACTCCAGTCCGCCAGTTAACATCTTGTGAAGTGAAAACATGCATGTTTGTAAGAAACAAATCCATCATTAAAGCATTTTTTACTTTAAACCATTGCTTCTGGCCAGAATATGAGTCCATAATCCATAGTAATGCTTCATCCAGTGAAAAAGTCCATCCCCTGTTGTTCCCTCACAACACAAAAATCCACCAACATATTTGTTAGGTAGGGTTTTGGACTGTTTTTTGCTTGTAAATGGTACCTGAGAGTCTGTGCAGATTTTCTCTCCTGAGTCAGACGAAGACAACCTGTTCCACGGAGCTGAAAGCAATATTAGGATTAAAGGACACCACAGCAACAGATTTAAGTTACAAAATGCCTTCATGGATGGCGTGTTTCCTACAATCATGCCAGCTTTTTGCTTCACAAGCACAAGACATTAATGATGGACTGGAGTGGTGTGCATTATTGTGATGTTTTTATCAGCTGTTGGACTCTCATTCTGACGGCACCCATTCACTGCAGGGATCCAGTTGGTGAGCAAGTGGTATAATTTAACATTCTACACATCTGTGAAGAAACAAACACACCACTACATCTTGACCCCCCCATGGCCTGAGAGAGAGTATATTTTCAGTAAATTTGTATTTGTGCGTGATTATTCCAATAAGCTAATTGTTTTTTGCATTATTGTGGTTCTGTGTTTTTAAGGGTTAGTTCACCCAAAAATTTAAAATCTGTCATTAATTACTCACCCTCATGTCGTTCCAAACCCGTAATGCCTTCGTTCATCTTCAGAACACAAATAAAAATATTTTTGATGAAATCCAAGAGCTCTAGACCCTCCATAGACAGCGAGGGTACTACCACAGTCAAGGCACAGAAACATAACAAGGACATGTTAAAATAATCCATGTGACATCAGAGGTTCAACCGTAATTTTACAAAGCTACGAGAATACTTTTTGTGCGCAAAAGAAAAAACAACAATTTATTCAACAATTCGTCTCCTCCGAGTCACCCTAGCGCCATTTTGGAGAGTATACACCAAACGCAAACAGCGTATGCTGTTCTGTGTCAGCCGCACCACACGCATATGTGCCTTGCTGTCTATGGGGGGGTCATAGAGCTGTCAGAATGCAGAAAAAATATCTTAATACGGTTGATTCACAATAACTTTCGAATGTCTGGGAAACGTTCATGTATTTCAGAAAGTGGAATCAAACTCAAATGGGAAAAACACTTGGAGTGTGTATTAAATAATTTCAGTGCACACAGACTGAAGTAGTTTTTGGTTCTTTTAATTGTGATGTTTTGGCTCACATTTAACAAAAAAACCCACCAATTCACTATCTCAAAACAAATTAGAATATGGTGACATGCCAAATCAGCTAATCAACTCAAAACACCTGCAAAAGGTTTCCTGAGCCTTCAAAATGGTCTCTCAGTTTGGTCAAGGCTACACAATCATGGGGAAGACTTCTGATCCGACAGTTGTCCAGAAGACAATCATTGACACCCAAGGAGGGTAAGCCACAAACATTCATTGCCAAGAAGCTGGCTGTTCACAGAGTGCTACGCATGTTAACAGAAAGTTGAGTGGAAAAAAGTGTGGAAGAAAAAGATGCACAAAAACCGAGAGAACCGCAGCCTTATGAGAACTGTCAAGCAAAATCGATTCAAGAATATAAGTGAACTTCACAAGGAATGGACTTAGGCTGGGTTCAAGGCATCAAGAGCCACCACACACAAGACGTGTCAAGGAATTTGGCTACAGTTGTCATATTCCTATTGTTAAGCCACTCCTGAAGAAGAAAACGGGACTGTTGCCCAGTGGTCCCAAGTCCTCTTTTCAGATGAGCAAGTTTTGTATTTTATTTGGAAACCAAGGTCCTAGAGTATGGAGGAAGGGTGAAGCTCATAGCCCAAGTTGCTTGAAGTCAAGTGTTACGTTTCCACAGTCTGTGATGATTTTGGGGTGCAATGTCATCTGCTGGTGTGTCCATTGTGTTTTTTGAAAACCAAAGTCACTGCACCCGTTTACCAAGAAATTTGAGCACTTCATGCTTCCTTTTGCTGACCAGCTTTTTGAAGATGCTGATTCATTTTCCAGCAGGATTTGGCACCTGCCCACACTGCCAAAAAGCACCAAAATTTGGTTAAATGACCATGGTGTTAGTGTGCTTGACTGGCCAGCAAACTCACCAGCCCTGAAATCCATAGAGAATCTATGGGGTATTGTCAAGAGGAAAATGAGAAACAAGAGACCAAAAAATGCAGATGAGCTGAAGGCCACTGTCAAAGAAACATGGGCTTCCATACCACCTCAGCAGTGCCACAAACTGATCACCTCCATGCCACGCCGAAATGAGGCAGTAATTAAAGCAAAAGGAGCCCCTACCAAGTATTGAGTACATGTACAGTAAATGAACATACTTTCCAGAAGGCCAACAATTCAATAAAACATTTTTTTATTGGTCTTATGAAGTATTCTAATTTGTTGAGATAGTGAATTGGTGGGTTTTTGTTAAATGTGAGCCAAAATCATCACAATTAAAAGAACCAAAGACGTAAACTACTTCAGTCTGTGGGCATTGAATTTATTTAATACACCAGTTTCACAATTTGAGTTGAATTACTGAAATAAATGAACTTTTCCACGACATTCTAATTTATTGAGATGCACCTGTATGTGTTCTGAAGATGAACGGAGGTCTTACGGGTTTGGAACGACATGAGGGTGAGTAATTAATGACAGAAATTTCATTTTTGGGTGAACTAACCCTTTAAGAGTGAGTCGAACTGAATTTTGCTAAACCAATATTATGCTCAGCAGTAATGCAAACAGTGTTTATTTGAAGGGAAGAGCTGAAGTCAGCACGTACCAGTCCACAGTTTTTGCACGCAATGACTCCATTGGTCTCATAGTCCAGAAGTCTCTGCTGTAGTGATGCATTCTCTCGGACTATAAACAGCTCACTGCAGACATCAACAACATTTATTTTTACTGATTTATTACTGTCTTCACCACCATCATTATGCACGATAAACATCATGTACAAACATAAGTGTACATATTTCTGGATTTTCTGTGAATGCAAAACAAAAGTATTTGTAACTGTGGGTTTTTACCTAAATTGCGGGGTGACATTGACATGGTGCATGTTCTCAATCTTCTCAATGTCTTCTCCAGAGCACACAAACACACTGCACTGCCTGCAGCTCAGGCTGATTTTAGATGGCGGTTCCTTCATCATTCCCTTCTGCAGTTTCTTCTTTATCTTCACCTTCTCCTCCATTATGGCCTGCATCTGAAACTCTCTGATCTACACAAAACCAAATATTGTTTCTTTTAAGTGCACACTTGGTATACTGGAGTGTATGTTTTGAAGTAGATTCTCACTTTCTTCTCGTAGTCGGCTCGATTCATCTTGCACACTTTGGCGATGGCTTTGCTCATCATTTTCTCCCGGTATTCGTTAACACTCTCTCTCTCTGCCACCCCAGATCCTGCCTCTGCCACCAGCGTGTAACTACTGTCCTCTGCTCTTCCTCGACCACGGGCCTGCAGAGAGGGAAAAACAAGTAAGTAGTGACAAACTGATAAATTAGACAGGCTGAATCCCTCCCAATATTTGGCCATTTTAAAATTGTTTAAAAGTTTGGGGTCAGTGGAATAAAAAAAAAAAAATAATACTTTTATTCAGCATGTATGCATTCAATTGATCAAAAGTGACAGTAAAGACATTTACAATATTTATAAAATTTCAAATAAATGCTGTTCTTTTTACACTATTTTCATCAAAGAATCCTGGAAAAAAAAAATTTCTGTTTCAAAATCAGTTTCCACAAAAATATGAAGCAGCACAACTGTTTTTTCATTGTAACAATCAGAAATGTTTCTTGAGCAGCAAATCAGCATATTAGAATGATTTCTGAAGGATCATGTGACACTGAAGACTTGAGGAAAGACTACTGAAAATTCAGCTTTGCATCCCAGGAGTAAATTATATTTGAAAATATATTCATATACAAAACTGCGATTTTAAATTGTAAAAAATATTTCACAATATTAATGTTTTTACTGTATGCTTCATCGAATTAATGCAGCCTTGGCAAGCATAAGAGACTAACGTCAAAACCTTTTTTTTTGTGAATTTGGAGTAAATATTGAATCAAATAATGTATAAGCATCATTAAATTATTACATTTAATGCATGATTTGCTATAAATAAAAGTGTATTCTACCTATATATAAGATTATATATATATCTATAAAATATATAGAGATGGGATAAGATGAATATGTAACACAAGAGCAATATATAGGCCACACTCTGTATTTGCCAATTGGCCAGTAAAAAAATCCCGATGAGTATCAACCAGTATTAAAGGGTAGTTCACCCAAAAATGAACACTCTGTCATCATTTACTCACCCCCCCCCTAATGTGTTCCAAACCTGTAAGACCTTGCTCATTCGGAACACAAAATTAAGATATTTGTGAATCGGAGCTGACTCTGACCCGGGGCGGTTCTAGGATTTCATCTTTAGGGGGGCTTAGCCCTCAGAGAGACCATTAGATACAACGATACAAATTACCTAAATAAACAGTATTTTACTGTGCTTATGAAAACTGTATTACTGTATAAAGTAATTAGACACAATTACCTCTTAAAGTTACAGAAGATACTTAGTGAGTGATTCTCATGATTTTCTTTTGTTGTTTGATTAACATTAAAAAATTAAGACAATGCACGGATCCAGTACTGTACGTGACACAGCAATCCAATATTTTCTTAACTGTTTGTTTATTTAAGATGTAACCGACTGCATTTACTTGAATACTCGTCAAGACGGCCAGTGGAATAATATTTTGTGTATTTGCTTATTTGCTCGAGAAGACGCGAAAGTGAATGACCCGATCTCATGAAAGTGCATTTCAATGGCACGATTTTCTGTTTCTATTTGGCGTGCTATTTATACGCAGAAACTGACTTTGGCGTGCATATGAGATGCAATGGTTAGGTTTAGGGGTGTGGGGAAGGTGCGTATCATAAGCACACCAAATAGAAACAGAAAATCGTGCCATTGAAACGCACTTTCATGAGACCAGGCTGGTGTGCTGTCCGTGCAGTGCCTCTCAGTGCGTGTGTGTGCACAGTAATGATCTATCACAGCGCGTGAGTACCACATTGAGATTGATAAACGAGCGAGAATGATAAACTTTCTTGAGGAAGCAGCAGTGGCCTGATTGTTCAGATAACTGATTATAGTTTAAGGGGGGTGGAGACGACAAATAGGGGGGCTGAAGCCCACCTAAAAAGGGTCTACAACCCTCCCATAGACAGCAATGTAATTAACACAATCAACATCCAGAAACGTAGCAAGGACATCGTTAAAATAATCCACGTGACATCAGTGGTTCAACCGTAATTTTACGAAGCTACGAGAATACTTTTTGTGCGCAAAGAAAACAAAAATAACAACTTTATCCAACAAGTCGTCTCCTCTGCATCAGTTATAGTGCCATTTTGGAGAGTATCACATAAACAATGTATGCTGTTCTGTGTCAGCAGCACCATACGCGAATACGTTGTTTATACTTTGATCTGAACGAAAACAACGTATCCACGTACATACGTTGCATACGTTGTTTACGTACGTGATACTCTCAAAAATGGCACTATAGGGTGACACGGAAGAGACTAATAAAGTTATTATTTTTGTTTTCTTTGAACAAAAAAGTATCCTCGTAGCTTCCTAAATTTACAGTTGAACCACTGATGTAACATGGACTATTTTAACGATGTCCTTACTACATTTCTGAGCTTTGATCGTGGATCCTTGCTGTCTGTGGGAGGGTCAGAGAGCTCTCGGAATTCATCAGAAATATCTTAATATGTGTTCCGAAGATGAACGAAGGTCTTACAGGTTTGGAACGACATGAGGGTGAGTAAATAATTACAGAATTTCATTTTTGGTTGAACTATCCCTTTAAGAAGTATGCATATACTTTGTCATCATGAGATAACAGTTCAGTATTATGTAATACAGTTAGGTCCATATATATTTGGACACAGGCACAATTTTTATTATTTTAGCTGCTGACAAAAACATATTCAAGTTACTTTAATTTGAGGGTATTCTCATCAAAATTGGAGGAAAGGTTAAGGAATTACAGCTCTTTAATATGTACCTCCGCCCCTTTTCAAGGGACCATAAGTAATTGGACAAATGAATCAAAAGCTGTTTCATGGACAGTCGTCGGATATTATTTCGTTATTTCTACATCAGTTAAGCAGGTAAAAAGTCTGGAGGTGATTCTAAGTGTGCCATTTGCATTTGGAAGCTGTTGCTGTGAACCACATCATGCAGTCAAAGATTCTCTCCATACAAGTGAAACAGATGACTGTTAGGCTTCAAAAACAAAACTAACCCATCAGACAGATAGTAGGAACATTCGGAGTGGTCAAATCAACAGTTTGGTACATTCAGAGAAAAAAAAAGAACACACTGGTGAGCTCAGCAACAAAAAAGGCCTGGACGTCCACAGAGGACAACAGTGGTGGATGATTGGATGATCCTCTCCATGGTAAAGAAAAACCCTTTCACAGCATCCAGCCAAGAGAAGAACACTCTCCAGGAGGCAGGCATGTCACTGTGAAAGTCTACAATCAAGAGAAGACTTCACGAGAACAAATACAGAGGGTTCACCACAAGGTGCAAACAAGGCCAGATTAGACTTTGCCAAAAAACATCTAAAAAGCCAGAATTGGAAATTAAGATCAACCTGTACCAGAATGACGGGAAGAAAAAAGTATGGAGAAGGCTTGGAACAGCTCATGATCCAAAGCATACAACATCATCTGCGGAGCAGTGTGATGGCATGGGCATGCATGGCTTCCAGTGGCACTGGGTTCCTGGTGTTTATTGATGATGTGACGGAAGACAGAAGCAGAAGACTTCTTAAGTGTATAGGGATATACTCTCTGCCCGGATTGTCAAATGGAACAAAGTTGATTGGGCGGCGCTTCATAGTGCAAATGGACGATGAACCAAAACATACAGCAAAAGCAACCCAGGGGTTTTTGTAGGTAAAAAAAATGGAATATTCTGCAATGGCCAATCAAATGGTCAATCTCCTGATCTCAACATTTAACATGCTGAAGACAAAAGAAAGGCAGAAAGACCCACAAACAAACAACAACTGAAGTCAGCTGCAGTAAAGGCCTGGCAAAGCATCACAAAGGAGGAAACCCAGTCTCTGGCGATGTCCATGAGTTCCAGACTTAAGGCAGTCTTTGCCTGCAAAGGTTTCTCAACAAAATATTAAAAATGAAGATTTTATTCATGATTATATTTATTTGCCCAATTACATTTGAGCCCCTGAAAATGGGGGGACTGTGTATAAAAATGGTTGTAATTCCAATTTTTGTTCAACCCCTTGAATTAAAGCTTAAAGTCTGCACTTCAATCTTCCATCTTCATTGTTCTGTTCTGGTGGCATACAGAGCTGAAATTATGAAAATTGTGTCAGTGTCCAAATATATATGGACCTGACTGTATATTGTACTATAGCATAGTACTATATTGTGTGTAAACAAGTGTATCTGGCCTCATAGTGACCTTGTTTCTGTTGGGTAACTATACAGGAAATCACTACATTGAGTTTTTCATTTGATAATGGCTATTTTAAATTGGTATTAGAAGTTGGCCTATTACTTGTTATGAAAACGATGAACACAGACTTTAGCTACAGAATGCTTAAACTGAATGTTGAAAACTTTTAGTTAGGCTCCTGTTACACATTTAAGTGCTGCAGATGTGAGACGTATGAAACTGCCCCGAGAGCCATATGGCATCTAAAGTAAATAATAAACAAAAAACTACAAGCCCTTAGAAACAGGCCAGAAAGTGTAGCATCATGTTGAGCAATAGTCTAAAATCACACCTGAATCATGGCGATCTCATTGGTCACAAGGCAATAGCGTATGACGAAATTACATTCGGCGATGTCCAAACCCTCTTCTGCTACAGTGGTGGCTATTAGCAGATTGATTTGGCCGTCACGAAACTTGTTCAGCACGTCTTTCTGCTCTGCCTGTAAATGGCAGGACAGTATTTTATTAAAATCGATATTATGCCACTAATGCAACCTGGAACAATCATTTAAATGAATGCAGACACATTAGTTCCTGAGTTTGAGAGTGACTTACAGCAGTCATCGGTTTCACCACGCTCTGATCTCCTCCACCGATCAGATAGCTGGCACTGACTCCCACTTCATCAAACTTGGGGTTTTCTTGAATCCACTGGCAGAGAGCGATGGCGCTGAGGCGGGTCCGGGTGAATATGATACCTCTCGCTCTCTCTCTGGTGCTGAATTCCTTCAGGATGTTGGTTTTCAGCTGGGCCAGATTGTTGTTTTCATACTGCGGCTTTCCCATCAACTCCTGCAGCTTTGCTTTATTGTCTGTTGAATATTAAGAGAAACCGATACAAACAGTAAATCAGCATTACCCAACAAGATGTTTAGCATGTCTGGACACATTTTAAAGGGATTGTTCATGCAAAACAGTGTTGCTTCAGTATTATTTTGAATAGCTTTTCAGTTATTTCCAGTTGAATGTTTTCAAATTTAATTTAATTTTAACTGAGTAATTTTATTATGTGCTTTTGTAATTTTTTATTGAGCTTGAATAAATTTTTTTCAGTTTGAGTAATTTTATTTTATTTCAGTTAGTTCAGTTGGTAAGCATCATTTCTATTTTTTTAAAATGCTTTTTAGACTTAGGATTTTCATCTAATATTTATTTTTAGTTACATTTTTAAATAGTTTTAGTTAAAAAATAAGGGTTATTATTGTTAACTAAAAAAAATAAAATTCATTACTTAAAATGAATATAAAATAAAATAAAACTTATTTTATTTCAGATAGTACTTTCAGTAACATTTCTCATTTTAGTTTAAGTACTAGTACTAAAGTACTAAAATGGAATAAACTAAAAACTAAAACTTTATTAAAAAAACAAAACACTATACAGATATAAAAAATAATAACCTAAAACTAATACAAATTACAAAAACAACTAAATTACCAAAACTTTTACTAAAATTAAAATGAAAACTGAAAATATAAAAAATAAAACTCAATTCAAAATAACAAAAACTATAATAGGATATACTAAAATAACTGCTTAACAATATCAATACTCCAAAAATAAAAAAGTCATAATTTGCTCACTCCCATATTGTTCCCATGCTTGTTTGTTAGTATAAAGCATCATCCACTTTCATCAAAAGTGCTCAGATATTACTGAGCATCTCCTGTTGCGTCTCACGGAATGAAGAAAATAATACAGGATTGGAACAAAATGAGTAAATGATGATAAATATTCTGCTTGGCTCCATGCATTTTTATTTTATTAACAGCTTAAGTAATCGCTGGAGCCCCATAAAAGACTATTTCCACTATATTCCAGAGAGCATTGCGTCTGTTTTTATGATACCTTTGAACAAAGTGAAGAGGAATCGCTCAGTGTCTGTGATTGTAACAGTGCCTTCCTCATCGGGGCTGGATTTGGTCTTGAGCTCTTCGTTGTGATATTTGTTGAGGAAGCGGAAGGCGTCTGACATGCGTATGGTGTTGCTCTGATGAAGAGCCTCGTTGTATTGGCGGAGATGTTCGGCGCACACTCGCACCTTCTGATTCTCCTCCTTAGCAGCTGGTGAACAACACAGACAGTCGATATTTATAAAGAGTTCAACAATATAACTCCTGTTAGGCCACAAGATCAGCCCATGAAGGTTCTTTAATTTATAGTACACTCATTGGACTATTAAATAAAGTATTTAGTATATCCATAATTGCAAGTAAAAATCCCATTATTTTTCTCAACAGAGAAAAAGTAGCAATAATACACATTTAAAACGGGCTTACCATGAATTCTGAAGTTATGCAATTTCAACGTCATTTTTAAGCAATCGGGTTTAAGCTACATAATTTGCAGTTCATCATGAGATGAGTAGTTAATACACTTGTCTTGTTCGCTTGTTTCCCCCCCCTGTTTTCAATTATTATTTTGTCGTAAAATACTTAATGTTGGAGTTGTCTCAGAAGCGAGTGGTTTGGGTAAATATTTCTTGCAAATATCTATGGTGAAATTGAAAAAATAAACGACGTTATTGTTAACTCAACTTTATTGTTAACTACATTAACTGGCATAAAAATGCAAATCATAAAAAAACTTTAAACTATGGATTCAGATAGCTGCAAAAGGTAGGCTTTTTAATTTTCACTTAACTTAATCTGAAGTACTAAAATAACTAACACTAAAGAACCTAAAACTAATTTAAATAAAACCTAAAACCTATGTAAATAATTAAAATATATAAATATAAATATATAAATAAAACAAAAAAAAGATAAAAATAAATAAAACAAAAAAAAGACAAAACTCAACAAAATTATAATTTTTTTTTAAAGGGGTGGTTCAGTGTTTTTTTTTCTAGGCTTGATTGTGTTTATGGGGTGCAGTCTAACATGTGTTAATGCTTCGTTTTTTTTTAAAAACGCATTATTTTTCACATAATTACCTTTATTCCACACAGCTCTGTCCCTTCTCTGAGAAAACAAAACGGGCGATCAATTCCTGCTTTTATGAAGCCCCTCCCTTCAGAAATAGGCGATGGGGCTCTGATTGGTTAGCTAGCCCAGTGTGTTGTGATGGGCTAAACCGCCTCTAGTGCGTGTCTAAACGTCCCGGTTGTATTGTAAACAAAGGCGTCGTTAATATCGCTTAGTTTGAGCCCGATTGAGAAGCAGAGGATATTATTGAAGAGGATCGTGCAGAACCCGTGCAAGCACGGCTTTTAATGGTAGGCCTATGTTTTTTGTTTGTTGTTGTCTCGTACTTTTAGATATGTTGTTATTTGTAAATGCTACTGCTTATGATAGCTTTTAATATACAGTTTGATCCTGATTAAAGCTGTAATACAGTACGGCAACTGCACGCGCACCCATGTTTAACGCTTCTCATAGCTATATGAAAATAAGTGTATAATTGTAACAGATCATTGCTGGAGCTGAGCTGAATGAGAGAGAGAGAGAGCGTGTGCAGAGCAGGGGGACGTGTGGAACAGTATTAAGAACCGCTGCTTTTAAACATTGATTTTGAAACTTGTGAATCCATTAGAATCGTTAGAAGACAGAATCGCGATTCATATATGAATAGATTTTTACATGCATCTCTAGTTTTCTCTTCCTCTTCTCTAAAGCAGAGCAGCATGGCCTCGCCCCCTTCGTTGCATGTTCCCAGGGACGGGGTTTGTGATGTCACGAACCCGGGAAGAAGCTTGTTGTAGTCCCTACCAGTCGTTTTTGTAGGCGTTAAACAAAACTGCCAGGGGAATTTTTTTTAAAAGACGATATCTCCGTTTGCATTGAACTTTCAGCGCCGCAACTTTCAGCTTGTTTAGCCAAACAGCAACATTAACATAACTTAATGTGAAAACAAGTGAAATCGAAACAACCACAACTTTAACTAAAGTTAAACAGAATACAGAAAATGATGTAATAAAAAAAATCCAAATCTATTCAAAATATTAACAAAAACGATAATAGTATATCAGTGATACAAAGGCTTTGAGCTCTGTACAAGAATACTGGTTAGTTATAACAAGTCTTTGAGGATGTTTTTTCTCCTCTATCATTTTGTATGACTACTGGACTACTGGAAGTTGAGAAACTTCGTTGGAATTCACAGTGAAATAACAGTCTCTTCCTTTAAAAACAGGAAAGATGCTTTGTTATTACTGTGGCTTATTGTGACACATTTTGCATGAGTGCATGACTATATGAAATTCTTATCATGACTTCCACAATATGGTGGTTAAATGGTAGTTGAATCATGGTTTCTACAAAGAAGGCAGGTGTAACGGGGCTGACGAGACGTGAGACGTGTGGATCCATCTGCAGGCTTTATTAAAGAGACGTGGTCAAGAGGCAGGGTCAAACAATGGCAAACAGGTACGTATATGGCGGGCAAAACACAAGAATAGTCCCAGGGCTAGCGTAGGTCACCGATCGGCAGACAGAATCACAGGGGCGAGACGAGAGGGAAAAATCCAGGAAAACAGGCAAAGATAAGAAACCGCAAAAACAGGCAAGGCAAAAAAAGGAAAACACAGAGACTCAGAAAGGGGTACAGGCTAAACAATACGCAGCAGAGAATGGCAGTTTGAGTGGGTGTTATATAGTGAGTGAGATGATAAGAAACAGCTGTCCATGGACAGAATTCGTGACAGCAGGAGGCATAGGACGCACAAAGAGAAACCACATTTTAGTAAGAGCTTTGCAAAGATCCTCACTTACTGTTACTGGATTTTTGGAAGAAATATATGTATACAGTTAAACTTCATGTACAAATAAGTGTGTAAGACGAGCTCAAAATTAGTGTGAATACTTATACAAAGCACAGCATCTAGTTATTTAAATCTATAAAGAAGAGCAAACTAGAAAAATTGAGTGGTGTGGCTGGTTAGGAAAACTGTGTAACGTTACAGCTCATAAATGAAGGTTTGAGACTGTGTGTTTTTGTGGTGCCACCAGGAATTTGTATTTATGGAAATTTAATTGACGCCTTTAAAACTGTAATAATTTTTATGACATTTTCCTGATATTTCCAGGTTTTGAATGACCCAGTAAACCTCCATATATCTGAATGTCTTTGTAAAAGGCAGTAAACTCACCGTTCTGCTCTTTCTGTACGACCCACTGTTCGTAATTTTGTGTGCCGGGCTCACAGAGGGGCTTCAGGTCAGCATGCTCGTGGATTTCATCCATTATCTTCTTGATCACGTCTCCAAACGGGTCCTTTAACATGCCATAGACAGGCTTTTATTGTCACTTTTTCATATAATCCACAACTAAACTGAATATACTAGCGTCATTACAGTACAGTATGCATGCTTTCCCACTTTATTGTTGACAGACAAGAACTTTAAGTCTTTAAGTTATTGTATTGTTATTGTTTACACAGGCTTTTTCTAGATATATCTAGAACAGTTATTCCGTATGGTGTGTCATTTTTGTGCTACTAGTGGCACCAAAAAAGAATTGCAAAAGTCATTGACTATTTTTAAACAAGACTCAAGACTTTCTCACAAGACTATTTTCAAACAAATTTTTAAAGATAAACTTAAGAATGTTCTTAAGTGCAAATCTTAAAGGAACTCTCCATTATTTTTGAAAATAGGCTCATTTTCCAACTCCCCTAGAGTTAAACAGTTGAGTTTTACCGTTTTCGAATCCATTCAGCCGATCTCCGGGTCTGGCGGTAGCACTTTTAGCTGTAGCTTAGCATAGATCATTGAATCTGATTAGACCGTTAGCATCTCGCTCAAAAATGACCAAAGAGTTTCTATATTTTTCCTATTTAAAACTTGACTCTTCTGTAGTTACATCGTGTACTAAGACCGACGGAAAATGAAAAGTTGTGATTTTCTAGGCCGATATGGCTAGGAACTATACTCTCATTCCGGCGTAATAATCAAGGAACTTTGCTGCCGTACCATGGGTGCAGCAGGTGCAATGATATTACGCAGTGCCTGAAAATAGGCTTATTGGAAGTTACCTAGCTGGGGACTATTTTCAGGCGCTGCTTAATATCATTGTGCCTGCTGCACCCGTGGTACGGCAGCAAAGTGAGCATATCACCCAGCCCTAGTTAGTTAGTTAGTTAGCTGGTTTATTCTTAAGAATGTTTTGTGAAAAATTTATTTCTTAACCTAAATTCCAAGAAGTTTGTAAGAAGTGCAGTTTAAAAAAAAAAAAAAAAACTAAAAACAAAATCAAAACCTTAAGTTCTCAATTTTTTTTTTTTTTTTAAATCTTAAAAATTTTCCTTTTTCTGACATACTTTGTTTGTTTGACTGTTCTTGCAGAAGCCTCACTGATGAAAAATTAGTGTGAAACAACCCAATCAATTAATTTAACGTCTTACCTTTGAGGATTTAATGCAAGTCGGAGGTTTTCCTAACTTTACAAATTTATTTATTTAGATTCTCTTTTAAAGGTTGAATTCTTCTCAAGTTTTGTCTTAAGAACAATTGTAAGAAAAAAGATAAGAACACTCTTAAAGGGATAGTTCACCCAAAAAAGAAAATTCTAACCAACAATGATGACATCCATAAATGTTTGGTTACAAACAGTCTTCAAAATATTATTCAAAGAAATTCATACACAATTGGAACAACTTGAGCGTTGAGTAAATGATGACAGAATTTTCATTTACTTAAAGCAGTATTTCAGGAGTATAAACTATTCATAACCTTTTCTCTTAAAGGGATAGTTCACTCAAAAATGAAAATTTTGTCATTGTTCAGTTTCTTTCTTATGTTGAATACAAATGAAGAATTTTGAAGAACCAAACAGTTGTTGGTCCCCATTGACTTCCATAGTAGGGAAAGAAATACTATGAAATTCAATGGGGATCAACTTTTTGATTACCAGCATTCTTCAAAATATCTTCTTTTATGTTCAACATAAGAAAGAAACTTATACAGGGGGTGGGACGAAATGGGGTGATTAAATGATTACAAAATTTTAATTTTTGAGTGAACTATTCCTTTAAGTAAGACAAAAATAAGCAGTTGAAGAATTTTATTCTTTTTTTATATTCTTTTTATTCTTTCTCCCATCCCAAACTAGTGGTCCAGAAATGACACACAAGTTTATTCGATGACACACATTAAGTGGAATTACCTCCTTCCTCTCTTCTGCTCTTGCAATCCTTTTGTATGGTGTTTTGGCCTCCTCTTCTTCGAAAGTCTTTGTTTTTATTGTGAATGCGTCCAAGTTTGCACAGATCTGTAATGAATCAAAAATAATGAGACACATACTGTTGAACTCACAGCTCCAGTTTAGAGATGGCTAACACATAAACTGTGAAACGATCAATAGCATCACACATCAGTGGACATAAACTGACATTGACCAAATTTACAAATAGCAAAACGTTATATATTGTCATTTGATTCTTGACTTATCAGTTAGAATCTCTCATTTTGACTCATTTAGTAAAATATCCAGTTTACAGGAGTCATTTGATTGTGAATCAGACTACATTGGCTGGGTTTGTTGTTTGCATGTTTGTTGTTTCACTTCGTTGGACAAATGGAGATGTATTTAAGAACTGTCAGCATTTTTAAAAGAAACCAATTCCCATTTCTTAACTTTGATTTCTAGTACTGAGAAACCAACGCTAAAGAGTTTCTCTTGGCACTTTGGTGCTGTTGTCATA
Source organism: Sinocyclocheilus anophthalmus (assembly GCA_018155175.1). NCBI lineage: Eukaryota > Metazoa > Chordata > Actinopteri > Cypriniformes > Cyprinidae > Sinocyclocheilus > Sinocyclocheilus anophthalmus. The sequence continues at coordinate 160,942 of JADLZN010002391.1, read as the reverse complement.
AAGATTCATGGTAAAACAGGCCAGCAGAGTAATAATGTGATGCAGGGTCCTGACTGGAGAGGCATGAAAGGCATGCGGAGGTTTATGGCAGGGCCACGCAGAACATTGGAAACAGCTTTGCGGTGGAGAAAACAGTAAGAGATGTGGGAGAGGAGGGTATGTGGGGTGTGGTGCAAAATCCCCCCAGATTACAAAAAAAACACTAGGGAAAGATTGTGGTTTTTTATTTGAGAGAGAAGAACATACCTTGAAGTTAGCGAATTGTCATATTTGTGCATTATAGAATGTGTGTATGTGTATTCGCTAACATATGGATTTGCTCAGCCTTGTTCCCTTTCAGTCGGTCACTCTCGACGTCACGTCGGATGACCGACGAAATTGGGATTTTGCTTAGAGAGACCAATCTACTTCGAGTGTAAACTAAACCAGCCAATGCACATTGGCATGCGATTATTGCATCCATCTGCTGCTGATCACAGCGGGAGTATAAGTAGGCAGCAGGTGCAGCGCATATTCAGCTTTTTGCTTCTGAGCCGAGCGATCACATCGTTCTGCTCTTGTCTACTCTACTGAGAGAAGAAGACTGACTGAGTTCAGCGTGCTCTTTGTAGCTCTTGGTGTTGGCGGTACGGCTCTTCAGCGGTGGTGGTTTCACCGTGTCGAGTGGGTTCACACATCAGGCTGCACTACACCCTGTTTGTGTTGCAGATGATCATCTCCCCTGTGCGCTTCAGCATGCTAAAAGAGCTTTTTCCCTAAAAGATCAATTTCGGGTGCGTCTTTTTAAAGACGACGTTGCGTGGCAAATTTGACGTTAAAGATGATGTGGGTCTTGCTATAGACAACATACCACCCGGGCGTTCTGGATGCGGTCGTTAACTGGCGCTGGGTGATGGTCACGATCGCTCGTCATTGTCTGGGCGTACAGTCACGCTGAGGTCACTCAGGAGTCGCTGGCCCAAGCTCCGTTTCCTCAAGGGAGAGTTCCTTGTCTCATGCCTGATCTAGTTGCTCCTCATGGCGGCACCAGGGGGCTACTTCAGCAGTATCGCGGCGTCGGAGGCACTCTGCAGCCATTGAGCTGCCAATGAACGTGCTGGGCCCTCTACAAGGACGTACCCCGTATCCCTTTGGCGCTCCTCCCAATGCCAGATGTCGATTGCAGCATTCGGAAGGGGTGAGCCAGACTTTCTGGAGAGGAAATTCGCTGCACTGCTCTCCTCCGGGACTTGTAATCAATGCCGTGACTCGGATTCCAGAAATAAGGGCTATGCTTCCGGGCCCGCATAGGGGTAGGGCTTCGCGTGGAGACTTCCACCGTGTCCTGAGCCCTCAAAGTTGCACGATTGGTTCTCGGGGTGGTCTGCGGTGGTTCTCAGCACCCCGCCTCGGTGCCTTTTTTTCCGGAGGTGCATGAGGAGCTCAGCAGGTCGTGGACTGTACCTTTTTACTGCCGGAAACTGATTTTCTGGATCCTCCTCCCTCACCACCCTCTATGGTGGGGCAGCTAGGGGTTACAAGGGTCCCCCCGGTGGAACGGTCGGTTGCGATGCAGTCGTGTCCTAATACCGCCTCCAACCGGCAAGGAGAACCGTGCCTCCCCTCCCGGGTCAGTAGGTACTCGACTGGTCCATCGTGCTTATAAACGACCGTGACAAGCCTTGCCTCCGCCTTACACGCTACGGCGGTGATTGAAGTGCACCATGCCAATGCAGAGGACTTGCCCGAGGTTCACGACCCGAAGTTTCGCAGAGAACTCCGGCAACCGTCTAAACGACGAAGGTTACGGCGCTGTCTCTGGGTCGTGCGATGTTCACTATGGTTGTCTGGGTGCGCCATTTCTGGCTGTGACTGGCTGAAATGCGCGAGACTGCAAGACACGATTCTTGAACGCCCCCAAGTCCCAGACTGGCCTTTTCGGCGACACAGTCAAGAACACGGCCCAGCAGTTCTCCCGCTGACCAAAGCAACAGATGCCTCAGGAGTACATCCTCCCCGGCGTGGCAGCTGCTCGGGTCGCCGAGGCGTCCCCCCTGCCACCGTGCAAGGTCGCTCCTTGCTGCCCTCCACAAAGCTAGTGGGGGCGCCGTGGAGCCGGTCGCAGGGAAGCCGCCCCGCCCGTCCAGGCCCCCGCCGAACATGTTGGCAAGCGAGAGAGCAAGAGGCCCGGTGACGGGCGACCCAGAGGTGGAGGGACTTGCTCTTCAGGAGATGGTAAGCACATCTTACCGAGGAGGGCCGGGGTGGAGTATCTTTTCATCTTTTCCGCCACTGACCTCTCGTTCGGTGGTACCCAAATACTCGACAAAAAGCAATTCCTCTATTTCTGGGTCCACAGAGGGGACGGGGCATTGTGGACGATCTAGTGCGTATCAAACTCACCCTCCTCTCTCGCCAGTGAGAAGCAGTGGGCGGATCGGGAGGACGAACCAACTCACTACCCACGCACCCTCTGCTCGAACACAGGACAGTGTTACACACACCAGACCCCGCCTCGGACCAGCTACAAGACGCCCATGCCGGGTCCCTGCCTTGCGTTCTTCCGTGCTGCCCCACTGCGGGTACGCCTGTGGTTCCGTTGATGCCACTAGCGCGGTGTTTGGGAGCCTGGCTTGAGCTACCCAGCCGTCTCGATGGCTCCTTCGAACCGTCCTGCTCGGCTATGCGATTCAATCGCCCGCCATCCCCCCAAGTTCAGTGGCATCCGCTTCACAACAGTGAAGGCGGACGATGGTCCTGTCTTGCGGGCGGAGGTCGCAGTCTTACTGGCGAAGGATGTGATAGAGCCTGTCCCTCCAGCCGATATGAAGATGGGTTTTACAGCTCCTACTTCATTGTACCCAAGAAAGCCGGTGGGTTACAACCAATCTTGGACCTGAGTGTCTTGAACCGGGCCCTTCACCGTTTACTGTTCAAGATGTTGATGCAGGAACGCATCTTCTGGTGCATCCGTCCCCGAGATTGGTTTTGCAGCGGTCGACCTGAAGGACGCACACTTCATGTGTCGACCCTTCTGCACCACAGACCTCAGTGCATATCAGTACATGTGGCCTGCCTCCGGGCCTGTCCCCTGTTGCCCCGTGGTCTTCACGTAAGTTGCGGAGGTTACCACTTGTTCCCCTTATAGAACAGGCATTCGCATTCCTCCAACTACTCGACGAAGCAGTCTCAGGATCAGTTGTGCGAGCACAGAGATTTGTTGCTTTCACACCTCAGCCTGTTGGGCTTTTGGGTCAACTGGGAAAAGAGCAAATTCTCCCCGACGCAGAGGATCTCTTTTCGCGGTATGAAGTTGGACTCGGTCGAACAGACAGCACACCTCACGCAGGAACGTGCTCAGTCGGTTTTGAACTGCTTGAATACATTCAAGAGAAGGATGGCGGTCCCACTGAAACAGTTTCAGAGGCTTCTTGGGCATATGGCAGCTACGGCGGCAGTTACGCTGCTGGGGTTGCTCCATATGAGACCGCTGCAGCACTGGCTCCATTGCCGAGTCCCGAGGTGGGCGTGGCAACGCAGCACTTTTCGGGTCCAAGTTACACCGGCCTGCCGACAAACCTTCACCTCGTGGTCAGACCTTGCGTTCCTCCAGTCAGGAATGCCCCTGGAGCAGGTCTCCATTATTCTGTGGTTTGCACGGATGCCTCAACCTCCGGCTGGGGGGCCACGTACAACGGGTTTGCATTGTCAGGGGTTTGGACGGGGCCCCAAACTGCACTGGCACATCAACTGCCTCTAGTTGCTGGCAGTGCACCTTGCCCTGGGCCATCTCAAAGGGCGCTTACGAGGCAAGCACGTACTGGTCCGTACGGACAGCACAGCGACCATTGCGTACATCAACCAACAGGGTGGTCTGCGCTCCCGTCACGTGTCACAACTCGCCCGCCACCTCCTCATTTGGAGTCGGAAGGTTCTGAGGTCACTTCGTGCTGTTCACATTCCTGGGCTGCCCAACCGGGCAGCCGACAGAGCTGTCCCAAGCTGCGCTCCCAGGAGAATAGCGACTCCATCCCCAGACGGTCCAGCTGGTTTGGAGAAGTTTCGGAGCCTTTTTGCAGCAAGGGTTGGAGCGAAGGCTGTCTCCCTCCACCCTCAAAGTTTATATTGCTGCAATCGCGGCTAACCAAATAGGTGACCCCGTAGAAGGGAGGTTGCTGGGGAAGCATGACCTGGCCGTCAGGTTCCTTAAAGGGGCGAGAAGGCTAAATCCTCCATGGCCCCCCTCTATACCCTCTTGGGACTGGTCTCTAGTGCTCACGAAGCACGACAGCTGGGCTAAGTAGCCTTTGCAGACTGTCCGGCGAAATTATTCGATAGAAGAATGGTTGCTCCTGCTGTCATTGGCCTCCATCAAGAGGGTAGGGAACCTGCACGCATTTTCGGTCAACGATTCGTGCCTAGAGTTCGGGCCGGCTGACTCCCAGGTAACTCTGAGGCCCCGGCCCGGCTATGTGCCCAAGGTTCCCGCTACTCCCTTCAGGGATCAGGTGGTGAACCTCCAAACGCTGCCATCAGAGGAGGCAGACCCAGCCCTAGTCTTGCTCTGTCCTGTCCGAGCCTTAAGATGCTACATAGACCGGACGCAAAGCTTCAAGACCTCAGACCAGCTCTTTGTCTGTCACAGAGGCGGCCGGCAGAAGGGGAATGCCGTCTCTAAGCAGAGGATGGCCAACTGGATTGTGGATGCCATCACCTTGGCTTATCAGGTACAGGGTGTGCCCTGCCCTTTCAGGTTGCGAGCTCATTCAACTAGAGGTGTTGCATCCTCCTGGTCGCTGGCTCGTGGCGCCTCGCTGACAAATATTTGTAGGGCTGCGGGCTGGGCGACCCCTAACACATTCGCGAGATTCTATAGCCTTCGTGTGGAGCTGGTATCCTCCTGTGTTCTCTCCTCAAACGGGTAGAAGCACTGAGAGCCCCGGCTTCGGTCAGCTTGCAAAAACCACTCCAGAGAGTCAATATAGTAGACCCTGTTCAGTTCCTCCGTCCCCTCGGCAGCCAGAAGTGGCGGAGCGTCCGGCGCCAGGCCTTCACTCGTTGAATCCTTCCTCAAAGAAACAACAAAATAGAAGGCTGGGTTTCATATGTAAGACCTAAGTGGATCTCATTTGTGTAAAGTCCACGGTATAGCCTCGAACCCGTGTTTCCCTGGCAGACTTCTGCCATTCCAAGAGAGTTACAATCACCTCCATTCTTCCATAAGCACCTAAGAAATGTCCATATGTGTATTTGCTTCCGAAACCTACTTCGGGAAGGATGGGGCTTGCGTAACGTCCCCGGTTCCAAGTAGAATCGGGTACATTTCCAGTGTTTCCAGTCTTACTCAGTGGTGAGTGCCATACAGCAGTAGCTTGGTCCTCTTGTGCAATGCCATGGCCTACGCCAAAAAGTATGCGAGGTGGCGTACCACAGACACTGGAGGGCAGTAGCTGTGCCTTTTTGGTAGGATCCCAATTTCGACTGTAAAGGGACGTCTCGGTTCCGTGGTATGTGGTAACTCCTCGTTCCCTGAAGGAGGACGGGAGATCACGTCCCGTCGCCACAGGGGGCTCCTGTGCCCACCACTGGCGGCTGGGCTCACCGCTTCGCTCCTCAGCGAAAAGCTGAATATGCGCTTCATCTGCTGCCTACTTATACTAACGCTGTTATCAGCGGCAGCTGGATGCAATCATCACATTGCCAATGTGCATTGGCTCGTTTAGTTGACACTCGAAGTAGATTGGTCTCTCTAAGCGAGATCCCAATTCGGCGGTCAGAGACCGCGTGATTCCTCCATTCCCTCCTTCGGGAACGAGGGTTCCATACTTAACCGAGACGTCTCATACCTTAACATGCATTGCTGTAGTCCAATGTGGAAGATTGTTGACATTTAACAATTTGCTTCCGCTTACGGAGCCGTTGCCTTAAACAGTTTCCATTCAAAACGTAAGGCTGAATACACGACTAGACGGCTTTTAAAATCCGAACAAAAGATTCAAAACTAGGCATCTACACAAACGACTGAGACATACACTACCCAACTTCATTAACGTCATCCCCGATAACAACAGACCACGCAGCCTGAAACAAAATCAAGTATCCACCTTTCGATCCTGTGTAATTTAAGGAACGAACTAACCTATACCAATACTTGTACGCAATTTTATAATCTTAATGTTAATATCAACATTCACCAGTACATTTAGTTTAATGTACTGTAAACTACCATGAACATGAACATTTTATTAACTAACATTAACAAAGGTCAATAAATGCTGTAAAAATATATTGTTCATGTTAACAAATGAGAAATGTTTTTCACATATCTCTTTAATGTTCACCAATGCTGCATTTATTTGATGAAAAATACAGTACAAGCAGCAAATATTATTGCAATTTAAAATAACTGTTTTCTATTTGAATATATTTTAAAAAGTAATTTATTCCTGTGATCAAAGCTGAATTTTCAGCAGCCATCACTTCAGTCTTTTTGATCCTTCAGAAATCATTCTAATATCATTATCAATGTTGAAAACAGTTTTGTTGTTTCATAATTCTGTGAAAACTGTGATACATTTTTTCCAGGAGGAATAGAAAGTTCAAAGCATTTTTATTTATTTATTTAGTTTTTTAATCAAATCTTTCGAATTTATAAAATGTTCCTTTAATTCACCTTGCTTAAAAAGTATATTTCTTTCTTTTTTTGTGCAATAGAAAGATGTGTTGTCTGCACCATCCCAACTCAAATAACTAATTTTTTGTCTTTGCTGTATCATTGTAGTAAGCAGAACAATGCAGAAGCTGAAGAAGCATTACTGGAAGCGAGCGTCGTTGTTACCTGGAGAATGTGTTCCTCCGCTCTCTGCTGGCTCATCGCTCCTCCCACACCAGGTGAGGCCGTCAGACCCAGAATCTGAGGGAGCGCAACTGGACTCTTCTCCTGCTTCTTCAATACCTGGTTCTGGTGTTTCTGTTTCAGGTAGCGAATCATGATGTGGTTATACACACCGCCCTTCTTCGTGTGATGGCATTCGTCAATAACCATCAGAGTGAACTCTGCAAGTATAGGAATTAAATCCGAATTGAAAATTCGAATCAGAAAGAGCTTTATTACCAAGGAATTCGTCTTGGTGACAGGGTGTCTTGGTGTGGATGGAAGGTCTCCAGTGCAGAAAAAAAGTACAGACATACATATAATTTAAGGTAGTAAAATGAAATATAACACTAATAATAAAGAGAATAGACAATAAATTAAAAATATGATAACTAGTGACGATTTAGAGTACTGTACCAATTTTTATAGGACAATTATGTTAAATATTTAAATTTAAAATTATTAATATACGTCTAGTGCAATATTTCAAAGGTTAAGTCAATACTACTTAATATAGATTTGTATAATTATATAATATTTTAAACTACCCAACTGTTTTTAAATTTTGGTTACATTTTTAAATTGACTTTTTAACCCAACAGTTGGGTTAGTCCATATTTGACCCAAAGTTGGGTTGAAACAACCCAGCATTTTTTTAGAGTGTATTTACAGAACGGTTATATCATTTATATAATTTGCCTGATTTTATACAGCATTTTGATGGTGGTTTTATGGAGTCCCCTCTGTAAAAAATCTTTCATTCTAATATGTTTATCCTATATTCAGATTTCCGTTCTGAAAATGTATGCAAATGAGTGCATATTTAATTGGTTAAAGTCTAATTTGCATATTTGAACATAACATTTCAGAAAACTTGCAATACACTTGTAAATCAGTGTCTTAACCACGTATCATAGGGACTCTAGCGATATCTATTATCACCTGTAGTGTCTTGCCATTAAGGGATAGTTCATTCAAAAATTTAAATTCTGATCAAAAATTCATCATTTACATATTCCAGTTTCAAACCTATATGACTTTTTTTTTTTGTCCATTAAATATGAAAAAGAAGATATTTTGAGCAATGCATTTAAATGTTTTTTTTTTCTCAATGTTGTTTGGACTCAAGTTCTTCAGAACATCTTTGGTTTTCTGCAGAAGAAACTTGTACATGTTTGGAACGACATGAGGGAGAGTCAATGATGGCAGAATGTTTATTTTTGGCTCAAATTTCCTTCCATAATTGCAATTATTTGTATTTGTACCATTAATCGCCAGCTATAATTTACAAATTACTGTATATACAAACCCCCACGAACGTTCATATTCCTTACATACAAATAGCATTATTTTTTCTAGCATGTGTTTCTAATCATCAAAGGCGGGTGCTGTAAACCTCCAGTCCACTCTCACCGGCTCAGTTTACAGCCGTTTTTGTGCCGCCTTCCGGCGCTCCCAGGGGTCTATGGGGGGAAAAAAAAGAGCTAGTCTGCATTTCACACACTGACAAAGAGGCAGTGAGTGATGGGGCCACGTTTTACAAATCAGACTTTAAAGGTGCTGCCTGTTTGGCCCCTCAAGGCTGGAGTGGGAGATGAACCTTAGCTCAGACTCTGAAAATGACAGCAAATCTCCACTGAATTTGATCAGCCAGACATGTGGTTCGAAAAAAATAATAATAAAGGGTTTAAGAGTAAAACAGGGGGGGGGGTGGAACAACAAACAGCATATGCCACAGAGGAGGAATCCCACCTTGCGGCGGACGCTGCCAGAGAGACTCACAGGAGAGCCGAATCTGCCAGCAAAGACTGATGGGGGAAAAACACTGTCACATGAAACCTCAGAGGAGGAGCTCTGGTCTCCTTTCAACCTCTAACAGAAGCCGAACCCATTCGACTGGACTCTCTGAGAGTGTCGAAATGATGTTTGGAGAGAAGGAAAATGTGACCTACGTGATAATTTGATCCCATCCTCGTCGCCGTTCTTGGCTTTGACCAAAGAGTTTTCCAGAATCTGTGCTGTGCAGATGATGATGTCGTTTTGCTCGATGATTTGTGGGAAGGAGATTTTGAGCTGCGAGGCTCCGCTGACCCGCTCCACTGAGTACTGGTGCTTCAGAAACCGCCCAAACTCGGCCTTGTAGTGCTGCTCGACCAGGGGAACCTGGAAAGATATCATATAGCATTATTAGGTTGCTAGGGTTTTGCATGACTTTTTTTGTGATATCACTTTAAGTGGTCGTTTTGAGGAAGTGCTGAGTCGCTGAAGACATGATTCAGCAGGACAGAAAGTCCCTCTGCTGCTACAGCAAACAGTCGAAATCATCTCGTTTCTGTTTTTCTCTTTCAGAGGCCTGAAAAACTCTAGCTCAGTGCCTGTTGATCTAATCAGCCTGGGAAGTAAAGAATGTTATTGCTCAAAAGTTTCATGTTAATAGCTCAGAAGACTTGTCTTAGATGTTTCTCTTCAAATTCTAAGAATAAACACAAATGAGACAATTGTTGACAAACAGTGAGAGCTTAGAGCTGTAAAATTATTGTTAATACCAAGATCATTTGGTCTTCGAAGAATTGAATGAAAATACATTACATAAATTAATACAGATATTTTAAAAAAAAATAAAATTTTATAGATGCCAAGGTGTTTTTTTGCCTGCTAAGAAGTTGATGGATAAATGTTTGCTTTTTAATTAAATAAAAATCATATAAATATTAGTTTAAAATGATGAATATATTTAATACATTTAAAAAAAATATAGATATCAGATTGTTTGTAACTTCTAAAATTTTTTTTTTAAGTATAAATAAAAATACAGATTTGTTCAAGAAATTAATATAAAAATAAATAATTTATAGATTATTAGATTCTTTATTAGAAAATTTATAGAATACCAAGATTATTTCCTTGTAAGAAATTGATGAGTGTATGTAGGTTTTTAATGAAATAAAATAAGTAAAATTCATATAAAATTTAATTTTATAAATAAATATTTTGAAAATGTTAAATAAATACATGTACAGAATAATCAATTAATTACTAAATAAAACAGATACAAATTATTTGGCTTGTAAGAATGTGAAAAAAATGTTGAGTTGTACTAAAATATAAATAATTAAGATAAATGATCAATTGAAATAAATAAAAAACTTGCAATAAAGAGTTTATTGATACCAATGTAATTTGGTCTGATTTTGATGATAAATGTTTGAGTTTTAAGGAAATGAGATAAATAAATATTTGAACAAACAAACAAATAATGGATTGTTTGATACCAGATCATTTTGATCCTATAAGTATTTGATTATACATTTGTTGGGTTTAAAATTTTAAATTCTTAAATAATTTAACAAAAAAGAATAATACTATAGTTTACATTTTTGTTACTTACGATACTGTTTATAATATAGACACTATTATATGTTAGAGGTGAATTTGTTATATTTGTAGTAAATGAATGGCCGCGCAGCACCTTGTTGACCAAAACAACAACTTTCCCCGGTTGTCCCATCTGCTTCCTCCTCTCCAAATGTTCCTTAGTGATATACACAGCAACTCTGGTTTTCCCACTTCCTGTTGGGAGGCAGATGATGATGTTCTTTTCCTCCAGAGCTGGTCTCGCCACCTCCATCTGATAGTCACGCAGTACAATATTGCTCTTACTTTCCTCTGAGGAAGGAGAGAAAGCGAGAGAGAGGTGATCCTGTAATCAGACAGTGGTGTTTGCCTGCAGCATCAGTGCAGAGGAGGTCGTGTGTCTCGGTGGTTCAGCTATTGCAATTACAGCTGTGTTTTCTTTATCCCCTGCTAGTTAGAATAGCATTGCTGTTCATGAAGTCACCCACTCTAAAGCTCTGTAAGCCTGCTGTGAGTCTCACAAAACCTGAGAACATGTATAGGCAATATTTACCCTCAAAATCTAAATAATTATTATTATAATTTTGTTTTTATATAATGAAAGTAAGTAAATGTTTTCTTCTGTCAAGACCACTATCGTCAAAGATGATTGACAGTTAGCATACAGTTTGGATTGGTGGTATGGTTCCGTTCTGGGCAAGAACTCCCTTCGCATCCATGCAGCCTAGCATGGATGTGAGAAGGGAGAGCAGCGATAACCCCCCCCCCCCCCCCCCCCCCCCCCCCCCAGGTAACATAACAGAACCACCATAATGGATGCAGATATTGTTACAGTTAAAATAATTTTATGTACAATTTAGAATTAGTCTGATTCAAAGGAGAATCATAAGGCCGAATCCCGACTGTCGAGAGGTGGAGTTGGGGATGGAGAAGGGTAATTAGCTATTGAGCAATGCGAAAAATGCTGATAATACTGAGTGACCTTATATATTAATGCTTAGATAGGTGTTGTATTCCCGTAGGTTGATGGGGATCAGCTGAGAGTCTGCTGATACGAGCTTGACTAACGTGACCTGCCAGACCTAACGTTTACGCTTGATTGTAGTTTTCAATCTTACTTTTTTGCTGCATCACTACTGCTGTGAGAGTTTTTAATTTTTATTTGATATAAATAATTATATAATTTTTAGCTTTTCAAATTTTGATTAAAGTGTTTATATGGGTCCCGTTATTACTGCTTCTATTTATATTTTACTGCTGCTATATTATATTTAAAGTGTGAATTTACTTAATGTTTTCCTGATGTGGAAACATTGTGCTCGTCAATATTAATATGTGTTAGTCTGTCATTTAGGCCTGATATTGAGTAAAAATGTCAATATACATAATTAAGCATTAACACAGTATTAAGAATCTAATGAAAATCATTAGAAAATCATTTAGAAAATAATCATAATTATTAAAACTCAAAATGAAAACACATCGATGCATTACTGTAATTAATTGTAAATATGCTTAATTTTATCATCACAGTGCAAATATGTGATATAAAATATTTTTGATTATTTTACAGTAATATTTTACAATAAAATATATATTAAAATATTTGATCATTCATTTGTGAAATATTGAATGAAGTACTTTGTTTAATATAAAGCTTTGAAATGAACGCCTAATTACTGTAAACAACATTTTTCTTTACCCACACAATATTTTTCTTTTGATTTTGTGATGAAATGTGACCTTAATATTTTTTTTGGGTGAGATTCCCCATGTAAACATGATTTCATAGCCTCTAGCTCTCTGTAGTATTTAGACCGATCGAATGAATGAAAGTGGAAATTCCACATTTTCCAAACACAAGGATGCAGATCTACACATCTACACATCTGTACGTGGTTTCACTTACAGAAAGGCAAAATTCAAAATAGGGTTATTAAAAGAGCCCATTTTGCTTCGGTCTGGGAGAACAATTACCCTAAAAACACACAAGCTGAGGCTGAGCTTTTGGCAGATGAGCCGCTGAAGCAGGTCTGAGTGTTTTCATTCACGTGGCTTCATGTGGAAACTCAATGTTCTCTGCCAATATCAAACATTTGTTTAGTCTGTCAGCATCATCAGTCCAATTGCAGAGCTTCAAACTTCAGTAGTGAATGCGGCTCATAGAGTTGGTCAGTTTTTCGATCTAAAACCCGGGAAGATAATTTAGCACGAGTCATTCTGAAAGGCTTTTTAGAAAAGCGTTTTTTTTTTCTTTTCTCAATTTATGAGTAAAACAGAGTCTCTGTGTTTAATATTATTTAAGAAACTGCATGGCGTGTTGTAAATTTTGTGCTTTGCAAATGTACGTTTCTAACAAGTTGCTATTCAAGGACTACGACAATCCCAGTGCCCAAATTCAGTGGCAACAAATTGGGTAGTTGCAACAAAATTAGCAACTAATAACATACAATTAATGCACACCTACAAAAAATATAGCTGTTCAGATTATAATCCAAAAACCCAGGATGAATTTCAAACTTTCAGTTCCTTTGGTTTTCTGGATTATTTTATGGACTTTCATAATGCCAGTTTTGGATTTATTAGTAAAATGATGTCTGTGGTAAACATTACTTGAAGATACTTGGTGTCTGATCTTATACAAATATCTTCAAGTAATGTCAAGACCTTGTTTTACTCCATCTTTAAAAACTCAGTTATAAAAACCCAAATATAGTCCTGAAATCTAAGGAAAGAAATTAGAAATATTAATTTAAAAATTATTATTTTTTATCATTTGTGCAGCATGACTTTTATTTTAATAGCATTTAAGCAAAAAAAATATAAATACTTTATGCAATTTTATATTTAAATTGTAAAGTATTTAATATATGGTATGTGCCAACACAAAAAAGAAATTAGAAATAATATTAATTAAATTAAATTTTCAATAAAATGAAGCCTATTAGACTTCTTTTAATAACAGTTAATCACTCTTTTTTTAAATAAAAACAAAATATAAAATATTTATTCACATATTGTATGAAATTATAAAGTACATACCATGGTGTGTTGCCTTTAATTTGTACAGTATTCATTACAGTATTTCAGGGGGTATATGTGCTTAATTGTTATTAAATGATGCAACACAAATCTTTAAACTCAAACCCTTGTGGTAGTTAAAGTAACTCGGTATGATCTTATATAAACGTCTTCAAGTAACTTTCACCACAGACCGTATTTTACTTGTAGAACTGAAAAAAAAAATCCCTAGGGAATCCATGATGAATTAGTCTTCCACATTTGCCTACAAATTGACGTCATAACTGAAGAGATTTTAGCAATCACATCGCATTTATCTTTTGCAATATACTGTCTTAAACATCATGCTTGAACTTTTAACACTACTAATTAACATTTCACATGCCATTGTGAATCATTGGAAAATAGCAAGCCATTTGATAGTTCTGAACATCCACTGAACTCTGTGTCCTTTTTTCATCTAAAGACACTCTCATTTATATGATTTGACAAGGCTAAATCACATGCAAGCTCTTGGAAAGTGCTGTTTTAATCAAAGAGGTCAAAAAAGGTCATCATTCACAAAAGAATGCATTCGATTGTGAATCATATTGAAGTTATCAGTCAATAGTAAGTCAAAAGACCCTTTCCAACCTTGGCTGTTTGACTTACGAAACTGACTTTAGTTTAAGGAATTCATTACACAAGAAGGAAACAAGGAAGCAACAAATCAGGTTCCCCAGAGCGAAAGTTCTTTTATAACTCAAGACACTTAATGGATTTCTCAGTTGTGTTATGCAAGTGTTTAAGTATCAACTTCTGTCTCTGATGTTTCTCCTAAAATTCCTTAAAACAGGCACAAATAAGATGATTGTTGACATATAGTAAGTGCTTAGAGCTATAAAATAAATGTGGATAGCAGCTTGGAAGAATTTGAACATGTTTGTTCCTATTAAATAGTTGAATAGTTCACCCCAAAATGGAAATTTGCTGAAAATGTACTCATCCTCAGGCCATCCAAGATATAGATGAGTTTGTTTCTTCATCAGAACTGATTTGGAGAAATTTAGCATTGCAATCACTTGCTTACCAACGGCTCTGCAGTGAATGGGTGCCGTCAGAATGAGAGTCCAAACAGCTGATAAATACATCCCAATAATCCACAAGTAATCCACACCACTCCAGTTCATCAATTGACCGATCGCAAAGAGCTTGATTGACAGGCGATCTGACCAATCATAACGCAGAATCTGCTATCTTGTCCGACAGTGCTTTTACACTTGGTTCACTTGCTTGGTCCGAATCCGAATTCGATTGCTCCGCCCTCCCCCTGCCCCCGCTGGACTACGTTCATATTATTTTATTTGGGTCGGAACCGCGGTTCGTTTGCGTCATCAAGCCAGCAGCAGTTTCCCCCGTTGCTTAGTAATGACGCGCAGGAGAAGGCAGCAAAATGCATAGCATAGCTCTCTTCAATTTTATATTTATGTTCTTGAACCGTTGGTTTTGTTTCCAAAGCTTCGGTACATAACGGCACTTATGTCTGTCTAGACGAATGTATTGCAAATGCTCTAAAGAACGCTGAAGGCGAATAGAAATGAGATATACAGCTCTCTGTTCGCGGCGCGTCAGTCACGCTCATCAGGAAAATTAGTGAAACACACATTTTTATCAAATAATACGTTGTTAATAGCGGTTCACTTCCGTGATTTGTTACGATTGCGTTCACATCAGCAGCGAGCCGTACCGGAGTTCATTTGAACCGTACCCCAGACCACCCTTTTTTAGCGGACTCTGGTACGGTTCGCGGGTGCGCACCCGAGTTTGGAAGACTGCGTTCACATCATCCAAACGTACCGAACTCTGATGTCAATCGAACCCAGGTGCGCACCAAAGTGCTAGTGTGAAAGCAGCCCTAACTTGAAAACTGTCAGTTTGGGTGAATAAATACAATCTGATGTTCAGTCAGTCTTATTTCGTGGCTTTAAGTAAATTGAAAGAGATCAGTTCACGTTGTGCTTGAACTGGGCGATACAGGATCTGTGGGCGACCAATTATTTTTGTTTGAATTTCTTAAATTAACTAAAGTTTGTCGTGTGTTGTCCGTTCCTCCCTCCTTTGCTACAGCAGTATTTTTTTCAAAATGCATGCTGAACATGATTTGTCATGTAAGCGCATTGTTTTGTCGGACACAGGTGGCGGCGCGTCATGGGAGGCACAGCTTTCCCATAATTTTGAGGTGAAAATGGGATTTTAATGTTAATAAAATTCACAGTTCGTTTCAGTTCATGTCTCAGAATGTGCAGTTTTTGTTTGTAATTTCACCGTTGTAATACCATAACGTGAAAGCGCCGCTTTTATAATGCGAATGTGCCGAATCTGCTGATGTAAATACAACCACTCATGATAGAGAAGGGTAGGGGGAGGCCAGAGGAGACGCTGAGCTCTCGTGCCTCCGTTGGTAAAAAAATTTAGGTCCAAATCACCATCCAAGTGTTCACTTCAGTCTGAGAGTGTTGAGAACAGAAACCTCGTAAGGGAGGCTAGCCTCTTTCTGATATCAACCAATCATCACGGAGATGTAAATTACGTGATATTAGTTTGAATGTCTGCCTCTGCACTGATAATGTACCAAGTACTTTTGATGAGTCGTGATATTGAATATTTGATCAGATTTACCAAGCTGTCATTCAAAACGGTAATATACATATATACAATTTGGTGAAAACAGCCTAAGCGGATAAGCTACAGCAGTCTGCTTAATAAACGCGCAACACGTTCAGCTCTCTTTCACACAACTTTTAAGAGGGATGGATGTTTGCTTCAATTGCTAGGCCAGGTAGTAACAAAAAAACGAAATTATATTACTTGCGATGCTGTCGTTTTCTTTACTTTTCTGACTAAAATCAACCCAAAAGCCTTTAAAATGGTTTAGGCAAATCATACTAATAATAAAGTAATAATAATAATAATAATCGGCAGGGATCTCAGACCAATACAATTAGTGTGCCTCCTCTATTTTAAAACCCAAGAGCCGCCACTGGTCAGACATAGCAAAAGTAACTAACAAGGGTGGGTTTTTGCGAAGGGTTAATTAGCATCTTGTGAAGCCTAAAAGAGAAATTTGTAAGAAACAAATCCGTCATTAAGGCGTTTTAACTTCAAACTGGGCATTCGGCTAAAAGATAATCTATAATCCACATATGCTTGCTCCTCCAGTGAAGTTGTCTTATGTAATCAGGAGAGATATCTACACAGATCAAGCACCGTTTACAAGCCAAATATGTTGGTGGATTTGGTGTGATGTTTATGTGAGAGGACAACAGGTGATGAACTTTTTCATTGGAGGGCAAGCGGATTATGGATTTTGGACTCATATTATGGCCAGAAGCAGTGGTTTGAAATTAAAAATGATGATGGATTTGTTTCTTACAAACACACAGCTTTTGGCTTCTCAACATTACTGAGACGGAGTGTGTGGATTATTGGGATGTTTTTATCAGCTGTTTAGACTCTCATTCTGACGGCACCCATTCACTGCAGAGGATCCATTGGTGAGCAAATGATGGAATGCTACATTTCTCCAAATCTGTGCCAGTGAAGAAACAAACTCATCTTGGATGGCCTGAGGGTGAGGACACTTTAAGCCAATTACTCTTTGTCTAGTAGAAAGGAGAAAATATGAATGAAATCTCCATTGTGATTTCTCTTTCCTATTGGTCGTGTCCTCCCTGATTGTGTCTTCATGAAGTAATGCAGTGGACTGGTGGATCTCCACCCTCTTTCACTGTCAGCATATGGAACATGTTCTCAAAACTAATGTGCCTGAGGGTCATCGAGGAGATTCATGTCTCTATCATCCATTTGCAGTCTAATGCACTTAACCACTTAACGCATGTGATTTTTACTGGTCTTGTAAACCTGCCATAGTGGTTTTCTGAATCGACGTCAGTTGGTGTGACTCCTTTTTTCTGTGCTAACAGGAAACTCGGACTGTTTATAATTCTCTGACAATATGACATTCCTAGAGAAGCCATCGATCTGGATGAGCTGTTTATGAACAAGTGCAATAGCTGATGGTTATGTTAACAGCATTTTTGGCAGAAGGATAGAATGCACTAAACAAATAATAAAAATGTGGTCGACAGTCACGTGCATCCGGGAATTTTCTCAGCTGGGAATGTCCTGGAAGAAGCACCTGAAGTGGTTAGTGAGTGAATGAATCCGTGCATGAGTTTTGAGTTTTGTCTCAAAACATAGTTTAACTGCAAAAGTATGTTTTATTTTAATTGATTCTAATTTAATTCAATTTGAAATATGTAATAATTAGTGGGTAATGAATATGTGCATGCTGTCTATGCATCACACTTGACATTTTGTCTTTGCAGTGTATGTTTGAGGCAAGGGCTCAGTGATATATTGAATGTTTGTAATATATTTGCATTGATTATGCTGGCAATATGATGATTTTAATGCATGCTTTATTTTATATAATTTTTTAAAATTTTGCTTTATTTTGAAATGGACAGTAATGTGTCTCCGCAAATGTTTTATTTTAATGTATTACAATTTCATTTCATTTCATTTGAAATGTATAGCAATTAGTGAGTAATGAATCCATGCATTCATTTTTAGATGCTGCGTTTGCATTATGCTTGCTATTTGAGTTTGCAGTGTATATTTGAGGCAATACTAGGTCTCAATGATATTGAATATTTATAAAACTAAATTTTGCAATGATTATGCTAGCAGTATCATGGTTTTAATGCATGTTTTATTTTAATTCAATACGGACAGTTTAACTTAACTATCCGTGCAACCTTTTTTTTTTATATACATGTTCTCTACTCTTGCCATTTCTCTCGGCAATGTATATTTGAGGCCAATACTAAGGCTCAGTGATATAGTGAACATTTATAATACATTTGCAATGGTTATGCTAGCAATATCATGATTTGAATGCATGTTTGTATTTCATTTTGAATTAATATTTCAAATGAAACGTACTGTATAGTAATGATTGACTAAGGAATGCATGCTGCAGTTGCATTAATGGCACTGCATGCTATTTGTCTTTGCAATATATATTGAGGCAATACTATGGCTCATTTATATATGGAATGTTTATAATACATTTGCAGTTAATATGCTAACAATGTCATGATTTAAATGCATGTTTTTAGCCATTAATTTAAAAACTGCCTTTTAACTCCCTTTTATTCACTCTGCTTGTCTCTAGAGTGCATTATGCATTATGTGAACAAATGTTTGTGTTTTACAGAAATTCACAAATGCATCTTTCCTCATTTCAAACACACGTCCTCTCTCTCCTGCAGACCATGATGACCCGTTCTTGATCACTTCAATATGCACTCAAACAAAGCCTCGTGCTAGCAGCAGGGCTTGGTCTGGACAAGGCGTCTTTGCTGAAATCCGAGTGGAAATATGCCCTGGATATGACAATGATTTAGCACTTTATTGAGGAGACGAGACAGGCAAACTTTTTGCGGTCGAGGGGAAAGTATCACATGTGGAGCTCTAACAAAACCACAGAGAATCTGACCTCTGAACACAACTAAGCCATTCTTTTCCATATGTTATACAGTAATAATAACACTAGGAAATTGATTTTCCTGACAGTTAAGACTGGATTATGGGTCATTAGATGTATTCTACAAAAGAATGAACAGTTATGGTAAAATGTCAAATGGTTTAAAGAAAGTGTTTTATTTCCTTTCAAACAATGAACTGGACAAATTATTAAAGGTACAATTAAAGGACTTGGCCACTATTAAATCAGGGTTAATATTCATAATGCTGTTAAATAGGGTTATGTGTAACTTAATTCAGTTATGAATTGTTTCACTTTTTGACCAGTGAATTTTCATGGCTTTTCCAGATGTTCCTCATTATTGGTTAATGTGTTAAGCAAACTTCATAATATAGGGACTGGTTGTAATTCATTAGTGTGAATTTGAACTGAATGGGCCACGTCATACAGACCCAACTATCCATCATGAAAGCCTGCTTCATGTTGGTCTATTGTATGTATTTACATGTATGCATTTATTTATTAATTTTTGTTTTATTTAACTAACTTTTATTGATTTAACCTTTACTTTGAAATTAAATTTTATTAAACGTTTATTTACTCATTCAGTTTACTTTCATTTATATTACTGTATTTGTTAATTTTTATTTAAATTGTCTTTCTAAACTTTCATTAATAAATTTTTTTGCAACTTTATTTTAATTTAATACTTATTCTAAATTTAATGTAAAATGTAAGTAACAAAGTGGGCAATTTCCGTGAACAAGCGTTTCTGTTTTAATTGAAGATTCTTAAAATCCAATTCGCTATTTCAAATCTGACGATATGGCACACAACCCTCCGATAACCTATTTTTAAAAAGTGTGTTTTACGATGTGGATGAATTTAGTTCAGACTGGAATAACTTAAACTCATGTTGTGCTACACTTCTCAATAAATTAGAATGTCGTTTAAAAGTTCATTTATTTCAGTAATTCACTCAAATTGTGAAACTCATGTATTAAAAAAAAATCAATGCACACATACTGAAGTAGTTTAAGTCCTTGGTTCTTTTAATTGTGATGATTTTAACTCACATTTAACAAAAACCCACCAACTCACTATCTCAACCAATTAGAATATGGTGACATGCTAATCAGCTAATCAACTCAAAACACCTAGAAAGGTTTCCTGAGCTTTCAAAATGGAGTCTTAGTTTGGTTCACTAGGCTACACGATCATGTGGAAGACTGCTGATCTGACAGTTGCCAGAAGACAATCATTGACACCCTTCACAAGGAGGTAAGCCACAAACATTCATTGCCAAAGAAGCTGTCTGTTTACAGAGTGCTGTATCCAAGCATTTTAACAGAAAGTTGACAGTCACAACCAACCGAGAGAACCGCAGCCTATGAGGATTGTCAAGCAAAATCGATCAAGAATTTGAGTGAACTTCACAATGAATGGACTGAGGCTGGGGTCAATGCATCAAGAGCCACCACACACAGACGTTGTCAAGGAATTTGGCTACAGGTTTGTCGTATTCCTCTTGTTAAGCCACTCCTGAAACACAGACAATGTCAGATGCGTCTTACCTGGGCTAAGGATAAGAAGAACTGGACTGTTGCCCAGTGTCCAAAGTCCTCTTTTCAGATGAGAACAAGTTTTGTATTTCATTTGGAAACCTAGGTCCTAGAGTCTGGAGGAAGGGTGTAGAGCCATAGCCCAGTTGCTTTACGTCCAGTGTTAATGATTTCCACAGTCTGTGATGATTTGGGTTGCAATGTTATCTGCTGGTGTTGGTCCATTGTTTTTTTTTTGAAAACCAACGTCACTGCACCCGCTTACCAAGACATTTTGGGGCACTTTATTCTTCCTTCTGCTGACCAGCTTTTTGATGCTGATTTCATTTTCCAGCAGGAGTTGGCACCTGCCCACACTGCCAAAAGCACCAAAAGCTGGTTCAATAACCACGGTGTTACTGTGCTTGATTGGCCTGCAAACTCACCAGACCTGAACCCAATAGAGAATCTACGGGGTATTGTCAAGAGGAAAATGAGAACAAGGACAAAAAAGGCGTGAGGCTAAACGCCACATGTCAAGCAACCTGGGCTTCCATACCACCTCAGCAGGGCCACAACCTGATCACCTCCATGCCACGCCGTATTGAGGCAGTAATTAAAGCAAAAGGAGCCCCTACCAAGTATTGAGTACATGTACAGTAAATGAACATACTTTCCAGAAGGCCAACAATTCACTAAAAATGTTTTTTTTTTATTGTCTTATGAAGTATTCTAATTTGTTGAGATTTTGGTGGGTTTTTGTTAAATGTGAGCCGATATCATCACAATTAAAAGAACCAAATATTTAAACTACTTCAGTCTGTGTGCAGTTTGAATTTATTTAATACACGAGTTTCTGAAATAAATGAACTTTTTCACGACATTCTAATTTATTGAGATGCACCTGTATACTACAGAAAATGTGTAATTCAACTAATGCTTTTGTGCATCTTTTACAGTACACTAATTGCTGGGACTGCAACGAACAATGAGGACCAGTGACTTTTGAATGATTTGCAGATGCATGGAAGTCAAGTGACTGTACCTGACGGATCATCATCCTCTGTGAGATCTTCCTCCTCACCTTCTTTGTACATGTCGACCTCTGCAAGTGAATATATGTGCTGCTGTTAGTTTGGTTTGAGCTACAGAAGATTTAAAACACTGTATTTGCATTGCATTGTATTTGCATTGCACATTTTGCATTGCATTGCATGTGTTTGTCCAGGCTTTGATGTTTTTTCCAGATAGATCAATCAGTCCAATAATACAAAGAATAGTAGTTGTTCATGTTTAGGGCAGGATTGTCTATTTGCCTGAATGTACTATGACTAGTGAAAGAGCAAGCTTCAGATATTCACCTTCATTGTCGGCACATGCACCCAGACCGCTGCTGTCCACACTGCTGTCCAGATCCTCTGACAGAAGCGAGCTGTTCGCTGAGAGAACGGGAGGGAGAACCGGCATAGTCTCCGAACATGACTGTTCACCCTCCTCAACAGTCTCGACTGACATGGCCTCTGAAACACACACAGGTAATCAATACAGTAACTCTCCTTATGCATAATGCACTGAATATTTGTCAAGCAACTATAGTCGAAACCAAACCATATAACTGCATGTCTCAAAAGAATGACCCGTGCATCATCTGTTTCTGGGAATCAAGAAATTATTTCTTAAAAGGCAGCAACAAAGAGCATGACCAGTGTAGTCTGATTCATGAATGTAATTTTCAGTTTGAAATGCTCTAAAACTTGAGGCCTGTTCACACCAAGAACAATAACTATTAATGATAACTATATTAGTGTTCACATCAATGCACAAAAACGTTCTGTTTATTGTGCAGTTTTGTCATCTGCCACTTTAAATGCTTGAGCTCGTTAAAATTTGGTTGATTCTGATAGGCTGTCACATGTTTTTATTGTTCATCAGATGGAATTTTTTTATTTTTGTAAAAATGATTCCAGTGATATTCTGTATGTTGTTATCGTTATATTTGTGCTGTGGATTCTACCATTTGACATTTATTTACATTTAGAATGATTTTAAAATTATATCATTATTGTTATAGTATAGTAAAATTGCAAAAAAAAACAATGTTTTTTTTTTTAGAAATTAAGAACTGTTACTGTATTATGTACTTTATATGAGAACATTAACAACATACACTACTGTTCAAAAAGTTTGGGGTCCGGTAAGATTTTGTAACGTTTTTGAAAGAACTCTTCTGCTCACCAAGGCTGCTTCATTTGATAAATTCCAGTAAAAAACAGTAGATACTGTGGTAAATATTTTACAGTTTAAAATAACTCTTTTCTATTTTAATATAATTTAAAATGTAATTTATTCCTGTGACCAAAGCTGAATATTCAGCACCATTACTCCAGTCTTCAGTGTCATATGATCCTTCAGAAATCATTCTAATATACTGATTTGCTGCTCAAGACACATTTCTGATTATTATCAATGTTGAAATGTTGCTTAATATTTTTGTGAAAACTGATACATTTTCTTCAGGATTGTTATAGAAAGTTCAAAAGAAGAGCATGTATCTATCTTTCACGTTTGATTAATTTAGTGCACCCTTGCTAAAATAGTAATTTCTTACAGACACCCAACGTTTAAACGGTAGTGTAGTTTTGATTTTTGTAATGTTTTTTCCCCCTTTTTTTTGTAAATGCTACAGAAATGCTTCCTTTACATCTTAAAGGAACTGAAATGAAGTGGATTTCCGATTGTTAGTTCCACAGTAGAAACACATCAAGTTTCTTAAGAACATTTGAAACATTAATCTCAAGATTGTTCTCAGGTTTATACAGAAACTAACAGTGGGGTATCTAGTCTAAACAAGGGAATGATGTTTGACCTCTGCTGCTTTCCTGTTTTTCTAAGAGAGCCTGTGGCAGCTTGATGAAATTCTTTATCAGTCGCTGGAGATGATTTGTGCTGCACATGAGCCTCACCGTCCTCATTACACGGCTCTCCCCGCAGCTCGCGCACCAGCTCGCGGTGCTCGGTGTCCTCCAGAGCCTGAAGGAATTTGGAAAACCAGCCAGCTTCGTTTTTCACCAGCCTTTTGAGGAGCAGCCGAGCGCCACCTATGTTCCCTTGATTCTCTGTGAGTTTCAGAATCTGCCGGAGTCATAATGAACAAATAGTTCATGTGTTTAATATGAGTGACAAGAGGGAAGAACCAACAGAACAACGCTGACAGACACTAGACAAAGAGGCACACAGGCCGGTTAGTTCATCTCAATATGGGTCATTCGTGATATGCAGAACGTTTTGAATTCTTAACTTTCATTTAATCTTTTTTTTTGTTGTTATTTGTAATTTTTTTTAAGTATTTATAAAAAAGGCTATGTTCAGAATGTTCTTTGTTCAAGCTCCGACAAGTCACCTTTAATTAATTAATAAGTATGAATGTATAATAGGTTATGAATATTAAATATAATTAATTAGTATATATATATAAAATATGGTATATACATCCATTTGTATAATAATCGAATAATTTCTGAAATTAAATGAATAAATAGAACTACGTATTAGATCTAAATATTATACAATAAGATATATTTTACATCCATGTAGTAATGTAGTAATAATAATAATAGTTAGTAGTAGTTATTACATGCATGTATAAACAATATATAATGTATCACATATTAGTAGATCTTAAATGAATGTAACATAATACTCATTATTAATATGATTATAATAGTATTATATGCGATACTATATAAAATATACTTCATATAAAAGTATTATTATATAAATATGTTGTTGTTATTTGCAATTAGGTCATATATCCTAGCTATAACTGGTATTGAAGTGTGAGTTTCATATTTCATCAGTATTTCAGAGCCACATCAGTAACATCAATCCACAATTTATGCACATCGTATTCTGTTTGGTTTACCGTGCCCGCTACCTGATGAATCATTATTCTGTCCTAATAGTTGTAATGCAGGGCTTCACAAACTTGTTTTTGTCGGCCCCGGTGGACGTAGGCTAATATATATTACTTTAAGTCCCCCTCATTTTTTAAGTGAATATGCAATATTTTAACAGAATGAAGGAGAGTCACAAAGTCGCTTGTATATTTGTAGCAAAAGCCAAAATACTTGCATTCTTCAATTTTATCAAAATTATTAATATTTACTTTATGCCAAAATCATTAGGATATTAAGTAAAGATCCTGTTACATGAAGATATTTTGTAAATTCCCTGCCATAAATATATCAAAACGAAATGTTTGATTAGTAATATGCATTGCTAAGAATTCATTTGGACAACTTTAAAGATAAAAAGGTCGATTTCTCAATATATATATTTTTTTGCACCCTCAGATTCCAGATTTTTAAATAGTTGTATCTCTGCCAAATATTGTCCAATCCTAACAAACCATACACCAATGGAAAGCTTATTTATTCAGCTTTCAGATGATTGTTTTCAGACCCTTACGCGACTGGTTTTGTGGTCCAGGGTCAAATATTTATTTTTGTGACCCCCCAAGTTCGGGCCCCCTGATCTGATGTAAGATTACTGACGTTCTCCTGGTCCTCCAGCGTCAGGAGCCCCAGCGCGCGGCAGTGTGCGCACACGTCTGCGGTCTTCATGTTGACCAGCGTGAGCTGCAGGAGGTCGATCAGCCGGACGCAGCTGTCGTTCTCGGCCTCCTCTGTGGGCTCCGGTGGGCTGTTCAGCACGTACTTTGCGGCGTGTTTGCACCCGACGGTCTCCAGCGCGGTGATCAGCTCTCTCGACCATCCCTGCGCGCAGTTTTTAGAGTGAATAATCTCGTCGAGCAGAAGTGCCGCGGCGCTTATGTTCCCCTCCTCACGAAACTTGGCTTTAATCCGGTCCTTTCGATCCGGTTCGAGGAAATGCAGCAGATCCAGAAGTGGCTCGACCTGAACGAGTCGCTTCAGTCTGTCCCTGAAGCAGTCCAGAATGTGCCGCGTCTCTGCGTCCTGGTCGCAGCTCATGTTGAGAAGATATGCAGAAGAGATCAGCAGAGGTTCACCCGTGATCAGCTCCCCGGACCGGTTTACTTTCGCTTTCGTTTCTCGTCTTGGTTTCCAAACGTCAGATACGCGACGAGTCTTGCTAACATTGGCAACTTTTGAGCCAAATAAATGAAGGGGGAAAAAGAAACATTTTTATCGAAATACCTTTATTTATTCATTGGTCTACAGCTTTGCGGTCATATAAAAGTATGTAGGCTACACTAACACTTTTCTGCTATTTTAAATAGCCTAACAAATAAACACTATGGAGACTGAATACATTATGCAAAACCGGTAAGCAAAACATAATATAATACAATATAATATATCATCCACATCTATTTACCATATAAGATAAAATATGAATATTTATTTTTGTGATAGTGGTTATTCGATATCGACATTTTTTGTTTATTGAAAAATCATTAAGTATCTCACTGTAAAATTTTTTTTTTACAATTTAACTTTTAAATATATGTATTATACACCACACACACACACACACACTAGAATCCAGTGTGTAAAAAAGTATTTAGTCAAGCCACCAATTGTGCAAGTCTCCCACTTAAAAAGATGAGAGAGGAATGTAATTTTCATCATAGGTATACCTCAACTAAGAGACAAAATGAGAAAAAAAATCCAGGAAATCACATTGTAGGATTTTTATAGAATTTATTTGCAAATTATGGTGGACAATAAGTATTTGGTCATTACATTCCTTTTCCACTACACTCCTTCCGTTTCCACTATACTCTCTCTCACACATACATACATTCTTCTCTTACACACACATATTTTCTTCAGACATACATACAATATATATATATATGTGAAATGAAATTTATGTATGTGAAAGTAGAAGTATGTATGGAAAGGAGACGTAGGTATGTGAAGGAAATGTATGTATGTGAAGGAAATGTATTGTATGTGAAAGGGCATAATGTCTTATGTGAAAGGAGAAGGTAATTGTGTGGAAAGGAGAATGTTGTATTGTGAAAGGAATGTATGTATGTGAAGTAGATGTAAGTGTGGGAAGGAGAATGTATTATGTGAAAGAGACTTAGTATGTGAAGGAGAATTATGGATGTGAAGGAGAATGGTAGTAGTGAAAGGAGAAGGTATTGGTGTGGGAAAGGAGAATGTATGAGTGAAAGAGAATTAGGAGGGGAAAGGAGAATGTAAGATGGTGAGAAGGAGAATGTATTATGTGGAAAGGAGAAGGTACGGGTGTGACAGGAGAATTATGTTGTGACAGGAAATGTATGTATGTGAAAGGAAATGTATGTAAGTGAAGGAAAGGGATTTATGGAAGAGGAGAATGTATGTGTGTGAAAGCAAAAATTTATGTATGTGAAAGGAGAATGTAAGTGTGTAAAAGCAAAAAATATATGTATGTGAAAGGAGAATGAAAATGTGTGAAAGCAAGAATATATGCATGTGAAAGGAGAATGTATGTGTGTGTGAGAGAGAGAGTGTGTTGAAATGAGAATGTTATGTGGTTGAAGTGCTAGAATGAAGTATGGCTGACGGCCCCCCCTCAATTAGAATTGAAATTATGGCTTTTTACGCCCCTCATACACACACACACCCACACACACACACATATATATATATATATAATACACACACACACATATACACACACACACACACACAGTACACACACACACTATATATATAGTAGATACACACACACACAGATACTGTGGGTATGGAAAGTATTCAGACCCCCTTAAATTTTTTCACTCTTTTTATATTGCAGCCATTTGCTAAAATCAGTTAAGTTAATTTTTTTTTCCTCATTAATGTACGCACAGCACCCTATATTGACAGAAAAACACAGAATTTTTTTTTGCAGATTTATTAAAAAAGAAAACTAAAATATCACATGGTCCTAAGTATTCAGACCTTTGCTCAGTATTTAGTAGAATGCACCCTTTTGATCTAATACAGCCATGAGTCTTTTTGGGAAAGATGCCACAAGTTTTTCACACCTGGATTTGGGAATCCTCTGCCATTCCTCCTTGCAGATCCTCTCCAGTTCTGTCAGGTTGGCTGGTAAACGTTGGTGGACAGCCATTTTTTTAGGTCTCTCCAGAGATGCTCATTGGGTTTAAGTCAGGGCTCTGGCTAGGCCATTCAGAACAGTCACAGAGTTTTGTGAAGCCACTCCTTCGTTATTTTTGCTGTGTGCTTAGGGTAATTGTCTTGTTGGAAGGTAAACCTTCGGCCCAGTCTGAGGTCCTGTGCACTCTGGAGAAGGTTTTCGTCCAGATATCCCTGTACTTGGCCGCATTCATCTTTCCATCGATTGCAACCAGTCGTCCTGTCCCCTGCAGCTGAAAAACACCCCCACATCATGATGCTGCCACCACCATGTTTCATTGTTGGGACTGTATTGGACAGGTGATTAGCAGTGCCTGGTTTTCTCCACACATACCGCTTAGATTTAAAGGCCAAAAGTTCTATCTTGGTCTCATCAGACCAGATAATCTTATTTCTCACCTTCTTGGAGTCCTCCATGCGGGCTTTCATGTGTTTTGCATTGAGGAGAGGCTTCCGTCGGGCCACTCCATAAAGCCCCGACTGGTGGAGGGCTGCAGTGTTGGTTGACTTTCTACAACTTTCTCCCATCTCCACCTGACTGCATCTCTGGAGCTTAGCCACAGTGATCTTTGGGTTCTTCTTACCTCTCTCACCAAGGCTCTTCTCCCCCGATAGCTCAGTTTGGCGGACGGCCAGCTCTAGGAAGGGTTCTGGGCGTCCCAAACGTCTTCCATTTAAGGATTATGAGGCCACTGTGCTCTTAGGAACCTTAGGTGCAGCAGAATTTTTTTTTGTAACCCTGGCCAGATCTGTGCCTTGCCACAATTCTGTCTCTGAGCTCTTCAGTCAGTTCCTTTGACCTCATGATTCTCATTTTGCTCTGACATGCACTGTGAGCTGTAGGTCTTATATAGACAGGTGTGTGGCTTTCCTATTCAAGTCCAATCATTATAATCAAACACAGTTGGACTCAAATGAAGGTGTAGAACCATCTCAAGGATGTTCAGAAGAAATGGACAGCACCTGAGTAAATATATGAGTGTCACAGCAAAGGGTCTGACTACTTAGGACCATGTGATATTTCAGTTTTTCTTTATCTGCAAAAATGTCAACAATTCTGTGGGTTTCCTGTCATATGTGTGTGTTGTACTTAATGGGAAAAACATTAACTAATGATTTTAGCAAATGCTTGCACTATACAAGACTGAAAAATTTTAAGGGGCTCTTAATACTTTCCGTACCCACGGTAAATATAATACTATATATACACATATAAACACACACAACACACACGTGTGTAATATATATATATATATATATATATAGATATAAATATTAAACTACATCACACTACACACACACAAATATATACACGATATAGTTAATCTAATACTAACACATTGATTTGAATCGCTTTTTTTAATGTGGATTTGAATCCGAAATAGTCGAAGAAATTTTCTTTTTATAAAGTACACTACGCTTGTATTTGTCATAAAACTTTTCCTTGAGTATGTGTTACAAGAAAATACTTTTGCTGTTTAGTTCTAATAATAGTGAGACTGTTTCCACACCAAATCTTTTTTTTTCCTCCAGTTGAGGGGATGAGAACAATAGACTCATCGGATTTTCATTAGCTGCATAAATGTGCAGCATTTATTTTTTATTAAAATAATCATTTATAATATAAAATCAATGGCCTCATGTATTATGGCTTTTCTCATCAGTGTTGGAATTGTGAGCTCCCAACGAAAAACGACAGATAACCTTTGTAATTGAAAGAAAGCTGAATAAATAAATTATATATTGGTGTGAAAAACGTGAGCTTCAAAAATTTAAATAAAAATTTGAAATGTTGTCTTGACAAATATCTGAAATAAAATAAGTTTATGTTGAAGTACTAAAATTACTAAAAGACACAATGAATGAAATGTCAAGGCACAAAAAGCTAAATCTAAAACTGAAACTTAAATTAATAAAAACTGAAATATATATAAAAATTCTAAATACAAAAGAGCATTTCATATAGACAAGCAGGTTTTTTATAGAAGTGGTTTTATTTTGTTGCTGTTTAGGTTTCTTTTTTCAATCAGGACAATCAATCACATGTTGTATTCAGATTATTAGTTTTATATTAAGTGTCTTCTTCCTGAAAAAACAAATAATAATATTTTGACTCAACAACAAGCCACAGGAACAACATACGCATAAAACTGATATGCATTCCTTTTATTTATATACTTGTTTATAATACATTTATTCAAATTCCTCGCCTAAAGTAAATGCATCAAATATATAATATATATTATATATATATATATATATATATATATAATTATATAATAAACCTTTAAATAACATACACATTCAAAAAACACCTGTAGAGTCATTAGCTTTGTACAAACTAATATAAAACATTTCATCAAGTGAAACACGGGATAAAAAGTGAAAGTGTTACGTGCAAACGTTTGCGGTTTTATTAACATTTTTTAATATGTCCAAAAAAAACAAAACAAAATGCCACCTCTGGCTGTCTTCAATATGATTATGCAGCAAAACGCCACATATAAATACAATTTAATTACTAAATTAAAGATAAAGACGCATATATACACTCACACACACTCACACATTCATGCAGAGGTTGGTAATATTTATTATAAGGGCGTGGAGTCTTTATGTTAAAATAAAGTGCAGATATCATCCCTTCATGCAGAAATGAATGATATTCCAGTGAGATTTAATGCATTTATCTGCAGATTTGATATTTGTTTGGAAGTGACGAATCTTAATTTTACACGTTTCTGTGCAATTTGCTAGATTTTTTTGCTTGTAATTCAAAATACAGTGTTTTGCAGTGACATAAAAATAAAAATAAATAAAATAGCTCAAATCAAAGCTGTAACTTTGAAATCAAGCTGCGGAATCTTGAAAAAGTAATTCACAAAAGTGTTCATTGCACATAAAAAAAACCCTCCAGTATATCACTGGGTATAAATATATATTTTTAGGTATAACCTAATATTACAGAAAAAGAAAACGGATGCAAAAACTTCCCTTTAGATGATGTTAGGCAGTAAATATTACAGTCTTTTCAACACAACTCAGCAAATCAACCCTTTAGACGAGAAACAAGAGTGTAAAGATCCAGTGTTTTATCATTATTGCTAGCAGGATGTGACAGAAGCTTCTCTAGGATAAATATTTGGAAAACAAAGTGATTTTGTTGTAAGAAGATTTTGAATGTAGCTTTTTTTTTGTTACCAGAAGTTGATAAATATTCTATTACGCATATATATATATTCATACTGTAGCTATATATGAGACTAACATGTGCTTTGCAAACAGTGGCGTATCGCAAAAATGAGCATTGACATCATACACAAACGCTTGTTGTGTTTGTGCGCCACTACGATATTTTCTGTGCATCTTTTTGAGTAATAGTTAATAGTTTTGAGTGTCTATGATTCATTATTTCTCACATGTGTGACTCTAGTGTAAATACAGTTTTGCTGCATTAAAAAGTATGTTTGTATTCCATATTATGATTATTACACATGTGGCCGTCTTGTACGCCAGTGCTTGCAAAGATGCTGCTCAATGTCACTGTTTTATGTCGTGCAGAGTTTGGTTCAAGCTAGCATGACCATGTGCAAATAAACCTAGTCGATTAGAGAGGAGTGCATTCAGTGATTAGCTCTGAAACATGCCGACATACAGTAAACCTGCTTCCCAATATGTTGCAGTAAACATGCAACACGTAAAACCTTCAGCCAAGCATCTCTTTTCATTTAATAGTGGGGTATCATTGTATGTACATGGCTAATTAAGCTAATTAAGATTCCAAAACATTTAATTGAATAAAAAAATGCAAACAAACTAATATTTGGCTACAGTGAGGTCCAAAACTCTTGAGAATATTGAAAACCTTTTTTTATGTGTATATGAAATTTTATGATGTAAAATGAATTTACATAAGAATGAATAAAAATTCACATTTATGTGTATGCTGCAATTTAACTTTTCAAATTCAAATGAACTTTTTTGTCCAAAATATTTTGTAACGTAATGTTTAATTCTAGTGAAAATGTTTCTAAATTAGACAATAATGCAAATAAATAAATACAAATAAAAATACAAATACAAAAATAAATGACTAGTTAATGAAATTAAAAAAATCTAAATAAATTAATAATTTTTACTATGGGGTCCAAAACTCAAAGCACTTGAAAATTAAAAATTTCCTTCTTTAAAATGTACAATGAAACTTGGCTATAAAAATGAACCTGAATGAATCCAAAATTACACTTATACTTGATTATTTTTTTTATAAATAATTTTGTTTTCTACCTTTTTGACCCTGTTTTCAATTGAAATTTTTTCTATTTATGTTAAATTAATGTTTTTATTTTTAAAATATATTCAAAATATTTTGTGAAAAACGCTTTATTAAGCTTTGTTATTTTTTTAAATAATGCAAAAAAATAAATTAAATACAAATTAATTAGTGGACCACACTGTACAGTATATAATTCTACAGGGTTCTGCTAATGGAAGTGTAAAATGTCAATATTATAATTTAGAATGATAATGATAAAACAGGGAAGAGATTCTGCCAGTATGATATGTTAACCACCATCAATGTCCTGAGTCTCTCACCAGTGTAAAAGTGTGCAGAACACATGTATGTGGAAAAGTGTCTAAGACACTCCCAAGAAATGTCTTTGACTTCCTGAAAACGGAAGTGTGGTCCAGGAATCCGTTCCAAATCTTCCTCGACGGCATCGAGGAGCGTAACGCAGGAGAAGGAAGAGGAAGAGGAAGCAAATGTACAGGCGAGAGCCAGCGGTGAATCTTAAGTTGTATTAGTATTAAAGTTTTGGCCAGTGCCTGTTTTCAAAACGTCCTTTATGCCTCCAAGAAGGTGTGGAAGAGCTGTGGGACGTTCTGGTCAGTGCAGTCCTGGATGAGACGGCGGTCTGTGGAGCTCCAGAGCGGCTGTGGGGTCTGGAAGCAGGGATCTGGACTGCTGGCGCGTCAGAGGAAGAGTCTGGCTGTTTGTGAAGCGGTACATGGTGCTGGAGTCCTGTGAGGACTGTGTCCTGTGGCTCTGCTTTGGGTTGGAGTCCGTAAGGGCCAGACCTGACAGAGAGTCCTTGGGTTTCGGATGGATCTTTGTCATGGCCAAAAAGTCAGCACCCTGTAAAAGAGGGATTTATTGCATTGTTTATTGATGATAATGAACATTTTGCAAGTGTATTGTTGTGTTGTGCATGATTCAGAAATGCTTTGTTAAAATGAAATGTCTAGTCCTTAAAGCAGCCAATTATATCCTGATTTAATCAATGTGGCAATTTTTTTAGGAGTAACCTTCAGAGAAAAAAATCTTGAAACGTGTGTATATCAGTGTTTTTTTTAGTATCAATGAGATACTATTATAATTTTTTATTAATCACTTTTATTTTTACATTTTCGTTTTTATTTTAATATTTGTTAAAGTTTTAGTAACTTTTTTTTCTGTCGTTTTTATTTGTATTATATTTTTATGTCTATAGTTTATTTTTTATTTCAGTTTTTGATTTCTCGTATGTGCTGCACATATATCGGGGACCGATATCGGAATCGGCCGATCATGGCTTAAATGTCAAATCGCATCGGGCCCAATATGAAAGAAACATTTGCCGATATGTCTTGCCGATAAGAGGAATACCTTAACTCACATGTGCTCAGGGTGTGCTAGCCATCAGATCATGTCAGCATTGTGACTCATCTGGAAGCAAAATTTTGCCTGAAGGCAATTAGATTCATTGCTTGGATCGCTGCAGTTAATCTGTGAAAGCATGTACAGAACTACGCAATCGATGTATTAGTTTAAACGTATACACGTGTAGTGCAGCAGCGGCAGCGGCAGCCCTCCCCCGTCCAATGCCCGTTCGGTAATGCGTTTTAAATTCCGTAGGGGTCGCTGTTGCCTACTTTTAATAAAATAAAGTAAAATACCAAATAAATTTAGAGCTGTGTTTCTGATAATAAATCAGTAATGTTGATGTCATAAAATCATGTGTATTTTTGATTTAAAGGTCGAAGCATAGCTGCATAATTAAAAAAAATCACAAACCTACACATGTACATTAAATAAATTTTATATATAATTAATATATATATCTAACGCTTTAATTCCATTAATGTGTACTTCTATAGTTTAAACAATTATGAAGCTTCTAAAAGATTTTCAGAATGTGTACACTCTTGTGCTTAGACCATCTACAAAGTTAAATCTTAAAATGTACGTTACTACTGATCTTTCCTGACAAGAAAATGCAACTTTGGATATAGTTTATAGTTTATAGTTATTTTCAAAGCTTCAATGTAATGTCATTATAAAATAACTTAATTATTGTTTATTTAATTCTAACAAAAGTTATTGTTAAAAACTAACCAAATTTAATATTTGCCACACTTGTGTTGTTGTTTCCAACAAAAGGAATATATCGGCATCGGACTATCTGCAAAATGAGTTGAAAATATCGTCATAATCGCAAAAATCCAATATCGTTCCTCGCCTTTGTTTTCTATTGATTTTAAGTACAACACGTGTAAACTAAATGAAAATGAGAATGTTCTTTGGGAAACCTAGATGAATTAAAAATGAGTTTTTTTTATTTCAGTCAAAATGTATTTCTTATTTTCTGTGTTACCTGATATACAGTGGGTACGGAAAGTATTCAGACCCCCTTAAATTTTTCACTCTTTTTTATATTGCAGCCATTTGCTAAAAATCATTTAAGTAAAAATTTTTATGTACTCATTAATGTACACACAGCACCCAAAAATTTACAGAAAAACACAGAATTGTTGACATTTTTTCAGATTTTTTAAAAAAGAAACACCTGAAATATCCATGGTCCTAAGTATTCAGACCCTTTGCTGTGCACTCATATATTTAACTCAGGTGCTGTCCCTTTCTTCTGATCATCCTTGAGATGGTTCTACAACTTCATTTGAGTCCAGCTGTGTTTGATTTTACTGATTGGACTTGATTAGGAAAGCCGCACACCTGTCTATATGAGACCTTACAGCTCACATTGCATGTCAGAGCAAATGAGAATCATGGGGTCAAAGGAACTGCCTGAAGAGCTCAGAGACATAATTGTGGCAAGCCACAGATCTGGCCAAGGTTACAAAAAAATTTCTGTTGCACTTAAAGTTCCTAAGAGCACAGTCGCCTCCATAATCCTTAAATGGAAGACTTTGGTGACGACAGAGACCCTGCCTGACTGGCCGTCCTGTCCAAACTGAGCATCTGGGGAGAAGGCCCTTTGTGAGAGGGTAAAGAAGACAACCCAACGATCACTTTGTCTGAGCTCCCAGATATGCAAGTCGGGGGAGAGGGAGAAAGTTTAGAAGTCATATACGCATCACTGCATCCTCTCCACGCGGGGCGTTATGGCAGAGTGGTCCCGACGAAGCTCTCCTCATTTGCAGAAGACACATGAAAAAACACCAGGGGAGGGGGGGGTCTCAGGGACCTCCAAGATTGTGAGTTTATAAGATTCTCTTGTCTGATGTACCAAGATAGAACTTTTTTGGCCTAATCAAGCGGTATGTATGGTAAAACCAGGCACTGCCTCATCACCTGTCCATACAGTCCCAACAGTAAGCAATTGTTGTGGGCAAGCATCATGCTGGGGGTTTTTTTTTCGGCTGCATGGAAGGACGACGGGTTGCAAACGAGGGAAAGATGAATGCGGCCAAGTACAGTGATATCCTGTACGAAAACCTTCTCCAGAGTGATCGAGGACCTCAGACTGGGCCCGAAGGTTTACCTTCCAACAAGACAATGACCCCAAGCACACAGCTAAAATAACGCAGGCGTGGCTTCAGCACAACCCCCCCCCCCCCCCTCTGTGACTGTTCTTGAATGGGCCAGCCAGAGCCCCGACTTAAACCCAATTGAGCATCTCTGAAGAGACCTAAAAATGGCTGTCCACCAACGTTTTCCATCCAACCTGACAGAACTGGAGAGAATCTCTTCAAGGTGATGGCAGAGATCCCCCACCGTTTGAAAAACTTGTTGCAGCATCTTTCCAAAACTCATGGCTGGTATAATCAAAGGTGCTTCTCCTAAATTACTGAGCAAAGGGTCTGATACTTGGCCATGTGATATGTCAGTTTTCTTTTTTACTAAATCTGCAAATTCAACAAGTTCGTGTTTTTCTGTCATAGGGGTGCTGTGTGTACATTAAATGAGTAAAAAAATTAACTTAAATAATTTTAAGCAAATGGTCCTGCATATAACCAAATGGCTGCAAAAATTTAAGGGGGTCTGAATACTTTCGTACCCACTGTATATATATACTGTATAGATATATTTGATAAATTACTTAAAAAATATCTATATTTATTGTTTATAAATATTTTGTATCGAAATTACACTACTCTATATTTAGACTGACCACCCAGGGCTGATATAAAATGTATAAAATAATCAATGTCGCATAGTGGCTCTCTCAGCTGGTCATGTGATCTCATTCGAGCGTCACCAAATAACAACATACTTTTTGTGCCAGTAAACCCTTCTCAATGCTCTTAGAATCGGGGCATAAAATATGCACTTATTCATGCAATTATTTATAGTTTCTTACACTATATATAGATGTTAAGATATTTAGCTTGCATTTTTATAACATTTGAATTATTTTATACATATCTCAGATGCAGTGAAATAGATTTGTTAATGCCAAAATAAATTATTCATAAGTGAAGAAACTCCGTGTAGACCTCAATTATGTACTGTAACTATGGACCCATCTTCAAAATGTATGATGCTTAGTAGGAGCCAGTGTTGTTAATTCAATCTAAAACTAACTATTTTACATTTTCTTAGATTTCATTAATTGAAATAAAGCTAAAATAAAATTATAATACAGAAATATTAGATGAAATGCTCACCTAACTTAAATAAGTTTAGGGTAAAATAGTAAAACTGAAAATAACAAAAATAAAAATAACAATTAATTTTCAAAAATCATGTTTTTTCATTGTGCATGCCAATTAATCTCAATCAAACGGCAGTTGGGTTCTTTTGATTAGGTAAAAAATAACTAAAAAATACAGATAACTAACATAATAAAACACAATAAAAACATGATTTTTGAAAATTTTCAGAGTTATCTGTTTTTGCAAATAAACTCTTTCTCTATATATATGACAAAAGTGCATAACAAAATAACTAAAACTTTAAAATGAAAACTAAATTTAAAATGACAATTCAAAATATTAACATACTGTAATAGTATGTAAATAATACTAAAATAACACTGGACTACGGTTGACAATTAACCTTCAGAAATTCTCATGATATTCAAATGATTTTCATGAAATTTGGTTTAGTTAACGGTTCAGTGTTTTTTATTGGATTGAGGTCATTCATTTCCTCATGTCTCTCATGTCTAGGCGTGTGGCACCTGTGCTGTGCAGTGCTGTGGGTTGCTGGGAACAGAAGCCACGGACTGCACTCTGATGGCGGGTCTCTTGTCCTCGGGGCCGGCTGTGAGGCTGCTGTAGGCCGGAGGTCCTAAACACGTCTGTCTCTGCAGCAGCTGCAGGATACTCTGAATGTCTGACGTCATCTGACGCTCTAACCTAGTGAGACAGGTGAAACTCACCTTAAATACATACATCTGTGTGACAGAATGAAAATCCGTTAAACACACCCGTGTTGTTCCAATTTCTTTAACTGCACTAATATTCAAAAGTTTGGAGTCAGTAATGTTTTATTTATTTTTACATAATAGTATTAATTCGCAAGAACATTATATTGATCAAAAGTGACAGTAAATACATTTGTTACAAAGTTATCTACTTCAAATAAATGCTGTTATAACATATCACCATTGAGCAGCAAATCAGCATATCTGAATGATTTCTGAAGATCATGTGAAACTGAAGACTGGAGTAATGATGCTGAAAATTCAGCTGCGCATCACAGGAATAAAGTAATTTAAAATATATTCACACAGAAAGCAGTTATTTGTAATACTGTAAAAATATTTCACAATAGTACTGTTTTTACTGTATTTTTTAAAAAATCGTGGAAAAACTAATAGACCCCAAATGACAAAATAGGACGAGTCATCATAAATAGCTCCTATGACTTGGGCTCAATTATGGTTCCTATAGACACCAATGGCATCAAACTTTATTGGTTTTATTTGCGAACATACTCGCAGTAAACAGTCTTTAATTCTGTAAGCTCTTCATTTAGCAGTTCAGTTGTTCATTTTTGGATAATGTGTGCAAACTTAGAAAACTTAATAAATATAACCTAAATATTAAATAATAAGAAAATATTGATAAAGTTAAATACAAAAAAAAAGAAAGTCTTTTAGTTTCTATTTTATTTTTATTTGATCTATGTGACCCTCGAGCACAAAAGCAGTCTTAAGTCGCTGGGTATATTTGTAGCATGGTTCATTATGGGTCAAAATTATTGATTTTTCTTTTATGCCAAAAATCATTAGGATATTAAGTAAAGATCATGTTCCATGAAGATATTTAGTAAATTTCCTACTGTAAATATATCAAAACTTAATTTTTGATTAGTAATATGCATTGCTAAGAACTTCATTTGGACAACTTTAAAGGCGTTTTTCTCAATATTTTGATTATTTTGCACCCTCAGATTCCAGATTTTCAAATAGTTGTATCTCGGACAAATATCGTCCTATCCCAACAAACCATGCATCAATGGAAAGCTTATTTATTCAGCTTATGACTGGTTTTGTGGTCCAGGGTCACATTTATATAGCTCTTCTCACAAAGTGCTACTTTCAAAGTGCTTTACAGAAGATAATTGCAGTAAAATGTCTTGCACAGTTGATGTGTGTTGACTGTTGTTGTCCAGCAGGGGGAGTTCTTGCACTGATCCTGTCAGTGTTGCATGCATCTGAATACTTATTTCCAAATCATCACTTTACCTGCTAAACTTTCATGATGAAGTTATTGATGACCTAGTTTATAGGGCAGAGTACAGACTGAGTGAGATGACCGCAATAGAACAGCATTTCTTCTCCGGTGAGGCTTCAAGCATAAAAACCATGAGCTGGCCTTTCATGAGCATTTCAGAAGGGCACTTTCATTATTAACACTCCTCAAAAATTGATACGTGAAGCTTGAGGAGGCATGTTAATTTTCCTTCCAGGTAATGTATGTGTGCGGAGGGAGTATGATTTGCAGTTCAGCGGTGTGATATGAGGGTTGATCAGAGTTCATTTGAAGTGTTCAATGAGCCGGCGCAGGTTTAATCTGTGTGTAAGACACACCTATTCATTAAAACAGAGAGTCATTAACCGGAGCTCTCAGAAAACAAAGGAATAAGACCATCCCTGCTTTCTTGGAGTCTGCAGGCTGGTGATGTTCCCTCCGTCTCTCATGCACTCGCAGCCCAACAACACTCAGAAGCAAAATGATTTCTTGAGCTGAATTAAATGGTTAGCGTTTGCAGCACGGAGCATCTAATAATTTTCTGTATGGAACTGAAGCTGTAATAAATCTTGTGTGCAGAAATACACAGCGTGGATTCAATTTATGAGACGCAGACCGCATCTGTTTCAAGTTCATAGCGGCATCATGCCGAAATCCATTAATGAAGTTTTGAAACCACAGAGGACATGCTTTATTATTTTCTGTTTTGTATTCTCAACATCATAATGACTTTTTCTTGGGATCTTTATGTACACTGAAAAATGTAAGAATTTACTCAGCACTTTTTGCACTCAGAAATTGCTAGTAAATTTCACAAATAATTATAAAGGAAAAAAAGGCAAGTAAAATTGGATGAAATATTAAAAATGTCTAAGTAATAAAACTGAAAAATGTATATATATATATATAATTGTGCTGTTTAAACCAATAATTGCCCGATGAATCACATCAAATTTTGTAATACTAAATATACACCAGTATAACACTATATTATGTATATATAAATACACACACACACAATGCATGTATATATTAAGAACATTTTTTATGTTTATATATTAAATATATTTATATATGATTTAATTTATATGAATATAAATACATACACGTAAATATTAAATATTTTCAAAATATATGCTGTATGTGTTTGTCTTTATATATACATAATAAATATACACAGTACACACACTGTTATTATGTAAACAAAAACTTTTATTTTGTATGCGATTAATCATTTGACGGCACTAATATATATATATATATATTTGGTTTTTACCATTGAGGTGTATTATTATTTTCTTGATTATTAAGCATAATTTTAACACCAAATTCCTGTTACTGGTATGTCCAGATGCTTTACTTTAGAGATTTTTGCATTTCCGATATTTTATAATAAAAACATAGTCAGTAATTCTTACTGTCATTCAAATTTTCCAGGAAAATGTGCTTGAGTATAATGTCACAATGCAACAAATAGTAATGGTCCAAAAACAGGCTTCATTGTCTTCAATAAAAACCTAATGTTAGATTTTTTAGTTGAATATGACCTGTACTTGTGCTTGTCAGGTTTCATCTGATTCTGTGCTATAAGACGTACGATGTGGAGCTCAGCTGATGCAGGATTTTTGCTGCCTGGTGTGTCTTTCTCTGTAAGCCAGTGTTACAGCTAAAAATACCACCTGCTGTGATTCTGCTCACCCTGCTGCTCCACTGTCTATTGTGTTGGTGTGTGTGTGGTGTGTGTGTGTGCTTTAACTGCTGTTATCTAAACTTGTTTTGTCAGCTGAGGCTAATTTTCATGTGCATGTGAATGATAACCACGAGCAATGTTTTGTTTAGTAATGTTGTTGCAGGCGTGCATGTGGTTAGTGTAATTTGTTGTAGTGTACGGATCCCCTGGAAACATGGAGTACTGTAGCGCACCGGAAGACTCACACAGCTCTCACAGATGCACACAGTATTTCACCATTTCAAATGTTTCTTAAAGGTCCCCTGAAGTGCCCTGAAACACGCAGCGTTATTCTATGTGGTGACATAATTTCAACTGAAACAGGAAGACTGGGCGGGACATATCGAGCAGCCCCGCCCCCTTTTTAAATTAGCCAATAGCGTTTTGTTTATATCTGCCCGTGTCAGAGCCATTGAGCTCGGTAAAGCCGTGTTTGACAGCTACAGTCTAATAGATTACCCCCTAGATTCAATATGAAACTCTTAGTAAAACAAAATAGTGATCATAATCATGCTGAGGCTGTGTAGTTTTAAAAGTGTTTAATATATGCCGACTCGTGCATATGATCCGCTCCATGCGATCACGTCTCTGAAGTGCGCGCTGCCGTGGTTCGCATGACACAACGTGAAACCAGACCTCATTTGCCCCAATCGAAAGCTGAAATCGGATCATCCTATCGATACATTGTGAATCCGTGGCTATTCACGTACATGAAATACTATACTGTGAACAAGCCGGCGCTTCAGCGTCTATTTATAGTGTAGGGTAAATACATCAAGTGTATAGTGTATTAAAAAACATTAACTTATTTAAAAAAGACTTTATTAATAATGCACATCCACATGAATTCAATTTCTATTTTAAGTCAAAATGTAAAATTAATTTAACTGATGCTCCACCTATGAATCATTCATTTTCAGCTGACGCCACAGATTTCTGTTCCTTTTCCTTTCCATTCATCTGACACAGTCCTGGTATGTAATGCCCACTTTTCCATCCATTCAGTTCCCATTTTAAATAAAATCAATCATTGTGCATTAATACAGAACATGCAATCACAATTTTCTGTTAATGATCATTTTCAATGCAGTGCAGCTCATCCAGAGCTCTGTTTCCTAATGAAGCCCGATCTGGGTTTTACCTGCTCAGGTGTTCCTGCAGTTGGTCTAGTCTCTGCTGCACTTCTCCATACGTGACGTCACCGTCCAGATCATCATCTTCAGCGGCGCCCTGCTCCTGCGCAGCCGTGTCCGTGTCTGCTTTCACACTGTCAGCTAACCATGCATCAGTCTGCATCTCTGAAACAGGTATTATATACACACATGCGTTTG
Organism: Sinocyclocheilus anophthalmus; assembly: GCA_018155175.1. NCBI lineage: Eukaryota > Metazoa > Chordata > Actinopteri > Cypriniformes > Cyprinidae > Sinocyclocheilus > Sinocyclocheilus anophthalmus. Next base: position 119,542 of record JADLZN010002391.1, on the reverse strand, counting down.
TGTTCACATTGAAGCGTTGTGACATTTCATTCAGTTTTTACTTTAGACAGAATCTTTTTTGTCTTGTATCATATTTGATGCATCAGGCTTTTACGCATCATATAGTATGATACAGTGAGAATATGGAGCTAATACTTGAGGATTAAGTATTTTGATCATGTTGCTCATTCATGTCTTAAAAATTTGGTATCATATATGATACAGTAGGCTTTACAGGGTCAAAGCATTGATAAGTCTCTTTATCTTAACTACAACATTATTTGCATTATTTATTTTACATTTAGTCATTTAGCAGACGCTTTTATCCAAAGCGACTTGCAAATGAGGACAATAAAAGCAGTTAAAACTAACAAAAGAGCAACAATATCTAAGTGCAAATGACAAGTCTCGGTTAGCCTAACGCAGTACAAGGTGATTACTATATATAATATATATATATATATCTATATTTATACACACACACACCACAAACACAAAGAAGAGAAAAACAAGTAGAATAGAACAACATAGAAAGCTAGGTTTTTAAGTAGCTAGTAAGGTTGTTTGTTTGTTTTTTATAAAAAGCAGATAAATAAGATAAATATGAATATAATTAGAATAGAGGGTGCTAGAGTTAGAGGGTCAAATAAAGGTGGAACAGATGTGTTTTTAGTCGTTTCTTGAAGATGGGTAAAGACTCAGCTGCTCGGATTGATTTGGGCAGGTCATTCCACCAGGAGGGAACAGTTAATGAAAGAAGTCTGTGAAAGTGATTTTGTGCTGCTTTGGGATCGCACAATAAAGCGACGTTCACTTGCAAAATGCAAGCTTCTAGAGGACACATAACTCTAAAGTAATAAATTTAGGTAAAGGGGTGCAGAAACAGTGGTGGTTCTGTAGGCAAACATTAATGCCTTGAATTTTATGCGAGCAGCTACTGGTAGCCAGTGCAAATTGATGAACAGAGGTGTGACATGCGTTCTTTTTGGCTCATTAAAGATTACTCTTGCAGCGGCATTTTGGATTAACTGTAGAGGTTTGATAGAAGGGGCTGGAAGACCTGCCAAGAGAGCATTGCAATAGTCCAGCCTGGATAGAACAAGAGTTTGAACAAGGAGTTGCGTTGCATGTTATGAAAGAAAGGGCCTGATCTTCTTGATATTGAATAAACAGATCGGCAGGACCGGGCCGTTTTAGCAATGTGGTCTGAGAAAGTCAGCTTATCAATCACAACTCCAAGGTTTCTAGCTGTTTTTGAAGGAGTTATGGTTGATGAGCCTAACTGGATGGTGAAATTTTGATAAAGTGATGGGTTTGTTGAAACCACAAGCAGTTCTGTCTTAGCCAGGTTGAGTTGAAGGTGATGGTCCGTCATCCAACAAGAAATCTCTGTTAGTGTCATCAGCATAGCAGTGATATGAAAAGCCATGTTTCTGAATGACAGAACCTAGTGATGCCATGTAGACAGAGAAGAGAAGTGGTCCAAGTACTGAGCCCTGAGGCACCCCAGTAGCTAGATGTTGTGACTTGGACACCTCACCTCTCCAAGATACCTTGAAGGACCTATCTGAGAGGTAAGACTCAAACCACTGGCGTGCGGTTCCTGAGATGCCATTTTCCAATAGGGTTGACAGGAGAATCTGGTGGTTCACCGTATCAAAAGCAGCAGACAGATCCAGCAAAATAAGTATAGAAGATTTTTACAACTGAAAGCAAGGCAGTCTCGCCTTCCGGACCCCCCATCACACGAATGTCCACTCTGAGAGCAAGGATGGTTGCTGTCGAGGAGGTTGTTCTGTGTGAGAAAGGCTGAGACTTGGTTGAACACAACTCGTTCAAGTGTTTTTGCAATGAAAGGTAGAAGGGAAACCGGTCTGTAGTTCTCTAAAAGAGTTGGGTTAAGAGTGGGTTTCTTAAGAAGTGGGGTTATACGAGCCTGTTTAAATGTTGAGGGAAAAACACCAGTGTGAAGGGATGTGTTCATGAATGCAGGTACAACGGCAGGAGAAATGGCTTGAAGGAGATGAGATGGAATAGGATCAAGCGGACAAGTAGTAGGATGATTGGAAAGGATGAGTTTAGAGACTTCTTTTTAAAGAAAAAAAAAACATGCAATGTTTTAGCAGTTTAGCATTTCTTTTCTCTGTTGTAGGGGATCCTCAGACCACACCTGTGGCCCATAAGAAAAGCAGAATTATGCTGCACAGGAAGAAACAGAGAAAGAGTTTGCGTCTCAGGTGCTTGTGAAGGGCCGCTGTCTCTGTGTTAGCACTTGTAGTATTGCTGTGACTTTCCTATTGCTGAGGCTCAGGACTAATACATCTCTCACACACACCTGCTCCTACCAGAGCCAGAAGCACACGCTGATCACAACGGCTGCGGCCAATTTCTGTCTGATCAGAGGCCGTGTAGTGAAATTAGAATTCTTCCGGTACAGATTCACCTTCATGGATGGTCGGACACTGAGAAGACGCCTGACGTGACCGGCACACGCCGATGAGCGAGGTTTTCTTTGAAAGCACCATGTAAAGTGCAGATTGAAATGGGAGGTTGGGGCATTTTCAGAGCCTTGAAGCTTAGTAGCATCCGTTGTTTTGGTTTATTATCCTGGAAGAGATCTTTTAAATGCATAATGTATAAATCTGCTAAAGGTAATTTTAAAGTAAAATAGCATATAGATGAACTTAAAATGTCAAAAGCGACTACAGCATTTATACTCTATAAAAAGCAGCCTTTCTTTAAAGTTAGTGTTATTATTATTTTAGTATTGAGATACTATTATAGTTTTAATTCATATTTTAATTCATATTTTATATTTTAGGTTTTCATTTAACACATTTTTGGCATTTGTTTTTATATATGAATAAATATGTATTCATTTTAGAATAATAAATAACTATAATAATGATAATATGATATAATTATTAATAATTGTTATTTAATTTTACTTCGTTATTTTTGTGTTAATTAAAATGAAAAAACAATTTCATTTAGATAAACTAATTGAAAATGAGAAATGTTGCCCTTGCAACTAGCTGAAAAAAAAAAACCTTTCTGTTACTTGAAATAAAAATAAATATAAAAATCACTTAAAATTATTTTATGGTTTTAGTTTTAGTTAACTTTGGTCTACACATTAACACAGTAACTGATATAGAAGAAAGTGTTTTAACAAAAAAATGACACACATCAACTTTAAATCATCAGGGAAACTTGCCTGACCTCTATTATGTCCACTCAAATTAGATGAAGTATTGCACATAATCATGTATTATGTGTATTACATGAATAGAGTTGAAAGGAACATGCCTACAGCAAGAGCTCAGTTTGCTTTATCCACGACTGTCAATTTTACCAACATGTAACATATACTAATAAATTATACACAACTATTAACTGGCTTTTATATTTTCAGGAACAGCTTTAAATTGGAGATTTTCAGTAAGGACAAAATTAGTCTTTTCATCACACAAAGCTCTCATATGACTTTATGAAAACATTCCAAATATTTCAGCCTCATTCTCATTCATAATACAGATCCTGGGGCCAAAACAGCATCAAGGTAAATTATTGCAGAATTGACATTTATGGATGAGCTATTCCTCTACTATTTCAAGCTTTTATGGATCCTCAAATATGATGAACCCTGTGCAAAGTGAAACTTCCCAAAAAACATGTAACTCTCCTTATAATTTATGCATAAAACAACTATTTTTCTCACAGTATAAAAAGGTAAGCGGAATAATTAAATACAGATGTACTCATAAGTTTACATAAAGCTTGCAAAATTGCAGAATTAAAAATAAAAAATTAAGAAGGATCATAAAAATGGCATGTTTTTCAGTCTGCTTCTCACACAAAGCTATCTATCATATGACTATGAAAAGATCCAAAATATAGCGTACAATGATGGATCACTTTTTTAACAATTTTGTTGTGCTTTTTGTCCTTTTTGGTGCTTAACAGTCTCAATCCTCATTCAGGGTTTGGATGTACAATTGCTTTAATATTACAATGGCATGATAATCACGTTGAGTTGAGTGTGTTTGTGCACGTGGAGGTCATTTTGCAATGGTTGGTGGGCATTAGTTTGCGTGGCTGTAGCGCAGGAGGGAACACTGTGTGCTCGGTGAGGAGAGTTAGGGAAGAGCTGCTGCCCAACGGATTTTCCTAAAGCCTGTAAAACGGCCAGCGCTGTGCCTTAAGCTCCTGAAAGACCCTGTTTTACCGTGGCATCTACTTCTCTCTCTCCCTCTCGCTCATCATGCTGCTTTAGCCTGGATTTAGGAACAGACTGATTCGATCAATACTTTTTTTTTTTTGGCGTCCGAGCTCTGCTTTCCTTTTATACCCTGTCGAGCAGTGTTTTAAGAACTAACAATGTCTAAAAAGGTTTTAAGGACGAATGTACAATGGTTTGTTTGTTTTGAAGTCATCCATCAAACCGAAAGCCTGCTGCTTCTTCACTGAAAGCACAGAATATACAGAGCATTTTAAAACGTGTGAAGGCCGATGTTCTTTTTTTTACATACTACTATTGTTTTTGGCAGAGATGGTTCTTGAAGAATTCCGAAAATTAAGTTTAGCCGGGGCATCGGAACCTTTATTAAGCAAAATGGGCTTTTTGGGAACAGACAGGAGAGCGATGTCTCACAAACAAACCGCATAATGAGCACAATGTTCCTCTAGACTGGACATCACTCGCTGTTTTTGACTGACTTTGACATCTGTCTCCAATTCCCAGCCATGTGCATCTGGCCAAATGAGACTCATTTTAGATGAATTAGGATGCAATTTATGGAGTGATTTTACACTGTGTATATGTCCCTTCAGATTTGCTGTAGAAACCCAGCGTTATGCCACAGAAACTGACAACAAGGAGAGTGCTGAGATGAACTAACATGAATCCTCACCATCATATGTCTTCTCCGTGTCTTCAGCAGGAGGACTGCAGCCCGGTGTAGAGGTGCAGCTCTGTACTGATGGAAACTCTATTATGCCTGCTCCCAGAAGCCTTTGCTGTTCCTCTCTGGAGGTGTGACGGTCCTCTGAGCTTCTCTTAGAACTGAGACGAGATTCTCGCCGCTCCTTCCTGCACTCGCGGTCTGTTTCCTTCAGGCTTCCTCCTACGGGACGATCGGTCAGAGGTACAAAATGTACTCGAGATAAATTCTGGGACAGACTCCATGGAAAACAACAACAACACTGTCCGAACATGTTTTTAATCCGAAAGAGCTCCAGAGCACACTGAAAAAAATCTAATTTGTTACAGCCAAACTTATTAGTTTTTCTCAAAATTATATAAATTTTTTATTTCTCTCAAATTACACTGTTAGGTTCAAACTAGTGTGTCAAACGATTAATTGCATCCAAAATAAAAGATTTTGTTTACATAATATATGTGTGTACTGGGTATATTTATTATGTAATCATGCATATATTAAAGAAACATATCTTATATTTGTATAGTAAATATATTTATGTTAAATAAATTATATAAATATATATATATATATATATAATATATACGTATGAGTGTATAATAATATACAAGTACAACACAGTCATATTATGTCAACCCAAATCCTTTTATTTGGACGCGATTAACGTTTGACAGACTAGTTAAACCAATAATTATTTTGATTAATATTAACCAAAAATATTTATTCCAAAACACATTGAAAAACATCATAAGTTTGTGTTTGTTTGTTTTTGGACATAAAGCTAAAATGTATTATGTGGTCATTTATTTGATTTGTTTCATTATTTTATTATGAGTGTTAATTTTACAATTATTTTTTTCACATAAATAAATGTCTAAATTGGCTATAATATGAGGTGAAAGTTTCACTTAAAGGGGTCCTATTATGCTCTTTTACAATGTCTTGATTTTGTTTTGGGGGTGTGCTAGAACATGCTCTAGCTTGCTGGGATTCGGAAACAAAAACGCATTATTTTTCACATAATTTTTACATTATTAAAATACCTTTCTCCTCATCCTGGCACAAACAGCTCGATTAGTTTTGGGTTTGATGAAGGCCCGCCTTCCGAAAAACAAAATGTGATTTGATTGGTTAGCTGTCCCAGTGCGTTACGATTGGCGAACAGCTTAGACGGTGTTTCAGTACTGCCACGTCCCTTGCCAAAGCAGCAAGTTCCGTCTGCTCTGGTTTAGTTAAGGATGGCGTCAATATTGCCATATCACTTTGAGCCGGATTCAGACCCAGAGAATATTGAACAAGTGGATCGCGCATAACCTTTGCACGCACGGATATTGCAAGACATATTAGAGTGGTAATGTTATTTTTTTATTAGATTTTTTTGGGGGCTAAATCATGCTAAAACTAACTGCATTTACTAGTACATAAGTGCAACGGTAATATGTTTAATGTTCTTTAATTCTACCATTATAACATGAATTGCAGTGAAACTGTTATACAGTTGAATTTATTTATACCGTAGTCTCATAATTGAAGTGTAAATTATTGTATTGTATTGTACTGTCAGCAATTTATAAAAATGTTTTCATAACTGTAACATACACATTTACATACACAATTATTAAGGTGCATGTGTAGTAACTGCGTTAAAATGCCCAGCAAGGTAGAAAACATCTGCTGCAAGGAATTTCAAAAGGCACGAGGGTGAAAAAAACAGCGTTTCTTCGACATGGCGAAAACTTGACACTACAGCAGCACTTCTTCTTCGTCGTCGTCTGTCTGATGAACTATTCTACAACCACGACCTCGCCCCGTCCCCACGACCTCGCCCCTCCCTAAACATTCGAATTTCTGTAGGCGGGATTTATTTTTAATGATATTCTAATGAGCCACATTGTGACATCACAAACCCCGGAAACCAACGCTGTAGTCCAAAAGAGTCGTTTGCTGTAGTTCTTGAAAAGGGATTAAAAAGAAAACAACAACGAAATATCTACCTTTGGAGTGGACTTTGAGATTTGTAAGTTTGAAGATCTTTTTAATGCCCAAACATACACACTACACACTGACTAAAATTAAAAAAGTGAAAAAGCATAATAGGACCCCTTTAAGATAAAACTAAAAACATAAATGTATTCGTTTTTCTTTAGTTCAATATATATTGTTCAAACCTTACATTTTGATTTAATATGAATAAAAAATATTATTTTCCAAAAAGACAAAATCATTCATACAAAGTAATTTATTATAAAGACCAAGCTGGACTTAATGAATATATATTTTTAATTTTATATTTTATATGCATATTTTTATTTTATCTATTGTCTTTAGACTATAAGCAAAATGTTCATTAATGTAGGTTAAAGTAGTATATATTTATAATATTTAATTGTATATTATCTAAGATTAATTACACAGTTATTAATAACTTTGGCTTTTTACACCTTAATGACATTTAAAACAAATTAGATTCAACTAAATTATAATAGTAAAAGAGAATTTTTACCCAAAACTAAAAGCATTTAATGATTATTTTGATTGCTTAGTAAATATGCATAATATTTTTAATGTACAAAAATAAATAAATAGTAATAATAAAACCCACAACTTTTCTAGCCAAAATTGTCCAGCAAAAATACTACTAAATGGCATAATCATTGTTAAGCATTACAGAAATGTGATTGTCGTTGTTTTAGTATAGTATACAAGATTAAGACATTTAGAGCTCTGAGACAGTATTTATGATCAGTGAGGTGCAAAAACTAAATGGTGTTTCCAGTCACTTTCTCCGTACATTAAGCAGCTTATAATAAGCATTTAAGAGGTCAAAACACTTCACATAAAATATTTGTCTTTATCCTTGGAGTTCAGAGTAGATTGTTTTTTAGACCATAAAATTGGGTCTCCCTGGTGTTGTTAGTAGTGCCTTTAAGCCCGGATAAGTGTTTTTCCACGTAAAGCGTTTTAAAATGTCCCCACAGTGTTTTAAGAGCTCACCAGAGATATAGTTGTTCATCATGATTACAGCTATAAAAAAATAACAGTTTATCCTGCAAGAATGCTTCTTCAAACAAATCATACAACTCTGTGTGTGTCGATAGCCTATATAACCTATATATATATATATATAACTATAGGCTATCGGCACACACACAGAGCTTTATGATTTGTTTGAAGAATATATATATTCTAGGTAATTAAGGTTTTTATTCAACAAGGACACAATAAATTGATCAAAAGAGACAATTTTACAAAAGATTTATATTTCAAACAAATGCTGTTCTTTTAAGAGCGGATTTCATAAAAGAACGAAAATAAATGTATTCAAATGTATCATGGTTTCCACCAAAATATGAAGCAGCACAACTATTTTAAACACTGATAATAATCAGAAATATTTCTTGAGCAGCAAATCAGCATCTTAGAATCTGAAGGATCATGTGACACTGAAGACTGGAGTATGATGACGAGTCAGTGTTTTACTCACAGGAATAAATACTTTTTAATATATTCAAATAGAAAACAAATGATATTTCACAATTTTACTGTTTTTAATGCATTTTGATCAAATAATGCAAGCCTTGGTGAGCAGAAGATACTTCTTTAAAAATAAATATATATATTTTTTCTTTATAATAATTTTTTTATACAGCATGTTGTTTTACTAATCTGAACCGAAACTGGAAATTGTAACAATCTTTACCCCTACGTTCCTGTAACAGTGGCATGGTGTAATATAATTAATAAACAGATCATATTCACTTTTGGATGGTTTGCGTTTAAAGGAGATCTTCCTTCGGCTCTTGGTCTCCTCTCCGTCTGAATCACTGGCTGGTGAATAAGTGGCCTGAGCAGAACATCCCAACAACACATAATAATGATGTTTTCATTTCATTTCTTTTCTATGTTTAATTTCTAGCTGTTGATGGGAAGTACCTTTGAACTGTCATCCCGCAGGTTAAAGGTCAGCTCCAGATTGGTGAGGAAATAGTCAGCGAACTCTGGATACATGTCCAAAACCTCCAGGAGCTCCTCTCTCTGGATGGTGTGCAGGTCGCAGTAGCTGAGCGCTCGCACGTCTGCGTTCGACTTTCCGGGCTTCGCGTACAGGTGGATCATCTCGCCGAATATGTCATTCGTACCTGGAGAACAAAGGACACATTCAGGTTTGGCATATCATAAGTCTACAATACAGATGCATGATATTGTTGGACAAATGTTGGATTATCTGCACAACTGCTGTGACAGAGATCTGTCTGTGTGCATGTGGTAGCATGTATCTGCACGGGATTTCAGATGTTGATTGTGTCTGTATAAGCGTGTCTGTGCAAGCGGTGTCAGTTTAGGTCAGGATCTGTGCATGCGGATTATCTCTGCAGAGATTATGAATCAGATGATGTCAGGTACAGTATATGTTCTCATTGAATAACAAATATTTGTTCTCTTGCTTTTGTTTAAAGGCCTCATCGTCAGGGTTTCTGCCGGACCTAATAAGGTCTTAAAACGTCTTAATTTGCACTTTCACAAATCTAGGCCTTAAAAAGGTTAAATCAGAGCCCAAAATCTTCCATTTATAAAATAATGGCAATAAATGTTGCATGCAGTACAAAAAAGGAATATCATACTTTGTATTTTCGTCTTGTTTCCAGTGCAAATATCTACATTTCCTTAAATCAAGATACATTTCCTTAAGATGCAAAATTAAGATTTTAAGTAATTTTTTCTGAGAAATTGAGAACTAAAAGACTTAAACTGAAATAAAACTGAAAAACTGCTAAATTCAACATGAGTTTATCTTGATGTATTAAAATAACTACTGTAAATGGAAACTAAAATAAAAATGAGTAAAATGTATATAGACATAAAAAACCTACTAAAACAGATAAAAACATTAAACTACTAAAACTTGACCATTTAATTAAAACAAAAATAAAAAACAAATTGCAAATATTAATAAAAACTGTAACAGTATCTCAGTGAAACTAAAATAACACTGGTTGGAAATTTGGAAGGAACTTTGAAACTTTTTATTTCTTAACTGATCTTAAAAAAGTCATAAAGCATGCAGAAACCCTGAGAATACAGGATTTGACATGTTCTTGATATTTAAAATGGTTTTAAGTGGAACAGTAGATCATGTTAGCCTGTATAGTTTCTGTAAATGTTATTCTTAGTAAAAACGGAAAAGAATAAAGCCTGACTGTGTCACTGTGACACAAGAGGGTGTCACTGTTATATTTGCGAACTGAATTTGAACTGGTCTTCTTTCTTTCCTCTGTTTGCATACCGAATAGTGGTTAGTCTCGTCTTCCTTGCATATATTTAATAATTTATGCCTTTACTCTATTGATTCTTGTGTGCATCTGAAAACAAGACATGTGTTGAGTGACATGACAGCTGTGATGCAGCATATCATTACTGCAGAACCAAAGAAATGCATTAAACAATGAAGAACCTAAGCGTACACAACTGTTCAAAAGTCTGGGGTCATAGGTTTTTTTTATAAAGATACTACAGTCTCTTCTGCTCACCGAGGCTGCATTTATTTAATAAAATTCTGCTAATTATCAATGTTGTGCTGCTTCATATTTTGGTGAAAACTCTGATAATTTCATCATGACCTGAGAAGAGAAAGTCAAAAGAACGAACTTTTTGTAAAATAAGGTTTTAATGTCCTGTAATAAGTTAATGCATCTTTGCCGATTAAAAGTATTAATTTCTTAGCTAAAAAAAATCTGAATGAATGGTAATTATTATTTATACATATTTAATAAGAATTATATAATACTACAAATAATACATACACATAGAATACACATACTCTTGAATTTAAAGTGTCACTTTTTCACTTATAAATTACTATTTTAATCACAGACTGTAAATGTCTCTTTTGATCAATTTAATGTCTGAATAAAAGTAAAAAGTTATTTTAAAAATGATAGTTTACTCTATTTTTCTTTCAGTAAATGCAGACATAGTTTATTTGAATTTGACATTTTTCCTAATCATCATCATCTATTATAAAACGGCTAAAACGTCACCACAGTTCTCCACCAAAGTTCACTCAAGTTATAGTTTATCTCAAAAATCAGCGGGCTCTCAGCTGGGCCTCTTGCAAGCTAAATGTCAGGCCCTCGGCGCGATTCTGCTTGAAATAAGCGAGACGTGACCGAGCTGCAGGTGACATTCAACTCAATCGGCTAAAACGCCTGACACAGCTGTTCATGAGGGATCTGACACCTCTCTATATCTCACATGAAGAAGCAGACACAAAGCACTGTGGGGAGAGGAGAGATGAGAAGCACTTTCTCTTCTTAATGGATCCCGAGAACATTATTAAACAAACGTTTAGGGTTCAACACCAGTTCGACAGCATTTCAGCATAAATAGTCACTTTGTGAGGTTTGAGAACTTGTTCCCCGTGGCCGTCTGCGCCATTCTTTGTTTTGACCCTATTATGTGACCGGATCAGCCGGCGAATATTCATCAGATGCAAAAACAGTGCTTTTAAACGGCGCTGGAGCTCACAAACACACTGCTCTCTCTGACATCAGGAGGAAAAGTGCTGGCTAATTATTGTTGCCATTAACTGCACATGTAAAGCTTGTACGGGTTTGCTTTCAGTACACAAACTAATGACTGCAAGATTGTGTTCGGAACAAAATACTACCTTACTATTACTATTACAAAATACTATGCCTCCCTCTAAAACACAAACTACTCTGCAAACATCCATCACAAGAAACAAAGAGCACAGTGAGAGTAATAGGATAATGAAAGATATTATACAAGGTTTTAAAAATAGACCACCTCTGATTAAAATAGTCATTTATAAGTGAAAAAGTGATTCCTTAATTAAATATGTAAGGCATAGATATTCAATTAATGCTATAAGAGAGCTACTCTCTGAATCTTCTTCTAAGGGCAACTGAATATATACACACACACATAGTTTAGCAAGGATTCATTAAATTGATCAAAAGTTTCAGTAAAGACAATTATAATGTTACAAAAGTTTTCTGATTCAAATAAATGCTGTTCTTTTGAACTTTGTGGTTATCTGTCACAAATCCGGTTTATGGACTTCCATCCAATTACCATCAGAGGTCGCTCTTCCATTTTTATGACTCTCTCACTACACCGACTTTCACATGTCACCCCGGACTACATTTCCCAGCAGCCATTTCACTAATCACACGCTCACCTGAAACCAATCACCCACACTATATAACACACACTCAGATCCTGTTCAAACTGCCAAATATTGTTTAAGCATTTATGCTGTTTAGCGTAGCTACTTTACGGAGCCAGTTCCTTGACCTTGTTAAAGTTTCTAGTTCTACTTTCCTTAGTCTAGTCAAAGTCTTCTGCCTGGTATCTTGGATTAACCCTTTGCCTTGCGGGTTTTGGATGTGATGCACCTCGCCTGGACATTTTATTGGATTACCCCTCTTGTCAAGCCCTTTGGATTATGTTCGCCGTTGATCGACCTACGCATGTTTATCGGATTACTCTTGTGTCTTGCCCTCAATAAACCTGTTGCCATTGTCTGACCCTCGCCTGTTTCTGACCACGCCTTTAAATAAAGCTTTGCAAATGGATCCGCACATCTCTCGTCCCTGTCGCCCCATTACATTATCAAAGAATCCTAAAGCAGTAAAGACTTTTTTTAACATGAATAACAATAAACATAAGGGACTTATATTTCATATATGTATTACTGTTCAAAAAGTTTGGGGTCGGTACATTTTATTTATAATATATGTATAAATCAGGTTTATTTTAGCATCACATATACTGTTACTGTCTAAAATGTTGAGTTTTTTTATTTTTATATTTTCCATTTTCATTTAAAGGGGTCATATGATGCTTTTAAAGATCATTATTTTGGTATTTGTGTAACAGAATATGTGCCATGCTTTAATGTTCAAAAAACACAAACATTTTCAAATAATTTACATTATTGTAGGTCCTCTATGCCTCTCTCAAACACGTCATTTTCAAAGCCCCCTCCTTTGACAAGTGCAGTTTGCTCTGATTGGCCAGCTGACCCAGTGGATTGTGATTGGCCGAACAACGCAAGCACTAGTCGGAAAGGTAACTCCCCTTACCATAATCGCGAGCTTCATTTTTCAAAATAAATGTAAAGACAGTAAATAATGACATAAGTTTTATCATCAGTTCAAGCCCCAAAGGGGAACAGAGTCTCGTGACAGACACAGTGATGAAGCTGGTATGGGTTTGCAGTACACAAGCCCAGGGTAAGACAGCTGACTCCACTGTGATGGGACCCTGTCTCTCTCTCTCCTCTCTCTCTCTCTCTCTCTCATCACACACGACACACACACACACACAAGATGAGCAAAACTCTGCATTTGAACAGTCAATAACAAATACATAAACTAATAAAAAAACAGTAGCTGATTCAGAAGCGCCAGATAGCAAAGTCAGAATTACCTCCTCTACCAGGTTCACAAAACGGTCGTCCATAAAACGCATTGCTGTTCTGTTTTAAGTAATCTAAAAGATTCCTAAATGCATCTAATTTCAGAAGGCCAAATAAAGTGCTTTAGCTTTCACCTAGAAACACACAGCGTCACCCTGACATGCTGCTTCAACACTAACACGGTTACTGAAACCACGCCTTCTTTCTTTGCGTGCACATTCGGGCGGCATTATGCAAATATTTCCACATTAGTGAGGTAGATATGTGGGGGGGTGTTAGAACGAGCCATTTTAGGGGGGCGGGGCAGAGTCTTAACTTGATAAAGAATATCTCTTTGGGTTGGGAGACTGTAGTCTTTGCAACTTCAGGGATCTTAACTATGCACAATCAGCTTGTAACACTCAAAGAGAAAGGCGAAAACTTGAATGCATCATATGACCCTTTAAGTTTTAGTAATTTTGTTGTGTGCTTTTGTCTTTTTTTTGTACATTTTTGTATATGTGGCTAGTTATAGTTTTATTCTATTTTATTTCAGTTTTAGTTAATTTAGTATATCAAATTAAAATAAATCAAAATGAATGAATGAATGAGAATGATGCATTTTAAAATAGCGCTTTATTGTGTATTGTACACCCAAAGCACTTTACAATCATATTGGGGGTCTCTCCTCAACCACCACCAGGGTGCAGCATCCACTTGGATGATGCGAAGGCAGCCACAGGACAACGGCGCCAGTACGCTCACCACATACCAGCGACAGGTGGAGAGGAGAGAGAGTCATAGTGCCAATCAAGTGGTTGGGGATTATTATGAGGCCATGATTGACAAAGGCCAGGGGGGCAATTACTCTTTACGAGAAGTGCCATGGGATTTTTAATGACCACTGAGAGTCAGGACCTCGGTGTAACGTCTCATCCGAATGATGGTGCTTTTTGTCAGTATAGTGTTCCCATCACTGAGTGTACTGGGGTGTTAGGACCCACACAGAACACAGGGTGAGCACCCCCTGCTGGCATCACTAACACCTCTTCCAACAGGTATGGACCAGGCTCAACCCTGACTTGCTGGAGAATGAGAAAAAAAAAAAAAAAAAAAAAAAAAAAAAAAAAGATGAGAAATGTTGACTTGGAAACTAGGCTGAAAATAAAAAAGTGTTTAAAGTTTAAGTTATTTTATTATTAAAATGTATCAATCCATCCATCCACTATCATTTTGCTTGGGTCAAAGCCACTTTGTGTTTTCATCAAATAAGCAATATTTCAACTTTTTCAACAATAAATATTTTGTGTCCAATCATTATATACTATATATATTCTAATATATTATATTGCTTTTCTGGCATGAATGCTTTAATGTCATTTTCCTTTAGTTTTTTTTCCCCTCATTTCGCTTTTTTTTTTTTTTTTTTTTGGTCTCTTTAGAAACAAGCTCATGCTCTCTTACCCAGAATGGCCACCACTATGTCGTCCTTGAGGATCTCGATGGATCCTCCAGACAGGAAGTAGAGCGCGGTGAGGACGTCCCCGCAGTGCACCAGCGTATCTCCAGGAGGAGCATGGGTGGTTTTGAAGCGCATGGCGAGAGCACGCAGACATCCTTGAGTCGCACCTCTGAAAGCCTTACATCCCTGAAGGAGACTGTGGTTCAGATGGAGACAGATATCTGCCTGTAAACACTCAGGAAAGCCTTTTAAGACCTGCAGAGAGATGCGAGAATGAAGGTGAAAAACACTCTATCGGTTCCAGCACTGCAGATTAAAGCAAGTACATTAATGCAGACATTATCTACAATTACACTCTCAGTTAGGCTCCGTTTCAAAACAGAGAGAGCTGCCTTGCTGTTTATAGCGTTCACAGTTAGCATTCTTACCGAAACTGATTTCAGTATACCGTTGTCTGGTGCTAACGATTAAGTACTCTAATAACAATGATAATAATAATTCACACTCATAAATATGTGACCCTGAACCACAAAACCAGTCTTAAGTCGCTGGGGTATATTTGTAGCAATAGCCAAAAAAACTAAATTATTGATTTTTCTTTCATACCAAAAATCATTAGGATATTAAGTAAAGATCATGTTCCATGTAGATTTTTTGTAAATTTCCAACTGTAAATATATCAGAACTTAATTTTTGATTAGTAATATGCATTGCTAAGAACTTCATTTGGACAACTTTAAAGGCGATTTTCTCAATATTTAGATTTTTTTTGCACCAGATTCCAGATTTTCAAATAGTTGTATCTCGGCCAAATATTGTCCTAACACACCATACATCAATGGAAATCTTATTTATTCAGCTTTCAGATGATGCGTAAATCTCAATTTCGAGAAATTGACCCTTATGACTAGTTTTGTGCTCCAGGGTCACATATTAAGTACAATTTTTAACTTACACTACTGTTCAAAAGTTTGGGTCAGTCAAAATAAACTAATAAAGATTTTTTTTTAATGTTTTAGAAAGATGCCTCTTCTGCTTACAAAGGGTGCATTTATTTGATCAAAAATACAGTAAAAATAGTGAAATATTAGGGGTTTAACGGTACACGTATTCGTACCGGATATTTTCAGTACAGGTCTTACGGTTCAGTAGGCTTGTGTACTGAACAAATACAGAATTGTTTTAACCACTGCATGAGTGGAACTTAATTGGAAACTTCTTGTTTGGAAATTGGAAACATTTTATATATTGTTCCTTTTGATAAGAAACAAAGTCTCATCTTTAAAATTGTGTCCATTCTTTCAGGATTTGCTGCTCAAGAAACATTTCTGATTATTGTCAATGTTGAAAACAGTTGTGCTGCTTCATATTTTTGTGGAAACTGTGATACATTTTATTTTTCAGGAATAGAAAGTTCAAAAGAACAGCTTTTATTGGAAGCAGAATTGTTTTTATCTCATTAAAAACGGTCCCTTTTGATCAATTTAATGCATCCTGGCTGATTTAAAGTGTACTTTGAGTAGTATGTTTGTTTATGAATACATTTTCTTGGATGGACTTTTTCACTCAGCTTTTTGCAATGCTTTATGGCCTTGGAAACATCATGCTGCCTTAAAATTTGGCCAGAACAAGAGGCGTCTGCCTTTTTGAACAGCCTTCGTGTTAGAAGCACTTTTATGATGCTTTAAAAGTGACAATTCACTCAGTTCTGGAACAGAGCCTTGGTGTTAAGAGTGTTTTCCCACTGCTAATGAAATGATTTTGCATTATGATGTTTCTGCCAATGTATTCATCCAGTTAAAGTGACAAGAAAGAGACTTTAAACTACACAGACTAATGTTTCAAGTGCCAATTACTGTGCTCATATTAGCGGCACAATCATCAATTAAAAGAGTAGAAATAATGAGGGCTCAATAATGGCCAACAGAGAAGATTCAGTTTCTTAGTAACAGCAGACTTGCTTTAACCAGAGCAACTCTGTATCTCCGATTCTCATCTAACTCCGATTGGCTACCGTAGACCCCCATCTAATGTATGCTAATTCATGCCAGAGTTAAATATGCTACGGCTAGGCGATATACTGGATATTTTTAATATATTGACTGTGCTGGAATTATACAACATTCTGATCATTTTCAGGCACTTTTTATTTGAATATTATTATTTTTTAACATTGATTAGACAGTTAATGAGAATAAATAGTAAGCATAAATCCATTTGATGCACTATTCGTATTCTTGGTTTTGTTGCCATTTTGAGTTGGTTTTAAAGTCTCACAGATAAATACTAAGATTGCATAAAATCATTCCAAGGCTGAAAAAAAAAAAATATATATATAGATATACTGTATATAAAAAAGTTATATGGCCAACTTTTTTTTTCTTTATTTATTGAAAATGTAATGATTTTGATGCACTTTTTATTCGGTTATTGTTATTAATATTATTTTGGTTTCTTAAATACCTTATTACAAATATTAATTTTATAAATATGTAGAAATGTGTAAATATACAGTATATATTTGGAAATTGTGATTATTTGGATGCACATTTTATTTGGTTATTATTTTGACTTTATTTAGTTTTTTAAAATTTGGTTTCTTAAAGACAGTATACTGGGAATAAAAAAGATATGCACAATAATGCAGGGGGGGGGGGTAATTGTGATGCACTTTGTTTTTTCCCCTTATCATCATAAATATATAAAGATTTGCATCAAATATCATCAAAAAGCCAAATAAATAAAATAAGTTACATTTTACCAGCCCAAAAAAATTTTTTGGAGACAAGCATTTCCTGCTAAGAGACCTTGAAGATGAGTGTTAAAGATGCACTGTGTAACTGAGATGAGCAGAGTGAAGGCTGATGTGTATGAGAGAGTCTCTAGAGACATGAATGAAGATGAGTCCTGACTGTATATAAATACCTCCTGCTCTTCCCAGGGCGACGAGGTCGTTCCATTTCATATGAGGCAGACATGGAGAGAGAAAGGTGTTGCTTTCAGTACAAACACTCACACATTTACACTGATGTGATGCCATGTGCAAACAGCATTTCAGAGATCACTGAGAGGAATAGTTCAGCCAAAAATGTGGATAAAAACTTTCATTTGGGTCATTTTCCTAATGCAAAATGATCATATTACTTCAAAACTTATGAAATACAGTTCATTCATTGTATGTGGTGTTATATTAGCATAATAAAGATACTGTTATATTTGTTAATATTTTGAAATCTTTTTGTTCCAGTAATTTTGTTGTTGTTGTGTGTGGCATGTATGAGTTTTTTATTATGATTATTATTATTATTTATTTAGATGGTATTTGTTAGTTATTTTAGTACACTAAAGCAACATGAGAAATGTTGCTTTTGCAAACAAGATTAAAATAATTTTTTTTTATATTATTTTATTTCAGATAAAATCACAGCATGTGGGTTTACAACAACATTAACGGAAGTAAATAATGTAAGTAATTAATTTTGGGCTGAATTATTCCAATAAATGTGACTTAAGCACTGGGATTCCCAAAGTTTTATGTCCAGCCAGACCCCTTGAGATTTTATTCATTATTTATTTATTATTAGTTAGTTAAAATTGTTTTATTATTTTCTTTATTTTTTAAAATTAATTAATTATTTATTTATAGGTAGTAGTTCATATTTTTGAAGCTGGTTCTCGCCATGAACATAGCCAAAGGAATCTGACATGGTGCTAAAAAAGGAAAGAAAAAAAGTTAACATTTTAGGTAATATTTCAATAGTTTAACAACACATTCACATGTTGTTGGTCAGAGGTCTAATGACATGCAAGTAAACAAATAAAATATTTAATCTTTATTATAAGTGTAAGTTTATTTTGAATTATATTGAATTTTACATTTTTATAATTTAATTGGCTTTTCAAAAACCCCAGTTTGGGAAACCCTGGCTGAGCAAACTGACAAAAACTATGTGCTTTTTGTTTTTGTGTTATGATGTCTTAACTTGACCTTATGTTATGCCCTGCCTTAAAACATCACTGACCAACCCTATCTTAGTGAAGGATCAATTCACATAACATAAAGATTTGAAAACACATGTGCAATGAAAAGAAAATGGTTGAATAACTAGACTGTGATGCCTCAGACGCACCATGTTCAGGTCGATGCCGTTGGTGTAGGTCCACGAGTGCTGGAAATACTCCTCCAGCCTCTGTCTGAGCGGGTTTGGGATCTGGTGGAAGCGGATGAACTCTTTCACACGGAGCATCTGCATGTGGTACCGCGCCGTTCCCGAATACAGCCGCTGGATGATGGCAGAAACGTTCCCAAAAATGCTGGCGTACATCAAAGCTGGAGAGGACAGGACAGTGGCACACAGATGAAAGCTAATGCCAGGTACATTTAGTCTGCAAATCAGCAGTGTTTCCTTTATGCTATTATTAATATTATGCTTGATGTGTCTTTAAACAGCTATTTCTGATTTGATAGCTGTGTTTTAACTGTGCTGTCTGCTGAGGGATGATGGGATAGATTACTGACCTTGGACCTGACTAGCATTCGTATGTCACATTGTTAAAGATCTTATAAATTATTTAATAATAATACAAAAGTACATTTTGAATCAGTCTGTCTATCTACCTATTTCAATATTGACTTGATGATTTTTGTGTATTGTGCACTTTTATTTACATTCATGCAATAGTGCACAAAAAATATGTGATAAAATACTCAGTTTTGAATTAGATTTCAGATGGACTTTTCTTTCTTTCTTTCTTTCTTTCTTTCTTTCTTTCTTTCTTTCTTTCTTCTTTCGTTAATTCAAAATGTACTATCTTATTAAATATTTTAGTGTATTATGCTTTTTCATTTAAATTGATCCATAAATGGCAGAAATGTAAATAAAAATGAATAGTGTATAAAATAATAAATTAGTCTATTTTGAATTAGATTCTAAATGGTTATTTATTTACTTGTTCAAAACTGACTGTCTAATTAAATAGTTTTGTGCATAAATAGCAGAAATGTAAATAAAAATGCTTTTTTAAATAAAATTGTTGATTTTTGAATTAGATTAAAAATGGATGTTTATTTTATTTATTTATTTACTTACCTGCTTGCCAGCCTGTCAGCCAATAGGATTTAGTTATGTCACAACACTGAAACATGATTGGCTACTTGCAATTGCTAGTCAAAGGCAGATGATACTAATATTTTATTAATATTGATTAATATTTCGTTAATATTTTCATCATTAGTTTTACTGTAAATATATATATTTTTGTCAGCATTTAACAGTACACCAGCTGGACTAAAGACCAAAAGACATGGATTAAAATGATGTAATGGGGTCTTTAAATGGAAATGACGATAAACATATTGATATCAGCATTGTTTCAAAGTATAGAATTTCATCTGATAGATGAAACGGAGATTAATTATATCAGGATGAATAGTTTACAGATGCCTGGGTCATTTCAGATTCACTGCAGTCATCTCAGGACATGCACTTCAACTGAATTTTACTCTCAAATTCATAAGGATACTCATTTAACATGTTTTCCTTGTGAAGTTGTGCTACGGGATACTACCATTCAAAAGTTTGGAGATGGTTATGTTTTCTAAAAGAAGTCACCAAATACAGTAAAAACAGATATATGTGAAATATTATTACAATAATGTGCTTTCTATTGTAATATATATTTAAAATGTAATTTATTCCTGTGATGCAAAGTTGAATGTTCAGCATCATTACTCCAGTCTTCAGTGTCACATGATCTTCAGAACACATAATAATATGCTGATTTGATGCTCAAGAAACATTTTTGATTATAATTATCAATGTTGAAAAACATAGATATATTTTTCAGGATTCTCTGATGAATAGAAAGTTCAAAAGAACAGCATTTATTTGAAATATTAATCTTTTGTAATGTAATGAATGTCTTTACTGTCACTTTTGATCAATTTAATGCATCCTTGCTGAATAGCAAACCAAACGTTTGGATGATAGTGTACATATTGCTTTTATTACGCAACAGCATGCTTTTATTTTGTATATATTGCAATTTTCACCCAAACATTACACTTATGACCTTATGTATCACCATAATGTGTTTTTTTTTCAACAATATAATAACAATATATTGGTTTGGGACGTCATGAGGGTGAGTAAATGATGACAGAACTGTCAGTTTTGGAACGATCGATCCCTTTAAGCTGTTTGCGTACATACAGTACATGTTTTTCAGACTTACATCCGATGAGCATGACGCAGATGGAGAAGATCTTCTCAGAGTTGGTGTTCGGAGACACGTTTCCAAAGCCCACGCTGGTCAGTGAGCTGAACGTGAAGTACAGCGCGGTCACGTATTTATCCTTTATGGACGGCCCAGAGCAGTGCTCACTAGAGTTGCATCTCTTCCCGAGAGACACCTCGAGATTGTCGAGCCAGCCGATCTTATGCTCCAGGTACGGTTTCTCCACGTTTCCAATGGCGTACCAGATGCAGGCCAGCCAATGGGCGATCAGAGCAAATATACACATGAGCAGCATGAGAACCGCTGCGCCGTATTCAGAGTAACGGTCCAGCTTCCTGGCAACACGCACCAGTCGGAGGAGCCGCGCCGTCTTCAACAGCCCAATCAGAATGGTCGTCTTGGGAAAGAGAGAAGGTGTGCATTAGTTACATTGAGAACAGATCGGATTTTACTAAGAAAGAATGGCTAATATTCATTCAGGCTGATTTTGGTTCTCTGTTGCTTTCTAACAGACTTCAAACCCTAGTGAACTGCACTTTAAGACCAAAAACAAAGGCTGACCCAGAATTTAGGTGCAACCCAATTAAATATGGGATACTCTAATAAGCGCATAAAAATGCATAGTACACAACAATAATACAAATTTAAAAATTTGTATTATCCGCCACTGAATAAAAAATAAAAAAAGGTTATTTCTAGGCCTGGGCGATAAAACGGTATCGATATTTATCGACGGTACACCTTCTTCGATAACGATAGAAAAAATGTTCGATATAGCGCACGATATAGGCACATGCTATGAGTGACGCAGACAGCACACACAAACACGAACACATGCTGAAATGAGTGCTGTGCCTGCCTGTGATGAGGAGATTGTGAAGAAAGAATGAATATTAGTCGAATTTAAAATAACCATTAGCATTTGAATGTTAGGTGTGTGTCAGGGAGCGTCATCAGTGGCGCGCGAGATGCAGTGATGATGTAAGTGACGTTGTTGTATTTTAATGTTTTGTTAGTCTAGCCCACGAGACGCGCCGCTGCTGCGTTATTCATTCAAAATATTAGAGAAGCATAGAAACTCAATGCGGAGAAGATCTTGATTCGGTTAAAACCGAAACCAAGCCATTCACACAGAACGCATATTCATCGTATTTTTAGATGGACAAATATGACTGCTGCACTCGCGTCTCACACAAGAGATGTAGCCATGCAAAGTTAAAACAGTTTAAACTTTTAGAAAACATGTCACGAATTTGTGGAGGTTTATTCCTTTTCACTGCGTCTCATACGTTTTTAAATGCAATTTGTGTGAATGGCGCTTCGGCTCTTTGGATTAAACAATGCATGTTGTTTTGTTCATAATTGTTTATGCAATTTACGAAATTATATTTGATTTTTGAGTTAATTTAGATGTAATGCACGTTTTTTTTATAGCATTACGTCCTTGCGTTGACAATTTAAATGCGCTGCATTATTTTGCTCATTGCGCCCTCCTGTGGCCTCGGGAGACAAGACAAAAAGTTTCCTTAAGACCTATTTAATCTGCATATAAAACATTAGAAATTAGATATTTGTTTAATTTTTATTTTGTGTTTGATTGTTAAAACAAAAAATATTTGTTGTTTGTCTCAATAAATTGGGTTAATTTAAAAATACAGTGGTTAAATTAAAAAAAAAATTCTATTGCTCTTTATTTTAAAAAAGGTTATAAAAAATGTCAATAATTATCGATACCGAACAATATAAAACATTATTTCATTGATCAATTTTTAGCTATATCGCCCAGCCCTAGTTATTGCAACTTTTTATCTCACAACTATGACTTTTTTCCTCAGAATTGCATGATATAAAGTCACAATTATGAGATAAAAACTTGCAATTCTGACCTTTTTTCTCACAATTGCGAGTTTATATCTCAGAATTCTTTCAGACTTTATACATGCAATTGTGATATATAAAGTCAGAATTGCGTGACATAAACTTGTGCATTTGTAAGCAATTATGTCCTTATGTTTTTTTCCCCACATTTTAATTTAACAATCCTGTCGCCAAAGGAATTCTTTTGGACATTTTTGCTTACAAATGCAGGAATCTTGTTACATGGTCTATCTGTATTGCCCAAAACAAATTTCCCTTATGAGGGATCAACTTTGATGGGGTGGGGGGGATTGATATGTTCTCAGACTTGTGAGTTTATATCAGACAATTCTAACTTTATTTATAAGAATTGCAACTTTATGTCTTGCAATTGTGAGTTTATATCAAGCAATTATGAGAAAAAAAAGTCAGAAGGGAGATAAAGTTGCAATTTCCTTTTTTATTTTTTATTCAGTGGCTGAAACGGGCTTCCATATAAAAGTGATTTCTATGTTTTTATAAGTATTTTATTAGTATTGTATGAAATATTTATCATTGAAGTTTCTATTTTGTTTGCAATAGAAAGATGATGTTTGGACAACTATCCTGCCTAATACATTGCAATTGACTTAGAAAACAAAATAGAAATGTCAACGATCAATATACTTGTTACATACAATGACAAAATATGAAAACAGTTTAATCTAATTAAAAGAAAAAAAACTGTCTAGTTTAGTAAAAAAAAAAGAAAAATGCAATTACTAATTTTTTGGATATATTTTTCTTTATGGTTCATTGTAATGCATTTTGGGATATATTTTTTTTCAAGAAGGATAGAGTTAATGCATCAGAAGTTGTCTTAAAGACATGTTTCTATGCAAATGAAATAAAAATGACATTTAACTATTCATACAATTATGAAAAATACAGTATTGATTAAAACAGTTTTATTCTATTTCAAAATTGACAATTTTATTATATATTTTGTATGATGTCATTTTTTGCATTTATGCATTTAGCATAAATGGAAATGTAAAAAAATGTTTCAGTGGAAATGTAAATAAAAATGCATAGTACACAAAATAAATAAATAGGTCAATTTTGAATCAGATTTTTGGATGATGATTTTGCCTCTTTGCAATGCATTATGGGATAGTTTTTTTCCCAAAAGATCTTTGTACTGCAAACAGAAAGAAATATACTTTGTATCATTTATATAACACAGAGAATTGCTACCTATAAAGAGTGTTCCGAATTAGTCACTCCATTTCAGGTTCCATTCAGACTGCTACCTATGTAGTCAGCTCACTAGGTTTTGGAACACAGCCATGGTCTTTTATAGCTTTAATTATCCACAGTTAAGTGTATCAGAAGAGCCGGAACACATTGTGTCCTAATATACCCAAAGCTCAGATCTGTAATGTCTGTGCATGACTGCCACACTAATTAATATTTTGATAATCGTGTTTAATTTAAGCCCATTGCACACTGCTGTGCCTGCTAACACCAGAGATCCATCTCATCAAAATTTCGCACTGCGAGGATAAAATAAACACCAGACATGAGACGCGGCTAATGAGTTTTAGCATACTGTATCTCGCCCAGCTCTCACGTTACCAAACTGAGGAGAAAAGAGATAAATCCTCATTTGCAGGTGAAATCAGTTCACTAGATGAAGACAAGGTCCCTGCGAGCTGACAGCGGGCACCGTATCCGAAACGGCTCCTTCAACATCTTCCCTCGTCCCCTAGTGGGAGATCATTTGTTTAGCTGGCAATTATTCAGTGGCCTCACAAAGCGAGGTTAGGACCCGCGCTGGGTATTTTTAGAATATGTCTTAATAGATGCGTCTGACAGCAATGCTTAGCATGCATACTAGCACTGACAGCGTATTAGCGAGCTAGCATGTGGAGCGAAGCACGTGGCTTTTTTGAGAAGTGCGGACATAGGCCCTGCTGCATCTGTCATGAGCAG
This sequence comes from Sinocyclocheilus anophthalmus, assembly GCA_018155175.1. NCBI lineage: Eukaryota > Metazoa > Chordata > Actinopteri > Cypriniformes > Cyprinidae > Sinocyclocheilus > Sinocyclocheilus anophthalmus. Next base: position 94,668 of record JADLZN010002391.1, on the reverse strand, counting down.
CCCATTAAAAACTCATTAGCAGCAAATCACGCTTTTGAGTTATAGCTGGACATAGCGATAGGATGGACGCTCAATTATACTGACGGTTCATTAAGCTTGACCTCACATGTCTATACTTTAAATTCCAGTGTTTAAGTAGACGAGTAAAGTTTGAACACAAAATTTGATATTGGTTGACAAAGCCTTGTCTGCATGTTTAAAATGAGTTTTAAAAGCTTGAGAAGGTTTTACTGAAGGGTGAAAGTCGATACAATTATACTAACATGTTTTAGCAGAATGCTAGCATGTTTTAACACATTGGCAGCGTTATTTAGGATGCTGCCATCATGTTTCTAGTATGTTGTTAGCATGTTTATTATGATTTAGCGCATTTCTAGCTTGTTGCTAACATAGCACATTGCTACCATGCTTCTAATTAGTATTATCATGCTGCTTAGATGTTTTAACGCATTGTTACCATGATTTAGCATGTTTCTAACATGTTTCTATCACAATTTAGTATGTTGCTAGCATGTTTCTATTAGTGCTGGGCGGTATATCGGTTCATACTGAATACCGGTGTTTATTTTTGTTATGATATGAATTTTTAAAATACCACAATACCGTTGTATGTCACTTAAACAACGTTCGGAACGCGACACTGTTTGAAAGGGGTCCCTTTTCACTGTTGCACTGTGGTGAGGGAACAGCTGTATGTGTTACTAACCATGAAAGCTCCGAAACTGAAGCTGTAGAACTAATAGAACGTGATGACACAGAAGAACTCATCCACAATATCCACATTGACCTCCACAAATATCCACCGCCCCCCTGCCATCAGCTCCCGGGTCTCACACACACACGAGCACGACATTAGCACTAGATTTAGCAACTTTCAGACCCTTTTAGCGGCTTTTTTCCATAGAATATATATACTGACAAACCTAGCGACTTTTTGGATAAACCTTAGCTATGGTTCAGTTGGAAGATTTCGCCAGTGCTGTCCCGCGAGCGCGAGGTCTGACTTTCCCGAAGTGTCGCCTCTCTCGGCGTCTGTTCTGTGCAGTGAGCACCGCAGCCCACTCCTCAATAAATTAATACAAAACAGCGTTTCCTAGCACCTGTCACTTGCTGATTGTTTGGAATTATAAATATGAGCACATGTATCACATGCACTTTTTTGTTTTTTGTTTTTTTTAGTTTGTCACTCAGACGCAGGCAGTTCGCTGCATGAGACAAAAAAGTAATCTAGCCAAAACAACCGCATAGCCGCTCTTTAGTGTAGATGCATGTTGATTTTATCAGACGATGCCGCGATTATAAATGAGAGTGACTCCTGGTTAACATGTATTAAAAGGGGTCGTGTTTAGTCACTATTTAGTGTGGTATTTTGTTGACAATATTCATTCATCATGACAGTAAAATAGGGCATTCTAAGTCAATATACTGCAGTATTTCCTCTCAATCAGTAGAAAACATGGTTAACACCCGCTCATGCATGAAAAAAAAAAAAAACACCGTGATGTACCGTGAAACCGGTATAATTTTGAAAAATACTGTGATATAAATTTTTGGTCATACCGCCTAACTTCTATTACCTTGTTGCTAAGATGTTTTAGCACAATGTTAACATGATTTAGCATGTTGATATTTCTGTCATGATTTTGTACATTGCTAACATGTTTCTATCATGTATTATGTTGCAAACTTGAATGCAAAAATTGCTAGCAAGTATGTTGATACCATATTTTTATCATGATCTATCACATTGTTTCTAACATATTAAGTTGCTAACATGTTTTAGCACATTGATAGCATGTTTTATCATGTTGTCAGCATGTCTTAGTGTTTTGCTAACATGTTTCTAACATAATGTGTTAACATATTGTTAACATGATTCAGCACATTGCGAACATGTTACTTAAATGATTTCAGAATTTTGCTAACATGTTTTAATATGTTGCTAGCATGTTTATATCAAGATTTTACATATTTTAGCATGTTTCTAACATGTAATATGTTGCTAACAAAATTGAGCACATTGTTACCATGATTTAGCATGTTTCAAACATGTTTATATCACAATATAATACATTGCTAGCATGTTTCTATTATCTTGTTGCTACGATGTTTTAACGTGATGTTAACATGATTTAGCATGTTGTTACCATGTTTCTAATGTATTATGTTGCTAACAAAATTTAGCACATCGCTAGCATGTTGCTAGAACGTTAAGTATGTTGCTACCATGTTTTTATCATGATCTATCACATTACATGCTTCATTTTAACATATATTTTTAACATTTAGTATGTTGCTAACATTTTTATAACATTAACATATTGCTAACATGAGTTAACATGTTTTATCATGTTGCTAGCTTGTTTATATCATGATTTAGCATTTTGCTAGCATGCATGTTTGTAGCATTTTTAGCATCTTGCAAACAAGTTATGTCAAGCCATCATAATTATTCATCAAACACACATTCTGCTGACGGTGTATACTGTCTGACAGTAAAAGTGTGAGGCTATATAAGTGATGATAATTACAGATGTGTCATAAAAGCCTGTCAAATATGATTCAAGGGCTTGATTCAAGCTGTGGTCATCGCCGGTGTGGTCAAGCCCTTCATCTGAGTGCTGTAAATGAGATGCATCCTGCCATCTGTCTAAAGCTGCGCACACACGCATACACACACACACATACACACAAACACCCACACACACACACAACACACACACACCACACACACACACACACATTACATTCGACCATGACCACAGACATAATCAATCGTCTGACCGCAGAGAGAGGCATCAGTTGACCATGAGATCCCTAAGTGCGCGTCGGGCTGCATTGTGTAATGCAGAATGTCGATCTTAATAAAGACAAAAAGCCTTTTAGTGCTCTCTCACTTTCTCTATCTCTCTCTCTCTATCTCTCTCTATCTATCTATCTATTTATATATTTTTTCTCAGCCTTTTTATGAAACCTGCTATATTATATCTATATCTATATATATAGTATATATTCGATATATTATATAATATGCATCAGACAGAAGTTTGGGGTCAGTAGGATGTTGTTTTTTAAAGATAGTATTGTTTTATTCAGCAAGGATGCATTTAAATTGACAAACGTGACACTAAAGACATTTATATTGTTACAAATGATTTCTATTTCAAATAAACGCTGTTTCTATTGAATTTTTATTCAAGAAAACTGAAAAAATGTATCACGGTTTCCACATAAATATTAAGCAGCAAAAACTGTTTTCAGCACTGATAATAATCAGAAAGGTTCCTTGAGCAGCAAAGCAGCATATTATAATAATTTCTGAAGGATCATATGACACTGAAGACACGTTAAAGTGTTTTAGTTGTAAAATATATAAACAGTAAGCCCTGGTGAGCATAAGAGACTTCTTTCAAAGGAAAAAAAAAATCTTGCTGACCCCAAATTTGAGAAGGGTCTGGCTGCAGCCTAACACTTGCATTCTCGACACTTGCGCTTCCACTAGCGACATCACTTGCAGTCTTTTTTTTTTATTTTGTTCTATTTATTTATTATTTTTTTGTTTGAATCTCTCAACATTTTACAACTGTAGCCAGGTGGTGAATACAAGAAAAAAGAAACTAAATTACGACGTCACTTGCAATCGCCACTTGCACTCTCCGACACCTGCAATCGACACAAATCATGCATGTTGCCAATGGAGACAAGACGTTGTGATGGTGATTAAACGATTAAAACTAATTTAGTGTAACATACAGGGTCCTGCAAGAAAAAGACAAGACCCGCAAATCCGTGGCCACAGAACAGCAGAATATGTACGCAATGCACAAAGTCTCTCGTTAAGCGTTTTCCTGCCGTAGAAAAACATAAATACTTAACATGGCTTAATGTATTAAGAAGCTATTAAAATATCAAATTAAATATAAAATGTATTAATATAATGAATATGTATATAGTATTTTCTTCCCATACCGCAAAACGTACGTGGCATAATGTGGCATAATGGACTAAAAAGGCCAAACTCAATATGCTCCTCTACATTATTGATATACATAACTAATATGTACAGGCAAGCAGGTGAGCCTAGAATAAATGCAACACGCAAAGTTTCACATTAAGCGTTTTCCCATATAGAATAAACTGTCTACAGCCCTTTTATATCATTGTCTTTGTCCATTAAACGACATTACGTGTTTTATTTATAATGATTTTCTATAGGAGGAAAATGTTTAACGTGCAATTTAACGCATTGCGTTCTGGGCTCGCCTGCTTGCCTGTACGGAGTTGATCCTTTTAAAATCACTAATGCATTTCAAAATGCCGTTCATTGAATTGCTGTTCTGTATATACTTTGAGTCAACAAACAAGTGACATTGTAATTTAGTTTCTTTTTTCTTGTCTTCACCACCTGGCTACTGTTGGAAAATGTTGAGAGATTCAAACAAAAAGTAATAAAAAATAGAACAAAATAAAAAATATAAAAGACTGCAAGTGACGTCGCTAGCTGAAGTGCAAGTGTCTGAGGAATGCAAGGCATGAGGGGCTGCAGTTAGACCCTCTTGCCAAATTTTGTGTCTGAAGTGGCCGGGGTAACATCAAATAATTTACAGTATCAGTATCATAATTTCAACCAAACATTCACTGAAATTCAATTTAATTCAAATTATTGAATGTAAGAAATAAAAGAAGAAGTTGGTAAGTTTGATCCAGTTGTGTGAATCAGTGAAGAGTGATTCATTTGCATCATAAATTAAAAAAGTTAATAGAGACCTTGTGGAATTTATTTATTACATTTCAGGAAAAAAAAATATGGAATTATTAAGTAAATATGGATGTTTATGAATGTGTTTTGTTATTCTAGTAAATATATTAAGATCGATACAGGTAAAATTTAAATTTTTATTTTACCCTCCAGTTACATAGGCAGAATATATATCTATATATTATGTATATAATCACTTATATATTATATATATATAAATCGTATCCTTTCATCTTATTAAACATTTGAGTCTGACAACACTGAATGTTGGTTTGGAAAAATGCAGAAATTAAAAATTATTGATTCCTTGATTGCAAAAAATCACCATATTTCGGACATTCAGGAGCACACATAAATATCAAGATTTTTTTTAGCTGTATCTCACAGCTCTAGTTGCGACCAGAGACAGATGTGCGAGCGCCTGCAGTAAAACCGAGCGCAGATGCAGAGAGCGTGAGGTTTGTTAACTGGGTGATGGCTGGAGCTCTACAGCCCTTTTCAGACAGACGTGTGAATGTGAAACCTCTGGGAAAATATGACCTGAACAAAAGCAATATACTTAGCAAAACCAAGCAGCAAAACCCTTCCATAGTCTAAAAATATACACTGCACGCCATCAAATAATGACCTGCTGACATTTCCAGTAGGTCTTAATCTATAATTCCATTCTTTAATATTTTAAAAGCCGCTGTGTGTGTTTCTTGTCCTTAGGTTGTAAATGGCTCAGATGGAGTAGCTGTCACTGGAACGGACCACAGAGCGGGGAAACCATATGCTCCAATGTGCCAAGAGCTCATGATAGGCCATTGACGGACATGCCCACATAAACAAGCGAGGAAAGGAGCCAACTGGCGTGCCAGCGATTCAGCCTGTAAGCTGTTCAAACATCAGTTTTCTCTTTCCTCTCTCTCTCATCATAATCATTGACTCCCATTTGCTAAGCCGCTAATCCAAATAAATGGATTCAGAAATGAAGGCCATTCAAAAAACAGGGAAAAACAACACACAGTATATTCTGATACTGTAATCCCTGATTCACTGGAACAGTTGTGCTTTCTGACCTCTGGAAAGCGCTAGATCTGATCTGATCTGTATAACGGACACGGGTACAAACAAACAATTGAATAAATAAATGGGTAAACAGATCGTTTAGGTCTAAAAGGTCCTGTGAGATTGTTTTATGCAGACCCCCGTGTGTTAAAGGAATAGTTCATGCAAAAATGAAAAAGTGCTGAAATGTCCTCACTTCCAGGGCATCCAAGATGAAGATGAGTTTGTTTCTTCATCAGAACAGATTTGGAGAAATGTGGCATTGCATCACTTGTTCACCAATGGATGCTCTGCAGTGAATGGGTGCCGTCACAATGAGAGTCCAAACAGCTGATAAAAACATCACAATAATCCACACCACTCCAGTCCATCAGTTAATGTCGTGTGAACTGAAAAGCTGTGTTTATAAGAAACACTGAGACATTGTTACTTCAAACAATTGCTTCTGATAAAAATATGAGTCTGTAATCCATAATAACTCTTCCTCCGGTGAAAAAGTGTTCTGGTGTGATTCAGGAGAGACATCTGCACAGATCAAGCACCATTTACAAGCTAAAACAGTTCTGAACAAAGATGTGGGTGGATTTTGATGTGAGAGACAACAGGGGATGGACTTTTTCACTGGAGGAAGCGTATTTTCACTGGACTCAAATTTTAGCCAGAAGCAACAGTTTAACGTTAAAACGTCTTATGATGGATTTGTTTCTTACAAACACACAGCTTTTGGCTTCTCCAGATGGTAACTGATGGACTGGAGTGGTGTGGAGTATTGTGATGTTTTTAGAAGTTTGGACTCTCATTCTGCCGGCACCCATTCACTGCAGAGGATCCAAGGGGAGCAAGTGAAGTAATGCTACATTTCTCCAAATCTGTTCTGATGAAGAAACAAACTCATCTATAACTTGGATGGCCTGAGGGTGAGAAGACTTTCAGCAAATTTAGATTTTAGGTGAACTGTTCCTTTACCTGTTTACCCCTAAATCAGGCACACACATTTTTTTTTTATGTTTTTTGGTTGTTTTCTAAAAAGCACGTAGCCTAAAGTGTAGTTTTTTTAGTTCCAAATGTTTTTGTATCTCAACTGATGGTTACTGCGACACCAACGGTATGGATTTGATTTTATGAACATGCATAATTATAAAATCCCAGATCTATGGAATGCATTTGTAAGTTGTTTGGATAAAAGCATCTGCCAAATGCAAGCACTGCCCTTCCAGAGTTTGGAAAGATTTGGAAAGATTCATACTTTTGTTCATCAAGGACAAATTAAATGAATCAAAAGTAATAGTAGACATTTACAAAAGTTTTCTATTTCAAGTAAATGTTTTTCTTTTGAACTTTCTAAAAATACTGACATAAACGTATCATGGTTTCTACAAAAATAGGAAGCAGCACAACTGTTTTCAGCATTGATGATAAAAATAAATATTTTTTTGAGCAGCAAATCAGCATATTAGAATGATTTCTGAAGGATCATGTGATACTGAAGACTAGAGTAATGACTGCTGAAAAATCAGTTTTGCATCGCAGGAATAAATTACATTTTACAATATATTAAAATCTAAAACAGCTATTTTAAATTGCAATACACAATATCACAGTTTTTACTGTATTTTTAATTAAATAAGTGCAGCCTTGATGAGCAAAAGAGACCTTTTTCAAAACCATTAAAAATTCTTACCAACTCCAAACTTTTGAATATAGGCCAACTAGGCCATATTTGTGCCAACATGAAGGAGAACACCACCTGGCAAGTGGTAATTTGAGTTTGAGATCCCTAGATTAGACCAGCAGCCAAGTGCAGAAGGAAGTAGATTAAGTTCTGGCGTGACTTACATCATCTGATCCTGATCCAAATATGAGTAGGTCGAAGGGAATGGCCGCCACTATGTCTATAAGGAACCAGCCTTTAAAGTAATGGATGGCGATCTTCCCCGGATGGCTCACCACCTCCTCGTTCAAGTTGACGTAAGTGGTGCGAAAGTTTATGAGGATGTCGATGATGAACATGATGTCCACCATTAAGTCCACGAGGTTCAGAGGGCTGCAGGAATAGCCACATTGCCGTCTTTTTTGCTCCTCGCTGTCGTTGAGCAGGAAGGCAGCAGAGTAAGGGGTGAGAATGGCTGTGTAAATCACCAGCAGCAGGATGAGCCAGTCCCACACCGCTTTGAACGGGCTGTAGTGCAGGATGGTGAACTTATCCATGCGTGGCGTCTGGAGCATGTATTCTGGAAGCACATCGGCGCCCAGCGACAACACCTGGAACGAGAGAGGCAGGCAAAAACGTGAGAATTGCATGGTGCATGATCACAGGTCTGTCCTGATAGAGACTGTCTGGAAAAAATGTGCCAAACCAGTGGAGAATCACTTCTGCAAATAATTCAGCAACTAATGCAGATGGAATGAAGTAAAACTCCTTTTTATTAGTAAGAAATAGCTAAATATTTATTTTTATTATTATAAACTCCATTCTATCTGCATTAGATGCTAAATAGATGCATTTGCACAGTGCCCAATATTATTATTATGCATAATAATATATAATATATAATAATAAATAAATAAATAATAGCAGAACGCAAATTTTAAATAGATTGTTTATATATTTTGCAATTGTTGAGTAGTGTATCATTTTCAGTATTTATTTATTTATTTATTCATTCATGAATGCAGTTATAATAATAATAATAGAAAGAAGCTGAATAATGTATATTTTGTAACTATTCTTTTTTGCTGATCTGACAGACAAAAAATGCTGAGCAATATTTAATTTTCACTATTTTATTTATTTTTACAATTTTAATAAATAAAGGTGTTGAGAAATGAATGAATTCATTCATTCAAACTTCTCCCATGTAAAAATACTACCATGTCAGTAGTACACTATAAAACTTAGTTTTAGCTGTAATTCTTCAGTTTGGTTTCAGTAACTAGGGTACTGTTGGTGAAATTAAATCTGAAACAGTGATGCTGTTTGATTGTGAAAAAATCTTAAAAAACAAACATTTGTGCTGATTTGTGCATTTTCAAACTGAGATCCAAACATAGCTGGATTATTAAAAATCTCTCCTAATAATAGTTTACATTGCATTAGTTGACAGCTGTCAGTCACATATTCACTGGCCCATCATCATAAGGCAGTATGTTTCACCACACCGCACATATTTCCCTGCAGTTGTCATTTATTTCTTTCCGGCTGATGCAATATTTCATGGAAAGCACCGGCACAACTGAGTTCTTCACATTTCATAAGCGCAGCGTGTCAGGGAGCATCAGAGCATGACATAAATATTCATTTATTTCTGTATAGTTGCACAGCACCAGCCGTCTCTGCTGTCACGAATGCTCACATTACACATAGCTTTTTGGATTATAAAGTCTAGTTGTCATGCATCTCAGGTTGTTTCTGAAGTTATCAGAGTGCTCTGCTCAAGGACAAAACACTGCACAACACTTCACAAAATCTCCTTTTTCACTGAAATATGAAATATGCTATTCATGTACAGTAACTAGATGTCCTTTGCCTTAATGCAGTTCATGAAGTGGAGGGTCCAGAATCTAAATTCTGATACTCGCAGCAATGGAATTTACTCTTATATTACTATTTTAGCAATAATGAAAGTAAAAATATCAAAGGTAAAAATTATAAACAGACACTAATTTTTATATGACCATTCCTTTTGTTGTTATAAATAATTTTATAGTATCTTACAGTACCTACATCCTACTTTTTTATTGAATGTTGTATTGGATGAAAGTTATGTGTGCCGGGGGTGTTGTGTAAATGAATAAATGGAAAATCAATAACAAATACACTAAAAATAGACATACATTACAATCTTATGTATTATAAAATTGGATACTTATGAAATGTAATCTGATAAAGTACCAGCATTTTATTTATTTTATTGTATTTTTTCTCTGACAAAAAGTTAGCAAAATGATTTTAAATATAAAAGATATATAATTGTTTATTCTTGATTTTAAATGGTTTATCCATTTCAAAACACATATTTACTGTGTTTGTGGTTTTATTTTAGATTATGTAGTTTGTTCATGCTTTTGAAGATATTATTATATGGTTTGTTGCAATTGATTGCATAGCCCTGCATCTTGAAAAATAAATCTGCTGATATTATTAACCTAGTTTAATGGTCGTTTTTTTCAAGTATATATATATTATATATATCTATATATTATATATAGATATATATATTACAGTATCTATATAATAGTATATACGTATAATAGCAATATATATTAGTGCTGGCAAACGATTAATCGCAATATCGCATCCAAAATAAAGATGGTCACATATATGTGTGTGTCCTTTGTATATTTATTATGTATATATAAATAAAACACATGCATGTATATATTTAAGAAAAAAATATGTTATGGTTAAAAATATTTATATAAAAAAAATAAATGTAATAAGATAAATATAATATAAATATATGTAAAAACCTGTAATATTTTAAAAAATATAATCTGTATTTGTGTGCTACTGTGCTTTTGATAGACATACTAATAGACACAGGACACACACATATATGATTGCCAACAAAAAACTGAAAACTAATCGCATTAATCATTTGACAGCACAATAGGCATATATATAGATATTATATATATATCTATATATATACAGGGTGCGATAGGTTTTTCCGCGGTTCTCATAAGAGAACCTGGAGATTTGATTTGGTCCTCACACAACACATGGTGTGACCCATCAAATATAACAATAAAAAATCAATTAATAATAGTGATAATATTATTGCACTTCATTTAGTTTTTAAATAAAATAATAAACTAAATAATAAAGTGTGATAATACTATTATATTTTAAAATAAAAAAAGGGAGTATTAAATACAAATACAACTATTTTAAAGTAAACTTAAAAATAAAATGCTAATATTTACTTCTTTAAAAAAATTAATTAATTTTTTCATTGAATAATTTTCATCATTTTCAAACTTAAAATCAGCAGGCTTTTATTTTGGCGGATTGCAAAACATAATGTCTTCAGAATCATTCATACATCTAAAAATCAGCCAAGAATTGAACAAATAGTTGTAACTTGTAACCTGACTCAGATTCAGACAGGAATCATGCTATTGTGTCGGTTTTTCTGCTGATTAAGGGAAAATACAAGACTTAGTCAACTTACAAATGGTTTTCAAAAGCAAAAATGCTACGAAATGCATTTTGTGAGTGACTTGAAACACTATTTTTGGAATCAGCGCCACAAAATGACAAGTACTGAATTTCATTCAGCAAAATCATGAAAATCTGTGTTATTTGCATTGTGCATTGTTTTCTGCTGTCTGTGACTCTCAGAGCTTGAATAGAAAGATGTCCACGATCAGCAATAACACACGGCTTTCCTTTGCACTACAAAGGACTCAACCAGGGTTTCATTTCACTAGTTTGCAAAGCCATTGAACAGCAGAAGGAAAAGCATTAGGATGATAATAGTCTGTAATCACAGCATGTGGTGTGTAATTGAGATCTGAATGAAACACCTTACACACCACACCCACACACACACACACACCACACACAACACACACACACACACACACACACACACACACACCTTACTGCAGGATTTAACCACCTTTGACAGTCAGCAAATGAGGTGTCTTTTCCTGATAAATACTTTATTAGAAATTATGACGGCAGCAGCAGTGATCAGCAGTGAAAGTCGATTTTTCTCTCTCTTTCTCTTCTAAGAAAGTGATGAATTATGTATCTTTTTCTCTCACACATCCAGGCAGGCTGGGGAAGGTAATGTGAGAATTGCTCAGTGAACGAGTCGACGACTCTGAAGTGAGGACTCGTGTCGTTTGGATGGGCTGTCATCCACTTCCTTCACGGCTGGTCAGGAGACGGACATGTTACCATGAGGTTTGACCCAGTACTGTGTGTTACTTTGACTTTCACTGAAGGATATTTACAAAAGTCACTAACCTTGAAGTGCTTAGGGGGTACATAGGTGGCTACCTTCTCGACAGCATCCTAACTGAAGTGACACCTAATAAGTGACTTATTTAGAAGGTGGCTGCATATTTACCATTTGATTTTGTCATTAACAATGTTAAGCTATAAGCCTAAAAAAAAAAATTTTTTGCCCCCAAACAAAAAAAAAACATACAAATAGGGTAAAACAGCTTGTTTTTATTTTTTACATTTTTTATTTTATTATTTTTTTTTTTAAGAAGTCTCTTTTGCATATCAAGACTGCAGTAAAAAATACAGAAAAAACTGTAATATTATTACAATTCAAAATAACTTTTCTATTTGAATATATGTTAAAATATAATTTATTCCAATGATGAAACGCTGAATTTTCAGCATCATTACTCATCACATTATCCTTCAGAAATCATTCTAATATGCTGATTGGCTGCTCAAAAAATATAGAAATAGAAAGATCAAAAGAACAGCGTTGATGTATTTACTGTCACGTTTGATCAATTTAAACCTTCCTTGCTTACTAAAACTATTAATATCTTACAAAAAAAAAAATCTTACTGACCCCAACATTTTTTAAATGGTAGCGTGTTTATTATTAACATTTCTATTGCTTTGTCCACCATGTGCCATGCATTTTTGAGATTTCCGTGAAAAACACATGCAATGCTGCCTGGAAGTAGTCATACCTTTAGAAACATGCATATAAATGCTGTCTGGTTAGGCGGCTTGCTAGTGTTCGGAACAGATCTAATGTGCAAACACACATCCAGCTCCGTGGATTAAAGGGGAAGTTCAATTTACACTCGAGCCTCTCACACAGCGACTGTCGCAGTGCTACTGAATTGTGTTTTGCCAATATTTGGAGATCCATTTCCCAGAGGTGGTAGAAAATCCGTCTTCATGCACTCGTGCTCTTTTGATGCATTGCGTTGTCACAAAAAGATGCTAAATATGGTTGAGGTACGTTGCGAGGATGTGACACACTGAATAATTACTGCTGGTTGCCCTGTATTCTTGCTCTCGTCTTAATATCCCTGAGGTTAAGTGGTATCCTCATTAGCATTTATTTGCATACACATGTCTGTTAGCATCATTTAATGTTGTGCAGGAGAATTTGTTACAGCTTGTTTGTGCACGTTCACAAGACTATTGGATTTCCAGTGGAATCATGAAGCACTTGAGGCGTGCAATATTTCACACAGATTACGCTCGCGACACATCGATTAACTCAAACTCCACGGAGGAGAAATAGAGCAGAAGCACATCCTCACCTGAGGGTCTTATTGAGAAACTTGAAGGAAAAACAACCGATTTTACTTTGCTAAATCAATGTGAAGCATTCATAAACGAGGAAGTCTGTAATATCCATCTGTTAGCATTCACATTCATTTATTTCATGCTTTTAAGAGCCCTTTGTACATATACTATATTATAAAAACTACTATTCAAAAGTTTGGGGTCACTATGTTTCTTTTAATAATTTTATTCAGCAAGGGTACATTAAACTGATCAAAAGTAACAGTAAAGACATTTATAATGTTACAAAAGACTTCTATTTAAAATAAGGTAAAAAAGTAATTAACAAATAATTAAGTATTATATAAGATTAATATTTTTAATTTGTTTTTATGTTTATATTTTCTGTTTTTATTTTTATTTTAGTTAAAGCTTTAGTAAATATTTTTGTGCTTTTTTTCTATTTTTAATATGTCTATATAATTTATTAACTTTTATTTTTCTATTTTTTAGTTTTTGTTATTTTATTACATCAATAAACTCAATAACATTTTATGTTTTCTTGGCAACTAGCTGAAATAAGTTTAAATTTGTTAAATGTTAATGTTAATTTATTTTAAGTAACAAAATTTTTTTTTTATCGTTTTAGTTTTAGTTAACTATAATAAACCTGTCTGTCTGTCTGTCTGTCTATCTGTCTGTCTGTCCATCCATCTATCTATCTGTCTGTCTGTCTGTCTGTCTGTCTGTCTGTCTGTCTGTCTGTCTGCCTGCCTGCCTGCCTGCCTGCCTGTATGTCTGTATGTCTGTCTGTCTGTCTATCTATTTCTCTGTCTGTCTATCTATCTGTCTGTCTGTCTGTCTATCTATACACATAGAGAGAGAGAGACAGAAATGGCTATTTTTATTAAGCAAGGATGCATTAAATTGTTCAAAAGTGACAGTAAAGGATAAAGATTTCTATTTCAAATAAATGCTATTCTTTTCAACTTTAGAATGCAAATATAATACAGTATTGTACATTTCAAAATCACATTATTACTGTTTTTATTATAATTTTTTTTTAAACTTGGTTAACATTTTTGTCTTAATGTGCACTAAGGAATTGTTCACAATAAGGCCAGAAACGTGCATAAATGAAGTAAATATGGTCAGTTTTGCATTGATGTTGGCATATTCACACCATCACACTTCAGTCTTACCTGTGTGACCTTCTCTGTGACGTTGTGTGTTCTGTCCTTGACCTTCGGTGCGATGATGGTTTTCTCTGAAGACGGAGGGGAAGGCGCTTTCTTATCGTTGGATTCAGAGAAGTTGAGTGCGATGAGCGGGATCTTGTTGATGGTGCTGTATTTGTTCAGATTGGAGTCTGAGGTGGATCCCAGCAGGCTGGACTTCAGATGGTTGAACGGACCTGAAGGTCAAGAGTAAAGAAGAGCCTGTGAATATCAGAGATTAGGTCTTTTCATTCATCTCACATAAGGCAGAGTGATATAGCTAATATTCTTAATATATACCTCAGATGATTTCTGGTGATATGCAGCATTTTGGATATTACTCTTATCCAGAAGACTAACTCTTATTTACTCACCATGTCATTCCAAACTTGTATGAACTAGGTAAGTAAACACTGACAAAAATTAAGCGTTAGCGTTAGTTCTGGCAGATCACGCGAGTCAAGCTTGCATCAGCTGATTCTCAGCTGATCACATCTACCTATAGGTATATGACACCTATAGCGGCATTCCTATATAAGCTCTATTCAGTATTATTCTGCAGCTTTTCAGCTTGCTCAGGAGCAAATTAAGCATCGCTGCTCACAAATCAAACTGTTGCAGCGTGTTTCAGAACATCTGAAATCCACATCTAAGATAAGTGAATGCTGTTTTAATCCATATCGATGTGTATATTACCTGGTCTGCTAATTGAAAAAAGCATATTTACAGCAGCATTTACGCATCTGTGTTCATACAGCTGGAGCAACACGTAGTGTAGAGCATGTAATCACTCTGAGGACACGCTGATAGTTAAGGCCATGAGAATAATTTTAAATGAAACACGCATTCTCGTGTATGCGTTTCAACTGGGGTTCGCTGTATTCAGCAGCATAATCTCAATGTTACGGTTGTTTATTTTTAAGGATGATGTTTTCATTAGCTGTGTGAGTGTACGGTTGATTTCAGCTGCATCAGAAGCAACCGTTTATCACTCCTAATGGCTACTATACATATAAGAATGTAATATCAATGACAGTCATTCGAAGTATTTCCGCAGGGTGTATGCTTCCCCTGCTGGACTGCCACTCAATACTTATTAGAGATTCATAATTTCTGATCCGCTTGAATATGTGCTCACGCGGAGTAATGTGAGCATATGAGCATGAGAAATTAGGGTGATATGACGTGTTGATTAAATACACAAAAAACTGGCTGAGATCAAGCTATGTTCATTTAAAAAAAAATTATAATAAAATAACTTCGGTGGTGATTGGAAGGTTACGACTGAGCGCTCAAATGAAAACAAAGGATTTAAATATAGTCCAATTATTCTAAGCAAGTACAAGCAGCGCTTTAAAAATAAAAACATTTAAAAAAAAAATACATGTAACTACAGTCGTTTTCCTCTGGATCCTCACTTGGTGAGCTTGGGGTGATGCTTCCCCCATAAATATATTAATAAGCAACATTTCCTGCTAAGTTTCTTATTTCATTCTCATTGCTTAACGCTATGTTGGCAAATATGCTATTGTCAAATATTGCTAGTTGTTCAGTAACATGTTGGTTTTCTAGGCACGCCGTAGCTTAGGCTTATTGGTTGTACTTTGACACAATGGTAACTTTAACGTTACCCAGTTAAACTTACCACAGCTGAGACTTGTGTTTAAATCTGTTTAAGACTGTCTGATATGAAACAGGCTTGCTGCTTAAGGCTCATCTAGTATTGAGGATGCTGTTTCATTAAACACAGCTTGATGGAAATAATCATACATATAGGATGTGTTTAAGTCCGTGATATGCTGTTGCTTAAAGCTATACAGTGTATCGGTAATGTGCTTGATACTTAACTTGCAGTATGTAGATTTTGCTACTAAAGGTGTTATTAATGCTAACGATTATCTGGATAGGGCAACATGCTGTTGCCTAAACTTCGGGTATTGATCATATGCTGTACTGCATTAAAGGGGCATGCTGCTCTT
Organism: Sinocyclocheilus anophthalmus; assembly: GCA_018155175.1. Lineage (NCBI taxonomy): Eukaryota > Metazoa > Chordata > Actinopteri > Cypriniformes > Cyprinidae > Sinocyclocheilus > Sinocyclocheilus anophthalmus. The sequence continues at coordinate 78,444 of JADLZN010002391.1, read as the reverse complement.
CTCAGCTGCATATTAAAGAAGAGCACCCCTTCACTGCTTCTCATCTTAAAGGGCATGCTGCCCCAGTCTATGCTATTTCAGAAGGTCTTTGCTTTAAAGCTATTAGGGTATTGGGGTTTTGCTTGCTTGTTAGGGCTTATCTAGTGTTCAGTATCATGTTTGTCGCTAGACTTGCTTGTTGCTTTAAGCTCTTGGTTGTTACTGCAAGTGCTGGTACTTAGTTAAACTTGCAACAGCAAGAAGCTAATGTTCAAGCTGTTGTTTAGGCCATCCGATTGTTCTTGAAATATGCTTGCTGCTTATGGCTCATCTAGTATTGGGAATGTTATTTCCTTAAGTTTCTGACTACTGCAACATGCTGGTTGCAAAGCTATCTAGTGTTGTAAGAACTCACCACTGGACTGTTAATTTACCTCCTGGTCAATATGTGGCGCCTCTCTCCAGGTTCCTGCTGATTACTAACATTCATTAAGCCTGATGTGAGACACCGGTGTTTAGCCCTATATAAGTGGGTTAGATCATGCTTTATTGTTCAGTCTTGAGCCTATGTTACCAGTTGCCTGCTGAAAGTTAAGTCTGTTTTGTTGAAGTTCTTTGACTCTAGTTTCTGCTTTGCTTTTCTCTGTTTTTGGAAGCTCTGCTTCTTTTGTTTTTGTTGCACTTTTCTTCAGATTGCCTTTTGCTGGAGATCAATGACTCCCTGTTTTTTGCTACCTCTGCTCTTGGATTCTTTAATTGGGGAGTTAGCTCAATCAGTAAACTCAATAACTTTGAATGTGAGAGACGTGGGTTTGATCCCCATCTAGAACAACCCCGTTACAACAAGACTGAACCAGAATTATGAATCCAGCGGAGGAGACTTCACCACCCTCTAAGGTGGATCGCATTTTGTCTGCCATAGCAGGTCAAGCAGCAGCCATTCAGCAACATGAGCAGATCCTTTCTGACATTCTTCATTGCTTGAGTTTTCAGCCCCCAGCCCCTTCATCCCAAGAGTCCCAGCTGCTACCTGGTAATACTTCTCAAGCAATGGTAGCTTCCCTGTCAGAACCTAAACTACCAGCACCAGAACGATTTGATGGCAGTCCTGAGAAATGTCGTGGGTTCATCACCCAGTGTACCCTTGTATTTCAACTACAACCCAACAGCTTCCCCACAGAGAGCAGTAAGGTGGCTTACATCATTACCCTTCTCACTGGCAAGGCATTAGACTGGGCTTCGGCTTTGTGGGATCAAAGATCACCACTTACTGCAAACAGTGACAGCTTCATTTCTGAAATGAAGAGGGTTTTTCACCATCCAGCTAGCACAGGAGATGTGGACTACCATTTGCTTCAGCTCTCTCAGGGCACTCGGAGTTTGCCATTGAGTTTCATACCCTAGCTTCAGAGAGTGGATGGGACCAGCGAGCTTTTAGGGCCACATTCTACCAAGCCTTGTCTCCTGAATTCAAGGATGAGTTGGCATTTAGAGACCCTGCTCCAGATTTGGAATCTCTCATTGATGTGGCTATCCGAGTAGATCATCGGCTCAGAGAACGACAACAGGAACGACGTCGGGAGACCAGTATGTATCGCCCTCAGGAATCCTCCAATACTGTTGATCCACCCTGGAAATCCAGTGATCTGGAAGAACCCACACAGCTTGGTAGAACGAGATTAACCCAGACAGAAAGGGATCGACGGCTGAGGGAGCGCCGCTGTCTGTACTGTGGCAAGTCTGGACATTTCCGATCCAACTGCCCTGAATTGTCGGGAAAAGCCAGTTCTTGTCCAGGAAAGGGGGAACTGGAACGAGAGTAAAGATCTTCCCCCATCCTGCAACCTCTGGAGTTACAATCCAAGCCACCATCTTCCACAACAACCAGCATCACCAGCTTGGTGCTTTCATTGACTCTGGGGCTGCTGGGAACTTTTTGGATTTGGATGTTGCCAAACACTTGGTCATTCCATCCGTACTCCTCCAGAAACCTCTAACCATCACGGCTCTAGATGGCAGACCTCTGGGGTCAGGACAGGTCAGTCACTGCACCTCATTCCTTCAGTTTAAAATTGGGTGTCATAAGGAATTAATGCCAAGATTTCCATGGTTAACTTGCCACAACCCACACATTGACTGGTCTAAAGGTGTTGTTAAAGGTTGGGGAACTAACTGTGTTTCTGCTCTCTCTTTTTGCCATTCTCCTGAGATTCTTGAGTCATTCCCAGGGTCTTCAACACTCTCCAAGTGGCCTGTCAATGTCAAACAAGATATACCTAGCACTCGAGGACTACCTGTATCTCAGTTAAAATCTGCCATCACAAGGTCCCATCCTTCATCCTGAGCCGTATCAAGTTCCCAGGTCCACAGAGGTACTGAAGCTTCCTAATTCACAGACCCAGAGTAGTATGCCTCCTATGTCTCTTCCTGAATTGTCCAGAGTTCCTCCTGAGTATGCTGATCTCAGAGAGGTCTTCATCAAGTCTCAAGCCACCTCCCTTCATCCGCATAGACCATATGACTGTGTTATAGACCTGGTTCCTGGAGCATGCCCACCCAGGGGTAGACTTTACTCCCTCTCGGCCCCTGAAAGGGCTGCTATGGACAAGCACCTTAAGGAAACCTTGGATAATGGTTTCATTCGTCCTTTGACCTCACCTGCTGGAGCGGGGTTTTTTTTGTTGAGAAGAAGGATGGTGACCTCAGACCCTGCATCGTCTACAGGCGTCTTAACCGCATCACCATTAAAAATTGCTACCCCCTGCCCCTGATGACCACTGCCTTTGAGATCCTGCAGGGTGCTAATATTTTCACTAAGTTGGATCTCAGAAATGCCTACCATCTGGTCAGGATTCGAGAAGGTGATGAGTGGAAGATAGCATTCAACACCCCGACTGGCCATTATGAGTACAAGGTAATGCCCTTTGGCCTGGTCAATGCCCCAGCAGTTTTCCAAGCGTTCATTAATGATGTCCTTAGGGAGATGCTGAATAAGTTTGTTTTCGTCTATCTTGACGATATTCTCAGTCCCAGTTACTTAAACATAGCCTCTTCGTCAAGCTGGAGAAGAGCGAGTTTCATGTGTCCTTAGTTCCATTCCTCGGGCTTCATTGTTTCCAGGGGCAGTCTCCAGATGGATCCTGGCAAGGTACATGCAGTGCAAGAATGGCCTCAACCCGGTTCTGTGAAACAAGTACAACGCTTTCTTGGGTTTGCCAATTTTTATAGAAGGTTTATAAGGAGCTTCAGCTCTGTGGCAGAACCTCTCTCCGCGCTCACCAAGAAGTCTAACCGGCAATTCATGTGGACAGAGAAAGCCAATCAAGCTTTTAACAAGCTGAAACGACTCTTCACATCGGCCCCCATCTTAACCCTTCCAGATCCAGAGTTGCCCTTTGTGGTGGAGGTGGATGCCTCAGATGTGGGGGTAGGGGCAGTCTTGCCCCGAAGAGCCAGGGACGACAACAGGCTTCACCCATGTGCTTACTTGTCTCGTCGACTAACTGCAGCTGAGAGGAATTACGACATTGGAAACTGCGAGCTGTTGGCAGTAAAGGTGGCATTAGAGGAGTGGAGGCATTGGTTGGAGGGGGCCAAGCATACTTTCCTCATATGGACAGACCACAGAAACATTACCTATATGAGAGACCTGGGTTTGATCCCCATCTAGAACAACCCCGTTACAAGTGTATTGGTAAGGATTTTTGTCTATGCTCACGCGGTTTGTCAGATTGAGGACATGTAACACAACGAGCACAAATGTCAATGGGAGACGGTCAACCTGTAAACGGATGAGTTGATTTTAATTATTATATGCTGTTGTTATAGACTTTTAAATGGATGCTGAAGCTTTTAGGCCAGGTAGAATCTGCGATCTCTGATCCGTTCATTGCTCGCTTCTATGGCTGCAGTACGCTATGTTTGCTGCAAACTAGGCTACCAATTCTAGTGGGTTTTCTGCATCTATTTCAGGTATTGCATTAAAGGGGCTTGCTGCTCTTCTTAGCTGCTTATAAAGAAGATCACCCCTTCGCTGCTACTCTCCTCCGGTAAGGGGCTTGCTGATCTTCTTAGCTGCTTATAAAGAAGAGCACCCCTTCGCTGCCTTCTCCTGTAAGTTGCTGCTGCCCCAGTCTCTGTTATTCCAGAAGGATTTGCTTCTTTCAGAACGCCATCAGTTGTGGTTTGGGCGGTTCTGGCCTATCGTTGTGTCTGGGGGTCCGGGCCTATCGTTTGTGTTTGGGGGGTTATTATTGCTGCTCTCCCTACTCATTCATGACAGGCTGCATGGATGGGCAGGGAGGTTTTTGCACAGAACAGAAAGAAACCATACCGCCAAACCAAACTTTCACTTTTGGAAAACCAATGTCATTAGACTAGTTTCACAGTCCACTGTCATGGAGTGTGTATGAGAATATTAAGACAAGGGTGTGTAAAAGTGTGTAAAAAAAAAAAAAGATTAAATTAATTTCTGTTTTTCTGATTCACTCTCCATTTCAGTGAAACAAATAAAAAATTATTAATCTGTTATCACAAGTTCATAAATCTCTACACAATATTGACAGAGATATCAAATGTTAAAGGGGTCATTGATGCGATTTCAAGTTTCCTTTCTCTTTGGAGTGTTACAAAATCTTGGTGCATAAAGAAGATCTGTAAAAAAGTTGCAAAGACTAAAGTCTCAAAACCAAAGAGATATTCTTTATAGAAGTTAAGAGTCAGCCACGCCCCCCTGAAACGTCTCGTTCTAACACGCCCCCACTTGTCTACCTCACTATGTGGAAAATTTGCATAATGCCGCCCAAATGTGCATTTTCAAAGAAAGAAGGGTGGTTTCAGTAACCGCAGTTAGTGTAGAAGCAGCATGTCAGGGAGACGCTGTATGATTCAGTGCAAAAGCAAAAGCACTCTATTTGACCTTCCGAAAGTAGATGCAATTAGGAATTATTGGTTAAGATATATTTACAACAGAACAGCAATGCATTTTATGGCCGTTCGTGAACCTAGGGAGAGGAGCGGGGTAATTAATGACTGTGCTATGACAATCTGGCGCTTCTGAATCAGCTAATGTTTTGTTATTATTTTAAGTATTTGCTATTGACTATTCAAATGCAGTGTTGGTGTTTTGCGCATCGTGTGTGTGTGCACGAGCGAGAGAGCGAGAGAGAGAGAAAGAGAAAGAGAGAAAGAGAGAGAGAGATAAGAGAGGAGAGGAGAGGGGAGGAGAGGAGAGGAGAGGAGAGAGAGAGGAGAGGAGAGAGAGAGAGAGAGCGTCACATGAAAGTGGAGTCAGCTGTCTTAACCGTGTCTTGTGTACTGCAAACACATATTCATTATTGTGTCTGTCACGCGACTCTGTTCCCCTTTCGGGCTTGAACTGATGGTAAAACTAATGACATTATTTACTGTCTTTACATTTATTTTGAAAGATGAAGCTCGCGATTATGGTAAGGGACGTTACATTTACAACGAGTGCTTGTGGTGTTCGGCCAATAACAATGCACTGGGTCAGCTGGCCAATCAGAGCAGACTGCAATTGTCGGAAGGAGGGACTTGTTTGTAGAAAAACGAAGCGTTTGAGAGAGTCGGGTATAGAGGACCTACAAATAATGTACAGTATTTGAAAAATAAATGTGTTTTTTGAACATTAAAGCATGTAAACATATTCTGTTACACCAAATACACAAATAATGATCTTTAAAAAAGCATCATATGACCCTTTAAAGAGACAAATGATGTGCAGGTAAAACATGGGCATTTTCAATAATTTAAATATTTGAAAAAGTGATTAATAATATTTATGTTAATTATTTGTATTTTAAAAAAATATTAAAAAATCATAATAGTAAATCAAATATATAACATTAAGAATACATTGCGTAATCCATCTAAATATGTTAAATTTAAAAATAAAATGATGATTTAAGGCAGAGCAAATACTTATCTATCATAAGAAAAATCTAATTAAAGATGTGTAATATATTAGTTATATCACCCAGGCTTGATCTTGCCTTGAATAGTTGAATACATATTGTTTGCTAAATTAAATACATATTTATAAAATGTAATTTTAAATAAAAATATTTAACATGTATTTTAAAACAATTTAAGGCATTTCAGGGAAAATACTTACATATAAGAAAAATATAGTGGATATATAATATTTGTACTTGCATATTTGCTCAGCTTAATGAAACATTTGAGTGAAACTCATCAGTGTTGAATTAAAATACCATCATCTAAACTATAGATGTGAGATTTTACTGAAAGAATCAGGATTTTTAGTGCATTTCAAGCTTGCCATAAACATCATCATCCATGCCTGAAGCAAACATATGCAGTTCTGTGAGCATCCGTTAGCAATCCATTAAAATCATGTGCAATGTAAAAGAAATGTGACAGCCTCTCTTGGCATACAGCATTAATTCAAACTGATTCGAGAAATGTCCTCCAGAACTGAAAGGTTAACAGCTGATGGAAGTCATTCAGCATGCAGCATTGATCTGCTGTCCCGATGCATCAGTCCCGGTCAATGGGACGTGAAGAGTCTGAATCACAACCACCTCAATGCAGGAAGGTCCAGACTAGAGCTTTATTGAAATAGCAGCAAATGTTCTGTATGATCTAATCAAGACATCGATAACAGCTGAGAGGAGAAATCAGGCTGAAAATGGATAATCACGACACGGCATGACGTCCCGGACACTCTGATGATGCTCTGATCTGAAGTCTGAATGCACATTTGAGCAAAGATAACAGGATTGATCTAGATTTTTTAAGTATGTAGCGTTAACCAGTCTAAGTTCTGATTATAACAGGGGTGTCAAACTTTATTTTATGCTGAAAACTGGACTGGAAGCTTGCGGTATTCATGGAAAATGAATGCAGAAAACATGATCTTCTAATGAGCTTATAGAGGCTGCTTCTATATAAAGACAAGTTCGGCATAAACAGTGTTTTCATTTACAGACCGGCTTTTCTCTCAAATTCAGAAAGCATAGACTTACTTAATATAATGTTATATAAACATCAAGGTTATTATAACTAAAACTAAAACCTTAAAAATACATTTGAAATAAACTAAATATTACCTGAAATTATTTTTCTCATTTTCGTTTAGTTTAAGTCAAAGTTCTAAAATAACTCAAACTAAAATGGACATAACAAACTAATAAGAGAGACTTTACAAAAAACAAAATCAAAATGAAATGAAAACTGGAAAATAAAAATAAATTAAAGAAAAATGAATTAACATGTTACTAAAACCTATGGAGGAGTATAGAGATTAGAAAAAGAAAACGAGGAAATGTGCCCAAGTTCTTTCTTGTGAAAAATGAAAACACACAAGCTTCGTTTAAAGCTGATGAGTGCCAGCAGTGGATCATTTCATATTTTGGTCCTTTAAAATGACTCTAATTGAAAATATCAACAAAACGAGGCAAGCAGAGGGTCATTAATTATGATGCCATTATAATTGCCATTTCTTGCTGTTAGATGTGATTATCATTCATCAATAAAAGCAATGAAATCACTACACTGGAAAATTATACATTCCTGTCTACATTAATCGTGCAAATAACGTAGAAACTAATGCGCGTTATGATGGTTGAGTTAATCAATTGCACAGCTTAAATGCACTTTGTAATTCAAACAAGGTTTATATCAAGATAAAGAAAATGGCTTCAGAGATCCTCAAATTACAGAACTATTTCATATTCATTCAGTTTAAAATTTGCATAATAACCAGATATGACTTAGGAAAACCTCATACTGTATCATATCTTTCACCAAAACAATCTTAAGTTGTGGTATTTTTTTCTCTTTTTATCTGTAAAAGAACATTATTACAAATTATATTAACAAATTAAGCAAAAAAAAATATAATTAAGCGCTTCAAGTATTTTCAAGTAAAAAGTAAAAGTAAAGTCAAATTTTATTTTATTTTATTTATCAGAAATTGAGAAATGCTTGAAGGCTGTTTTTATTAATTTTATTTTATGTTGCTTATTAGGGTTGTTATTATGACTAATATGCTGTTAAAACATACTGCTTATTTGAAACCACAACATATCATATATTATACAAATATATTTATATAATGTATAAACATTTGTTCTTTTAAACAGAAAAAATGAAGAAAAATATTAACTTATATTATTTTTATATGTAACTTCTAATAATTTACATATTTTTATATGTAACATTTAAAAACTCGTTTAACCAAAAAAATGTCCTTATTGGTTTTATATTTATTTTTACCAGGGAATAACTTTAATATATATTAAAATAAATTCTAATATAAGGTACGTTTTAGATCCTCACCTTCACCTTGCTGCGTCTGTAAACAGGTTTTTGGGGATTTGTTGCTCAGTCTTGTTGTTCGGGAATGTAGGAGGCCACGTCTCCTGCTGCACACGCTGTCCTCTTGCGATGGAATGGGCCCAGGCAGGTCTGAACTGTGCTTGAGACGGCTGGCTGGTCCCGTCTGCTTGGCTACGAGTGGGTCTAGGGTTCACGCGCACTACCTGGGGACTAGTGTTGCTGGAGCTGATGAGTCCCGTGTGTCGTGTGGCTCTGCTGGACTCGAACCGTTCCTTGGTGGGCGATCGGACATCCATCCGGCCGCAGAGTCGTCACTTGGCCCTGGGGTGAGTCCACCATTCATGAGTCTGGATCGGCCTGCGGGAGAGACTGTTGCTGGTGCCCAACAGCGCAAGCTGGCAGACGTAAGCGGAAGAATCTTCCTTTTCCTGGAGGCTAATTAAAAAGATATTTGTTATTAATTATTATTTTTTTATTCTAGAAATAGAAGTTCCACAAAAATATGGATTTCTTTTATTTTGGTTTTCTTTTTCTTTTAAAATTATTTTAGTGGCTGTCTATATTCTATATATAAATATATATATATAGAAATTATATATCAATTAATAATGTGAGAATATCGTACACACATTTAAGGTTTTTTTATTTTAATTTTACTTACTTTTTATTATTATTTTATTAGGGACTGGTTTATATACTAAGTGCTGTAATCAACACATTAAATAACATTCCAAAACCTTCAACGTATTTCTCAGTTTTCCAAGTTTTTTTTTAAACGTTTAAGTGTAATATTTTTATTTTATTTGACTTTATTGTATTGTTATTTTATTTTTATTTATTTGATTGAGAAATCGACTTGGGCTCTTTTATTATATCAAATTACCTTAAAACAGCCTTCCAAGTATTTTTTCAATTCCCAAGTTAGTTGATTTTTATGTAATAGTTTATTTTATTTTATGACAAACTGAGGAATACTTGAAGGCTGTTTTTATTTTATTTTACATTGTGTTTTGTTTTTAGGTATTAAGGCCTATTATATTATTATTATTTATATTTATTATTATATTAATATTCTGTTAACACACCCTCCTTTATTTAAAGAAATAATTCCTATAATGTATTATTAAAGACAAATGAAATTAGCCTTCAAGATTTCTCATTTCTCTATTATTTTTATTTTATTTTATTACACTATACACTATATTATCAGACTAATACTTTTTTTTTATACTTTGACATTGGGGAGGGTCAAAATATACACAAAATACAGAAATATACAGAAAATGATTTAATAATTTATTCTTATTATCATTTTATTTTATTTTCCTTCAGTGAGATTATCCAGGTTGACGGATGAAGAATGACTGTTTTATCATATTTCAGAAGTGGCTATACTGAATACACTGAAATGAGTTGGCAGCACCGCTGGCAGGGTTATTATAAGAACAGGCGTATTCAGCAGACGTGCAACTTGAGCGGTCAACATTCATTCCCACAATGCATCTCCCCCAGGAGAACAACAGTCTGACATATGGCTCATTTGTTCAGCCGTGCCTTTAATTATCCCACCGGCCTTTGGTCTGAATTCATCCCTCAGTTCGGACACAGATCACCACTGCTTTAATTAGCAGCTCCTCAATGTGGTTTTTCGTTTAAAACAGGATGTGATCAAACAAATCCAGCGTTTCCCCGTGGAATTCAGTGTTTCCTCTCCAGTGCATCAGCGCTTTGAAGACTAAATTGCAGTACACATTTTCTAATAAATAAGGTCTACTTCAAGAGAAGGCTACCAGACTAGTTTGGCTGAAATCTCATGAATGACGCTGGACTTCACTTTCATTCATGCACACGCCAGAGAACGAGAGCACAAGCACATGTGAAGAGCATTAGCTTTTATCTACAACACAAAGCTCAACTTTGACCTGAGAATTTGTGCAGATTCAATCTGCGAGATTCAATACAAACAAGCAGGAATGTGTTGTAGATGGCATATTTGAACATTTTAAACTCTTTTTATTTGCAATACATTATTTATTAAAAACAGACACCCCAAAGGGTGACATCATATCCAGTTGGCCATTTTTAAGGTGGTCTCCTGCATCATTCCTAGACTGAGCAAGATTGTTTCAATACCGATGTGTCCAACAACTAATTTTTAAATATTGACAATTAATAAAAATGATCAGACTACATCAATAAAGATAGTATTATGAATACTCTATCTATCTATCTATCTATCTAGCTATCTATCTATCTATCTATCTATCTATCTATCTATCTATCTATCATCCATCCATCTATCAAAGTTAAATTGATAATCTCATCTATTGATCAAAGTTGTTTAGTTGTCTAAATGATCACAAATGTATTTTATTATATTTTAAAGCTACAAATGCTACATCTCACTTGACAGTGAATGTTTATTACTATTTTAAATTAGCTTTAATTTGTATGATTTATGTTTTCATTTCATTTTCACTGCACTTTGTTTTAGTCATTTTATTTTATTTTTCTATGTCAGTTCTCATTTTTATTAGTTTTAGTACTTCGGGTTACATTTATTTCAATTAGTTTAAATTTTACATTTATTTCAGTTAGTTGCCAAAGAAACATTTTTAAGTTTTACATCTAATATGTATATTGTAATTACAGGTTTATTAAATTACCAAAAATATTTAAAGATTACATTTCATGAAAATCTGACTTTTTCCATGTTTTAAGTGCTATAATCAGGTCTCCGGTGCATCTACCAACCAAGGAAACGTGAAAAAGATTAACCCAGTAACTTTGTTTTGGTAAGCCTTTTTCTGCAAGCGTCTGAGAAAACCAGCGCGTCTGATTTCGCTCCCTTGGTGACATGGCAAAGGGATCTCACTATAATATTACCGTAATACCCGCCCCTTATCTGTAAATTGTCCACCCACTGGACCCGGCATTGTTTTGCAATTCTGCATCTTCAATCTGTTGTACCATGCTATTGCTCTCCCTTCTCTAGTATGCCTATGTTCTGTCTCTTGGCTTTCTAAATACACAAGACGTGATTTGTAACACTTCATTGTCTGTTTCGTTTTAACGTAAATCGGTTTGTTCCGGCGTCTTCAGATCAAAGGACCGATGATCGAAGTTAATTATCGACACATGTTTGTTAAACGTTGCATGAGTTTAGTATTATCGCGATCACTGACCCATGTCATAATCCGTTAACTCCAAAACAATGTTTTATTTAGCAGGTAATGTATGCTGTTTAATTGTGGGGCAGTGCTTCTTATCTTTCTTGTAAGGATGGGCAAATTCTATAGAGTAAAAGCACGCCAAAATATTTGGAAAACATGGGGCATACATACCTTCTTCCTTTAATAGTTTGCTATTACTTCAGTGTTCACACTACAACAGCACTGTAACTACTTTGACGTGTTTATGCCCTCATGTTTATTGATATTTATCACTATATCGCAACCGTGGTTGTAGGCTATCCTAAATGATCCCCAATGTACAGGTGTACATGTGGGCAGTATACAGAGCATTAAACATATGTCCAGCTTCTATTGGTTTTGTTGGTTTTTTGAATATGGGTCTCAATATATTCAGTTTATTAATCTAATTTTATATACTTGCTACCATGCTTTAAGCTCTATTATAATTCACGAGCATTCAGTAATTTGACTCTTTTTGTTTTTTCCCTTCGCACAACATTTTACTTCTTCGACAATTGACAAACCATTGGCTCAAACACCTTCACTGCCGCCTAATTATTTTAATAGACCTTTAACAGCCATTGATGTGTTCTACTTGTCAACACGTTATCCCAGGTACTAACGGTGTGCAGGCTAGAAGAGCATCAAAATGACCTGACTTTATAGTGCGTGGGTTTAAAGAGGAGCAGCTGTTTAACCCGCCTGGTCTCTCAGTGTTGTGTTGTCGCGGCCTTTTGGTAAACACACTCCCTCAGTACGGGCTCGCCTCAGTCGTCGACACAAACATTTTCCGGGGTTTTGTGTTTGTGGTGTGTGTTTCACAATTTGAGCTCACAGGGCCTCTTTTAGCAGGTTTTACAATGTAAAAGTACTACTATTAATTCGTTCTTTTTCATTTAGATTTTTAACTCTGGGTCTCGCCAATTTTATGATGCTCTGCAATTATCTATTAATCTGTTAGTGCGTGCGAAGTTGGCAAGACAGTGCTATTTCCACATCCACCTTTTTTCCTTGGTTTTTTAAATCAGTTTAGTCCCACTGTTCTTTCTCCTTCAATTTTGTGTCGGTGTTAGTTTACCAATGTGCAAATTTTTTTTTCATCCTTATTTTATTTTCAGCTTTATTTTTCAGTTCCTGATTACATAATAATTTCAGTAACACTGTGTGTCAACCAGTCTCGTAATTAATACGGAGAATTATAATTATATAGTAATAATAGTATAATTATAATTATTATTTCTTTCTATTCTGTCGAATTTTATGCAACATTCTATACGTGTATTTTAAGGTTAAAATGTGCGTTACCAAACGAAGCCAATAGATGCCAGATTTATCATCCCACCAAAATCGCCTCTCTGACTCTTCCCTTTCAGCTGTATCTTTCGGATTATTACCGGACTGCTCTATTATCTTTCGTGCTTCGTGCCTTACTAATCTCTAATTTGTGTGTATTGCGAGTTGTGGTCATACTGTGACCTCCTGGAGCACAAAAGCAGCTCGTAAGATTCGCTGGGGTATATTTATACAGCAATAGTCCAAACACTCAACTTACAATGTTGGTTCAAAATATCGATTGTTGCTTCCTTTCTGCGCAAACAATCATTCAGGTATTAAAGTCACAGATCATGTTCCTCACTTAATAATTTTTTTGTCATCCTTTCTCTAACGTTGCAATTGCTAAGGTTATAACTTTCTTTGGATCAACTTTCTTTTCCAAGGCTATCTTTTCATCGACTCAGTAATTTAGATTTTTTGCACCCGCACTATTCCAGATTTTCAAGTCCGCGTTTGTATCTCTAGGAGTCAATATATTTCTATCCGTCATAACAAACCATACAATAATGGAAATCTTTATTCTTAATTCCGTCAGTCTTCTCAATGACTGCCTCTCGACATCTTTCAATTTGCTGTTAAAAAATGTGTGACGCCTTATTGATTCCGGCTTGCTCTGGTTGGTCCAGGGTTATCCATTATTTTTATTATTTGTTTATTGGTACAAATATTTTCTATATACCATTTTTTGCTACCTTCATTTTTATTTGTTGTATTTCAGTTAGTTCTCATTTCAACTTCTTTTCATTTAGCAATTTATATCGCATTTTATTTCTGCTTTTAATAGTTAACAATATCAACATTGAAAAATGTGTATATTGTATTATTTTTTATGCCTTTATCTGTTTTTAGGTTCAAATAGAAGAAGAAACAGAATCTAGTGTGGTATAATATATCGGGACATAATATAATATTCTCTTGAATTATATTAACTGTATCTGACTACATTCTATTCATATATTTCCGTCATATTCTTGGGTTAGTACCGTCATTTGTTATTCGAAAAAGAATTTTGCTATTCCTTCTCACTTCTTTTATTGCTATCATATTTACTGCAAAATCAAGAGATATGCTTATCATTACAGAATGCATTTGTGTCATTAAATAAGACTCCACTCTCATCAACATGGATAACAAGGAGATATGAGTTGTTTATTGCTTCAGATGACATGTAGAACTAGATCAGTGTTGTTTTAGTATTATTTATCTGCTATTGTAGTTTTAATTTTAATTTTACACCACACTTGGCCGGTGATCTGCGTCTCCATTATTAGTGCCGATATATGAACATGAACAAAAAAAAAAATGCATCTTCATACCAATGGATTTCATGACACAAGTGTGTGTGTGTGTGTGAGTCTGTGTGTGTGTGTGCAGGTCATGTGCTCTTTGGTTAGCATGATTCTAATGTACATTAGCATGTAAATTACATTGCGTTTGCTATTTTCTAATCATAGCACAGGAATGATAGAGCTCTGCAGTCTAAGCATGTGACATTCATATTCAGACTGACAGAGCTTCTATTTCAGAATGCACTAGAACCTGGGGAATCCATCCCATGATTCCAGCACTTCCATTTGTTGCTATGATACTGGCAAGTTTATGCATAATTAGGTTCTTGTTTGCCCCATAAGTCACTTCATTCTAAATTTGAATGTGTCAAAGGGATTCTGCACATACTAATTACTTGTGGTAAAGAATTTTAAATATTTGCTTGCATATATGATCTGATGGTATATTGTTTTGCATGTTAAAATCTACCATTAAAAGAATAGTTCAACCAAAAAAGGAATATTTTTTTCAAATTGGTACATTCACCCTCAGGCCATCCAAGATCTAGATGAGTTTGTTTCTTCATCAGAACAGATTTGGAGAAATGTAGCATTGCATCACTTGCTCAGCAATGGATCCTCTGCAGTGAATGGGTGCCGTCAGAATGAGAGTCCAAACAGCTGAAAAACATCACAATAATCCACAAGTAATCTACACCACTCCAGTCCATCAGTTAACATCACGCTGTTTAACTTCACACATCATTGCTTATGGCTAAATATGAGTCCTCTATTCATAATATTGCTTTCTCCAGGAAAAATGTCATCTCGTCTGAATCAGGAGAGAAATCTGCACACATCAAGGACCGTTTACAATCAAAAAACAGTCCAAAACAGCTCTAAACAAATATGTGGGTGAATTTTGATGTGAGAGGACAACAGTGGATAGATGTTTTCATTGGAGGAAGCGTTATTATGGATTATGGACTCATATTTTAGCCAAAAGTAACAGTTTACAGTCAAAATGCCTTAATGAAAATTTGTTTCTTACAAACACGCAGCTTTTCACTTCAGAAGACATTCATTGTTGGATGAGTTGTGCGGATTATTGTGATGTTTTTATCAGCTGTTTGGACTCTCATTGTGACGGCACCCATTCACTGCAGAGGATCCGTTGCTGAGCAAGTGATGCAATGCTACATTTCTCCAAATCTGTTCTGATGAAGAAGCAAACTCATCTACATCTTGGATGGCCTGAGGGTGCGTAAGGTTCGAGAAAATTAAAATTGTTTGGGTGAACTATTCCTTTAATGTTAGTGCTGTCCTATTGATGCTTTTTAAAGTGCTTTTAATCATTTTTAATAATTCATAGAATCAAAGTTCTACAGCACATGACTAAAAACTATACTAAAACTAAAAATTTGCATCAGACTTGACTTAAAGGTCCGCTGAAGTGACTTGAAACATGCAGCATTATTCTATGTGGTGATGTAATTTCAACTGAAACAGGAAGAGAAGGCGGGGCATATCGAGCAACCCCGCCCCCTTTTTAAAATAGCCAATAGCGTTTAGTTTATATCTGCTCGGGCCAGAGCCATTAAGCTCGGTAAAGCCGCTTTTGACAGCCACAGTCTAATAGATTACCCCCTAGATTCAATATGAAACTCTTAGTAAAAGAAAATAGTGGTCATAATCATGCTGAGGCTGTGTAGTTTTAGTGTTTAATATATGCCGACTCGCGCATATGATCCGCTCCGTGCGATCGCGTCTCTGAACCGGAGCCAAAGTCCAGATCAGACTGTGCGCTCTGCCGTGGTTTGCATGACACAACGTGAAACCAGACCTCATTTGCACCAATCGAAAGCATATTACACTACATATGCTACATATTACACATTACACTGTCTGAATCGTTCCCTATCACCTACATTGTGCACTTCGAGCCATTCACTGTACAGGAAATACTACACTGTGAACAAATGACCGGTCTCAGCTGCCGCTTCAGCGTCTATTTACATCGCTTCGGATTCTAGAGAGCATTTGATTGGTCAGAAGATTTGATGAGAAGATGAAGTACAATGTGCCGTCAAAAAATCATTGAGCCGTTTTGGCGGAAGTGACAAACTGCAAGCTTTGAATGCTTATATCTTCTAAATGCAAATTTTGTCACTGTTTTGGAGCACACTGCCTTTAGTACCTTAAGACTAACATATTGATACTAACACACAAAAAACTTTAATTTTGATTTCATGGGGACTTAAAATTTGTGTCTGTTCTTTATACAAAGCTATTACATATCACTTGGAATATAGTGCACTGTCATGATTTTTTTAATGCCTTTTTTTGTATGAAATCCTCCACTTTCATTGTCTGAGCACTGAGCAGCTCAATCATTCTGTCGAACATCTCATTTTGCATTTTACAGGAGGAAGATGACAGAGGGTCAGAACCGCATGAGGGTGAGTAAATGATGACACAAATTTCATTTTTGAGTGAACAGTTCCTTCCAGTAATTTTGGCAGCCACGTTACACGATGCATGGAGGAATCATCTTCCCTCCACTCATTCCAGCCTTTTACTGCACTCAGGTTTTCAATCACGTACTGTAATGTGTCCTGTATGGCCACTTTGAGTGGTTTGCTGATTGCAATGCCTCTTGGTTGCATTTGCTATGTGGATACCAGTTTGATTACTCAAGATGGCATAACTTAGTGGTCACACATATTCAAAGATCATGCGGACACCCCTAGTAATTAAATGACCACAGTACTATTTTGAACACAAATTCTCCATGTCTTCTCATACAGGTGCATCTCAATAAATAGAATGTCGTGGAAAAGTTCATTTATGTCAGTAATTCAACTCAAATTGTGAAAACCCGTGTATTAAATAAATTCAATCCACACAGACTGAAGTAGTTTAAGCTTGGTTCTTTTAATTGTGATGTTTTGTCTCACATTTAACAAAAACCCACCATTTCTCTATCTCAACAAATTAGAATACTTTCATAAGACCAATAAAAAACATTTTAGTGAATTGTTGGCCTTCTGAAAGTATGTTCATTTACTGTACATGTACCCAATACTTGGTAGGGGCTCCTTTTGCTTTAATACTGCCTCAATTCGGCGTGGCATGGAGGTGATCAGTTTGTGGCACTGCTGAGTTGGTATGGAAGCCCAGGTTTCTTTGACAGTGGACTTCAGTTCATCTGCATTTTTTGGTCTCTTGTTTTCATTTTCCTCTTGACAATACCCCATAGATTCTCTGTGGGGTTCAGGTCTGGTGAGTTTTCTTGCCAGTCAAGCACACCAACACCATGGGTCATTTAACCAACTTTTGGTGCTTTGGGCAGTGTGGGCAGGTGCCAAAATCCTGCTGGAAAATGAAATCAGAAAAAGCTGGTCAGCAGAAGGAAGCATGAGGAGCTCCAAAATGTCTTGGTACGGGTGCAGGGACGTTGGTGTATTCAAAAACAACAATGGACCAAACATCCGGCGGAGCAGATGACATTTCACCCCAAACATCACGAACTGTGGAACTTACACCTGGACTCAGCAAGACTTGGGCTATGAGCTTCTCCCCTTCCTCCAGACTCTAGACCTTGGTTTCCAATGAAATACAAACTTTCTCTCCTCTGAAAAGAGACTTTGTGACCACTGGTCAACAGTCGCAGTTCTTTCGTCCCTTAGCCCAGGTAAGACGCCTCTGACGTTGTCCGTGGTTCAGGAGTGTCTTAACAAGAGGAATACGACAACTGTAGCCAAACTCCTTGAAACGTCTGTGTGTGGTGGCTATTGATGCCTTAACCCCAGCCTCAGTCCACTCCTTGTTTAGTTCATTCAAAATCTTGAATCGATTTTGCTTGACAATCATCATAAGGCTGCGGTTCTCTCGTTGGTTGTGCATCTTTTTCTTCCACACTTTTTCCTTCCAATCAACTTTCTATGAATATGCTTGGATACAGCACTTTGTGAACTGCCAGCTTCTTTGGCAATTAATTTTTGTGGCTTACCCTCCTTGTGAAGGAATTCTTCTGGACAACTGTCGGATCAGCAGTCTTCCCCATGATTGTGTAGCCTAATGAACTAAACTGAGACCATTTTGAAGGCTCAGAAAACTTTTGCAGGTTTTTTTTAGCTGATTGGCATGTCACCATATTTCTAATTTGTTGAGATAGTGAATTGGTGGGTTTTTGTTAATGTGAGCCAAAATCATCACAATTAAAGAACCAAAGACTTAAAATACTTCAGTCTGTGTGCATTGAATTTATTTAATACACAATTTTCACAATTTGAGTTGAATTACTGACATAAATGAACTTTTCCACAACATTCTAAATTATTGAGATGCACCTGTACATATATACACATGTGTGTGTGTGTGTGTGTGTAGTCCTCAAAATGAATTGTCCCCCATTTTTATATAATCCTCCTTGTTGGTTTGTAATATCCATGTTGTGATGCCTTAATTCATTTGTAATATACTTTTAATCTGTTTATTAAAAATAGTGTAGTATTTTATCAGCTATCATTTTTCCTTTCAATAAAAACAATAAAAAAAAAGAAAAAGAAATGGAACAACTTTAATAACACTGTTAAATGTAATATTTAGCAAATCTCAATATGAATATATATTATAATCTTTTCTCTTTTGTTTTTTAATGCTACATATGATGGCTGTGAGCGGGATTGGCGTGTTTAACATTTTTTTCATAATTTTTTTTTATTTCGTATAGTATTTTAAATCACCTGTATTTCTTTTTACTTTCAGTGCAACCACCGGTTAAAAACAATGTTTTTTTAAGTATTTGAAAAAGTAAAAATGTAAAAATTTAACACCGTTATAAGTAATAGATTTAGCGAAATTTCAATATGGAATAATAAATTTTTCATGATGCACCTTATTGCTGTTGTGATGCCTAAATGTATTTGTACATTAAAATTGTTACAATTTGTAACTTAAATGTAGTTTATTTTTTTATTTATTAGGCAAAATAGTGTAGTATTTTATAATCAGCTAAAATTTATTTTCATTTCAATGCCACACCTTTGTTGCAAAAAATGTTTTTTTATTATAAAAAATTTACAAATTTAATAACACCATCAATATTTATTTTTATTTCAATGCCAATCCCGAGTTAAAAACTATATTTTTTTAATTCTAGAAATTAAAAAAATATATCACTGTTATATTGTGTATATTGTGTAGCACTGTAATATTTAGCAACTCTTCAAATGATTTTTTTATTGATTTAGAGAAAATAGTGTAGTAAACGTTCTATATGTGTATGTGTATTTAAGTCCTGACTCACTCACATGCACACTTTCCAGTGCAGTTGGGTTTGTGGGTTGCCCCCCCGGTTGTCACTAGGTTTGGGTCTCATTGTAACACCTACAGTCGGGGTTCAGCGGTGAGTCCTTGTTGACACAGACTCTCCATGACACCCAGAGGCAGCAAAACACACACACACACACCCACACTCTCTCCAAACCGCGTCTACATCTCCAATATAAAACCTTCACCTATATCTGGCGGCGCTTTGCTAAGTGAGGATCTGCTATTCTGAGCCCGAGCAGCTGCAGAGCTGTAACTACACACGAGCCTCACGGCACTCACAGTACACGGCACCGCTGCCCCTGTCCGAGCCAACCGGCCCGCAGATACGGAACTTTATGGAGACAATGGAGATAGCATGCATTCATCTCCCGCTTCCGTTCTATCCCTCCGGAGGCTCTTTCTCTTTGATATCCGTTAATATCGCCCAGTTCACTTTTCGTCTGATGAATGTTACACACAAAAACGCAAAGTTTGTTACCACAAAGTTTAAGTTATTGGCCAATATTAGAGGTTTTATTGATCGATCTTTAATTGTGCATGCTTATTTCCCATTTTTTTGTACGATTAGATGTAAAATGTGTTTCATTATTGTTTATTGCTAACTGGTTAGTAAGGCCAGAAATGTGTGGTATTTAGATATACTATATATATATATATATATATGATATGCTGCACATTTTATATGTGATGCCTACATTTATTTGTAGCATTTAAAACAACTGGCTTTAGTTTTTACTGATTTATTTAGACAAAATAGTGTTGTATTTTATAATCACCTAAAATTAATTTTTATTTTAGTGTCAACCACCCTAAAAACACAATATTTTTTATTATAAAAAATGCAAAAATAATATATGAATAACACTGTTATATGTAATATTTAGCAAACTGAATATACATTTTTCACGTTGCACATTAAGATGAAGTTATGCCTAAATTCATCTCTATCATTTAAAAAAAATCTATTTTAGTGTTTCATATTTCTTACTTGTTTAGGAAAAAAATTAGTGTAGTGCTTTATAATCAGACAGCTATAATTTATTCTCATTTTAATTCAATGCTCTGTTGTATTAGTCTATAGTGAACAAAATAGTGTTATTGGCATCACATTTCATTTGAGGCTCTTAATTTACATCAAACTAGATATCCGTGAACATAATGCAGTCTGCTTTTTTCTGTTTGTGAAATGTTCTGGACAGTAATTGTGATTAGACAGTTTGCTCAACACTCATTTCTTCTGTTTGTGAAGAAATTCTGACGTGCTATATTTTTTGTGTATGTTTCAGATGACCAGCTCCTAAACAGCTCCACAACTAACTGTGATTGGTCCCTGTATGTGTCAATCAGGTCACAGAAGGTGCCAAAAAGAAGTGATGACAAAAAGGAAACCATACCTGATTGTTGTGTAGGCCAGTAAAACACAATGACTTGCAACGATTAGTATAGTGAACAGCGCTATACAAATAAACTTGAATGTAATTGACTAAAGAACAATCTGCATCTGCTGCTGAGTGTGTTCAAGCCTTGATATGAAGCCAGTTCTGAAAGCGTCCCTCATGTGAGGCGAGAGCAGAAGATGCCAGCGTCCCACCTGAATCTGAGCAGTCTCAGTGAGAAGCTCCTGTCTAATTAGCACGCTCTGCTGAGGAACGCCTCGCTGCGCTGGCCAGTTAAAGCACTTCCTGTTGAACACGACTGATTAGAATGGCTGGTTTAGCACAGCAGAGGTGGGGTTGTGAAGGAGTCACCAGGAAGCAGCACTGCTGTGAGTTACAAAGTGATTCCTGCCTGACTTCAGTTTAGTCAATCAGAGATTGTCAGAGAAATGACTGCAGATTATTTACACACATAATATAACAGTGGTTGTTAAAAGCTTCAGTTTTGATTATGCATTAACTACAGTAACACGACCTTTATACTCTAGATCACAACATTTGGGTTCTGGAAGCTAAAATCAGAATTGGAAAAAAAAAGTTTTTCATTGAGTAATAATATTGAAAAAAAAAAAATTATATTGTACGGAGCCCCACACATGACATGCAAGAAAAAATAAATAAATCGTGCGCACGATTTACTATTTCGTCCCTCGTTTTAAAATGTGCGCACGATTTACTATTTCGTTCCCTCGATTTATAAATTGTGCGCATGATTTACTAATTTATTCGCTCGATTTATAAATTGTGCGCACGATTTACTAGTCGTGTCCCATCGATTGTAATAATTGTGCCATGGATTTACTAATTAATATTCGTCTCGTTTATAAATTGTGCGCACGATTTACTATTTTGTTCCCTCGATTTATAAATTGTGCGCATGATTTACTATTTCGTTCCTCGATTTATAAATTGTGCGCACGATTTACTATTTTCGTTCCCTCGATTTATAAATTGTGCTCATTATTTGACTAATTATTCCTCGTTTTAAAGTGTCGCAGATTACTATTTTGGTTACCCTCTATTTATAAATTGTTCTCATGATTGTACTATTTCGTTCCCTCGATTTATAAATTGTGCGCACGATTTACTATTTTCGTATCCCTCGATTTTTAAAATGGGGCACTGATTTACTATGTTCGTTTCCGCGATTTATAATTGTGCGCACGATCTACTTTTGTTCTCTCGATTATAAAATGTGCACACAAATTACTATTTGGTTCCCTCGATTTATAATTGTGTTCCCGATTTACTATTTCGTTCCCGTCGACTTTATAAATTGGTTGCGCACGATTTACTATTTCGTTCCCTCGATTTATAAATTGTGTGCATGATTTACTATTTCGTTCCCTCGATTTATAAATTGTGTGCACGATTTACTATTTCGTTCCCTCGATGTACTAAAACGTGCGCACAATTTACTATTTAATTTCCCTCGATTTATAAATTGTGCGCACGGTTTACTATTTCGTTCCCTCGATTTATAAATTGTGCGCACGATTTACTATTTCGTTCCCTCGATTTATAAATTGTGTGCACGATTTACTATTTCGTTCCCTCGATTTATAAATTGTGCGCACGATTTACTATTTCGTTCCCTCGATTTATAAATTGTGCGCACGATTTACTATTTCGTTCCTTCGATTTATAAATTGTGCACACGATTACTATTTTGTTCCCTTGATTTGCTAAATCGTGTGCACGATTTATTATTTTGTTCCCTCGATTTATAAATTGTGCACACAATTACTATTTCGTTCCCTCGATTTGCTAAATCGTTCGCTCGATTTACGAAATCGCTCATGGCGCACAATTTACTAATTCATTCTCTTAATTTATAAATCGAGGGAATGAAATAGTAAATCGTGCCCAAAATTTAGCCTACTATTTTTTTCCTGCATGCCATGTGCGGGGCTCCGTAATATTGCATTAAAATAAATAATATATTATGTGTTATCTATATCTATAAATTTGTGATGCTTAAATTCATTTGTAGCAAATTAAAGCAGCTTACATGACATTAGTTTTTAAAATGTATTTAGACAAAATAGTGTAGTTTTTTTTTTTAATCAACTAGAATTTATTATTATTAAGAAACAGTATTACAATAAACCGATACATCAAAGTTTATTTGACATGAAAAGTACCTTTTTTTTTTATTATTGTAACATCCACAACGCATTATGGGATCAGTAGTTCATTCACTCAAAATAGATGTTATACTCGGTTTTGCATCTTTTTTCTTTTTTACTTTAATCTTTTTTTAATACTTTTTCCCCCTCTTCAAATCAAAGTTTCAGGGCTGGTTGGTTTGGATCATGGTTTAAAACTCTTGATTGAAGAATTTTGAAACATGCCTACTGAGGAAACAGATGGCATACATATTTGCAGAAAGAGCAGATAGTGGGGAAAAATCTGTGTAAGAAACCAATCTGACATTGCAATCAATCAATACATTTATACAGTACATATATAAAAATAATAATAATGAATTCAGTTTGCACTCACTGATTTCAGATTTGGCAGGTGGCGTGAGGTTGAGTCTCTCCACAGAGTCGCTGCTCTCCTCGTCTAGAACATAATCGAAGTTCAAGATGAACATCATCACAACTCCTTCCTCGTTCTTCACTGGGATGATGTGAGTGTTGCACTGGAAGTCTGAGCCTACAGGAGAAACATTATTTTGGTTGAGTTTCCATCGCTTGTCTGCTGTCTGGACCACGGTCCACATCTAGCTTGATAATGAAGAGATGGCCATACTGAGAGTTGTGAAGGAAATACAAGAGGGCTGGAGATTTGAAACAAATCAAGAGGATAAAGGTACTTTTCATGAAATGGTTCACCCAAGAAGGGATAATTCTGTTATTATTTATTCACTCATGTTGTTCCAAATCCACATGCTCTATTTTTTGTCCTCTGTGGAAGATGGAATGTATCAATTTTGAGATTATATATGTTTTCTGAAGTCATATGATAGCCAGATTTAAGCTTTTATTCATATACTAAACTCTTCCCTATTTATTAGTTTACTTTTTTTAATGAAAATGAAAAATAAACACAACAAAATTAATAAAACGAAAAAAAAAAGAAAATATAAAAAAATCAGATCAAATTAAAATATAAACAAAATGTATAATAGTATTTCAATGGTACTAAAATCACACTGGTTATTGTATAATGGTTCTGTGAGTGTTAATTTTTTCAATAGTTCATGCAATAACTATAAATATGTGCAATAAATTTACAACATTTATTAATCCTGGTTCATTCATTTCTACATATACATTACTAATGCATTTTTAACATTTTAAATTTGATGCATGAATATAAATTAACAATGAACAACAAAATCATATTAATGCTCTAAAAAATGCTCTCAATGCTTATTGTTAGTTCTAAATAGTTGATAGTCAATGCATTGACTAATGTTAACAAACTGAATCCTATTTTAAAATAAAAAAAATTAAATAAAAATAACAATTGTTTTGTTGTCAGTTCTGTCAGGACCACTATCGTCAAAATGATAGATACTTAGCATAAAGTTTGGTTTGGCGGTATGGTTCTGTTCTGGGCAAGAACTCCCTACGCATCCATGCAGCCTTTCATGAATGGGGGGGGGAAAAGCATGGAGAGCATCAATAATAACCCCCCCAGGGTTAACAGGAAAGAACAAGGCAGATATCATTAATGTACTTAATTATATTTAAGTGTAACACTTTATTCAATATAAAGTAGTCTGATTAGCAAGGAATATCAGAAAGTCAAGTCCTGACTGTGGCGAAAGGTGTAGCTGGGGATGGAGGAGGGTAATTTGTTCCCGAGCAAGCTGAAAAGCTGCTGAATAATACTGAATAGAACTTATATAGGAATGCCGCTATAGGTGTCGTATTCCTATAGGTAGATGTGATAAGCTGAGAATCAGCTGATGCAAGCTTGACTCACGTGACCTGCCAGAACTAACGCTAACGCTTAATTGCATGAACACATCTTTTCTCTAACGATCACAACAATTGGGTTCTGGAAGTAAAAAAATCTTAATATAAAAAAAACGATATATTTCAATAATTTGTGTATTTTTGATTGCATATAAATGTTTCTATGTAAAACCCAACAATATAATTAGACCCCTCCAAATACACTTTTTGTGAACTCCTTGTTCAAAGCAGACGGACTGAACCATAACAAACTAATTTGCACTCTGCAGCAGGAGAAGGTGAGATTGAAGAAGTGATGGCAGCTTTCATCTGCTGTCTGATACAGACACTGCATTATCGAAAAACCCTCTCCAGCTCCAACAACCTCCAAGAGACAAACAACGTGAAAAGAGAGCCCCTGTCCTGAGCTGGAGGGTGTGATCATAGATAAATGCGCTGAATCAGACCCAGAGGTCAGAGGTCAGAGGTCACAGCCTGTGCTTCTCTCTGCAGGCTTAGCCCTGTTCAGCTGCCCTTATTCTGCAGCGGCGGGACTTAGCAGCCTGTGACAGGCACTGCGGCACAATGAATCTGTCCACATGGACGCCAATGTTCTCCTCTTATCTTTTCTCTTTTTTTAGTCCAATCCATCCTTATCTCCTGCTCACTCCCAAAGCCCCTTTAGTGATGAAAGGATACAAAAATGCTCAGGCTCCTCATATCTGCTGCACTGAAGGATTATTAAAATGTTTGGGTGTTTGTATGAAAGATTGTGACTGACATAATATACAGATAGTATCGGTCCTGGATGCTGATGGAGACGCTGAATGGTTGAACTTGACATGATGTCTCTAAAAACTAAATCTTAGAAAACTACATAGACATTAAAAAAAAAAATCACAAAACAAAATTACTAAAACTATCAAATTAAAATGAAAGCAGAAATTTTAAAAATAAAATCAAATTCAAAATAATGACAAAAACTAATAATATATGAATGATACTAAAATAATACAGTTGTGAACGGCCCCTAATTTGACTAAACTCAATTACAAAACGGACCAATGGATTTCCATGCCTTATTTTTTTCCATTTATTTGTGATTACTTGATGAGGATTATTAAAAGGTATTTTTGACATTGTACTTACAAATAGCGATAAACAATTACAATTTTAAACTGTGCATAAGTAGAAAAAACTGACTGTAAGTATTTACATTTTATATTAATATTTACTTTTAAGAATGTTATTTTGTACAATATTTGTTAATTTTGAATTATTTATATTAAGCTTGATACAATTGGATTAATTTTATTGTATTCATTGTAAAATTCCCTGACATTTTCATGATTTTCATGGGAACCTTGACAACAAATGCCTTTGAAAGATAGATTTGAACCAAAGTTCAAGATAAAATAATTTTATCATCTGCATATAAACTACTGTTTAAAGCTGAGTTTTCACTCCAGTCTTCGGTGTCACATGATCCTTCAGAAATCATTCTAATATGCTGCTTTGCTGCTAAACAAACATTTCTGATAATAAAGAGTGGTGCTTATTTTTGTGGAAACGGTGATGCATTTAGTTTCAGGACTTTTAATGAATAGCAAGCTCAAAAGTGTATTCTTTGTATCTTTCTGTCAGTCAGAGCCAGCAGGACTCAAACACATCAGCGCTGAAGTTCATATAGCACACAAGCAGGGGATCGTCTTGAACATGCTGGACCTGAGTAGTACATCAACGTCTCCAGCTCCAGCAGGTACCATTAATACTTCTAACACAACACCGACAAGAAAAATGGATTAAATGAGGTGTGGAATATTCTGCTGCAACTCTGCTCAAATGTAATTTAATCTACATGTTCAGTATAATCTAATGAGCATGCGGAGGAGAAGTGCTCGGAAATCCTCTGAACATGAAGAACATCACGGCCTGTCAATGAGAAGATGCGATCACAAAATGATTTCAGCCATTTACTAAGATGT
Source organism: Sinocyclocheilus anophthalmus (assembly GCA_018155175.1). Classification (NCBI taxonomy): domain Eukaryota; kingdom Metazoa; phylum Chordata; class Actinopteri; order Cypriniformes; family Cyprinidae; genus Sinocyclocheilus; species Sinocyclocheilus anophthalmus. The sequence goes on along the minus strand of JADLZN010002391.1, from coordinate 51,677 downwards.
CCTAATGCAAATCTGTGACCCTGGACCACAAAACCAGTCTTATGTGTCAAATTTTTGAAATTGAGATGTATGCATCATCTGAAAGCTGAATAAATATGCTTTTTTTTTTTTTTGTTAGGATAGGACAATATTTGGTTGAAATACAACTATTTGAAAATCTGGAATCTGAGGGTGCAAAAAAAATCTAAATATTGAGAAAATCACCTTTTAAAGTTGTCCAAATGAAGTCCTTAGCAATGCATATTACTAATCAAAAATTAAGTTTTGATATATTTACGGTAAGAAATTTACAAAATATCTTCATGGAACATAGAAAAATCGATAATTTTGACCCATACAATGCTTTTTTTGGCTATTGCTACAAATATACCCCAGCGACTGGTTTTGTGGTCGCGGGCACATATGGTCCCTGACAATAGCCGAATGTAAAATTAAATGTGCAGCTTTTGGGCCTGTGTTACACTGCACACAAGTTCAGTCAGATTTACTGAATAGAAACTGCCGTTTATGTGATCTTCAGGAAATTCTACCTCAGATGGACAAACTTGATAGCCAAATGAACCATGCCTTTTCCTTAATTTTATCCATTTTATTTGTGCTACTGAATAAGTAAAGAGTTTTTTTTTCTAGATAATGAAAAGTAAAAATAAATAAAAAATCTAGAAGATTAAAAATGAATCAAGATTTTAATAATTATTTGTTAATGTAATCTTTGTAGTAACTGTAAGGTTATTAAAATAAAATTAATATTTATCCAATTGAAATTTTAAATAAATGCTTTGTGATTTCATTTGGTGACACAACACAAATTGTACGTTTGTTGGCGTACCTTAATGATTTCAGGTTGATTAAGTCATATTAAATAATATAATTAACTTGAATAAGACCAGATAATTAAGATGTTAGTACAGTAAATACATATTTTAGTTGATTTGACAAAACAGTTTCAGCACAAATTTTGACCTTTATCTGTTTAAAGGTCCCATATCGTCAAAACTGAAATTTCCTGGCTTTTTTCATGATTTCTGAGGTCTAAGGGCTATTTAACTACCATATAAGTTTCAGAACAGTCAGTCCACAGTCAAATTCACACAGCCTGCTTAAAGTTCTAGCTATTTTTCACGAACCGTTGTGACTTCTGTAAAAAGTTGACGTCAGAGCTACACAGTCACTGCCTTCAGTCACCACCCCGAGCACCGCCCACCGTCCCACTCTCCTTTAGCCACACCCCCAGACGACATCGTGTCCATGCCATTGCTGAGCAACAACAACAACACGGAAACATGTCGAAAAGGTTAACTTTAACCACAAAACCAGATCGGCCGACCTGTAACGTTACACTCTCACTCAAAGGATGGACGATCTGACAGGATTGTTACTATGAGGTGATCACATCTAATGTGTGTAGCAAAGACAAACTCATGATGAAGATGTGTATATATATCTCAATTTCAGCAGGCAACTATTTTTACATCTACACTATTGTTCCAGCCACAATTAATCACAACAATGTGCAGTATATACAATTACAAATGATTATATATAGGGCTGGACAATAATTCAATATCAATATGTATCGCGATATAATTTTTTTCAATAACGGTGATATGATTTTTAAACACATTTCCGATATTTCGATATACATTACCAGTGTTTCCCACACATTGATTTATTTGTGCCGTTTGACTTCGTTGAATAAACATGAGCACTGCACATTTCAAAATCATAACACGGCGCGTTCATTTTAAATAAGCCCGTCTCCAGCAACATTTCCAGTTTTTTTATTTTCTGCAGCGACTCACCTTTTTTCTGGTTGAAGCACATTTGTTTCAATCTATAAGAATAATCAGCCTACACTACCAGTCAAAAGTTTTTGAACAGAAAGATTTTTAATGTTTTTTTTTAAGAATTCTCTCTGCTCACCAAGTCTGCATTTTTTTGTTCCAAAGTACAGCAAAAACAGTAAAAGTTTGAAATATTTTTTACTATTTAAAATTGCTTTCTAGTTGAATATGATTTTAAAATGTATTTATTCCTGTGATTTAAAGCTGAATTTTCAGCATCATTACGCCAGTCTTCAGTGTCACATGATCCTTCAGAAATCATTCTAATATGCTGATTTGCTGATTATTATCAATATTTAAAACAGTTGAGTACATTTTTTTTTTAGGATTCTTTGATGAATAGAAAGATCCAAAGATCAGCATTTATCTGAAATAAAAAAAACTTTTGTAACATTATACACTATTTTTTTCCCCCATTCAGATATATTTTCTAGTATTTTTTTTGGAAAGAATTATAGAAATTAATACTTTTATTTAGCACGGATGCTTAAAATTGATCAAAAGTGATGATAAAGGCATTTAGAATGTTACAAAGATTTCTATTTCAAATCAATTTTGTTCATATCGATATCGGAATTTATATCGTAGCGACACTAGCATGAAAAATATATCGTGATATCAATTTTGGCCATAACGTCCAGCCCTAATTATATATAAATCGTCAGTTTGTTGTTTTACACACATGCACAGACATTATTTCATACACGACATAGTCGTGAGATGCAAGAAACATAGACATATGGCAAGAAATCTGTAGACGCGCCCATAACAACAAAAGACAATACTTTATTGAACCTTTTCTGATAAGAAGTGTGCGCTGCAAACGCGGCATTTTTGACGATCGTTTCTGTCCAATCCGCTCGCTTTATCGCGTTTAACCACAGCTGTCGCCGTTTTTTTGTCTGGCAGTGGCAGCAGATAAGCGATCAAATTTCTAATTTGAGGCTGTATTACATCGATTCTGGCACCCAAAATCACAACAAGATTACATTTTAAGCTCCTTATGTAGCCGAATATGCACTGGTTTGAATGGGCCGCCTCCAGTTTCCCCTTTGTTTTGCTGCCTCCAGCTAGCGCTGTGACGTCGGCTGACCCTAGTTACCTGTGGTTGGCCTGGCCGTGGGTCACTCAGAAAACAACAGGCCAATCAGAAGAGAGGCTCATTAATATTAATTAGACAGGCCAAAATCGATCTGTTCTCAGCAGAGCTCCTGAGAGAGGAGCTGTAAAAATATATTGAGATGGTTTTTGGTACTTATACTGCAAATATATATTCTTAAGGACATCAAAACCTCAAATAAAACTCCATAAAGGTGTACAATATGGGACCTTTAAAAAAAAATGCAATATAGAAAATACAAAATAAAAAATTAATACTTGTTTAATAATTTTTATTTTAACAATTTGTATTAATTTTTAAATTGAAAGTGCATTTTTATAAATCATTTTTAAATATTTTATGATTTTCATGATTGAATTACAACCTTACATATTCTATCTGGTATAGCACTGCATCAGGATGTAATGAGACTTTGTCTTTTTTTGGTTTTTTTTTTTTTGCCGCAACACACTCACTTCCTCTGTAAATATGCATGATTGCATTCTTTACCAGGACTGTAATTCGTCACACTGATTTCCCCTCAGCGTCTGAGCTCTTATGAAGATCTCATGCAGAAAGTGTGTTCACAGAGACATCCGTCTCAACCAAACCTCTTCAGCGCGGACACCTGACGTGCCGTTTGCACCCGGATCAGAGATTCTTATACTGGTAACATGCAAATGCAGTGTCGGTTGAGGCTCTCCGACACATGTTCAAGCGTCTCTCGCTCCTCTGTCTGGAGGAAACCATCGCTAGTTTTCATTAGCAGCATGCTGCCTGTCTGACTAAATATAACTAGCAGCGGCAGGCTTTAGCAGCCCTGTTCAGAGCTGGCATTAATAAATAAATAAATATATAAACACCATATTAATCTGCAAAATACTTATTAAAATTGTTATTTTAAGACATATTTATTTTATTTTAATATGCAATTAACACAAGCATTAAAATGCAAAATAATAAAAAAAAAATCAAAATATTTATAATTAATTTTTCATTTTTTAGAACTCATTTTTTTCTCTTTTTAAACTGCCAAAAAAGCTAAATGTTATTAAATATTTGAACTGTAAAAATGTTTTGTCAAATCACCTAAAATATGTACTTCATGTGCAAATATCTAAATTAACTCGGGTTTTATTGAAGTCAGTGAGGCAGAATGCAATTTGTTTAATTATATGAAAACATGAGGTCAGTTTTAAAAGTGCACTAAACAGTAATACTATAGTAAAATCATCTAATACATGAAATTGACACCTCTGTTCTAGAGACCGATGACGCATCCAGACAGATCCTTTCTGATTTAAATGCTCATTTACAAATGAGGTCCTGACAAATGAATTATTTATAGTGTTAAAATCATGACATTTGTGTTTCACAACATTTCCAGTCACTAATGACACTACGATGCTTCTTTCTCTAATAAATTATGGAAGAGATGCAGATCGAGTATCCGTCTGTTTGACAGTTTTTGGCACCACTGCAGGTCACTGCTCTACAACTAGTACTTATACAACTTTAACACACTAACTAAACAAACAGGGTCATTCCTGTTCTCCAGAAACGTCTGAAGTATTTTTATATAATTATACACCAGAATTTCAGAAATATGCTGTGTGATTTTAGTGTGATAGTGATTTTAGTATCTATTATATCTATTTATTTTGCATTTTTATATCTTCTTTTTTTCATTTCAGTTAAAGTTTTCCATTTTTTTAAATTTAATTTCAGTTTTAGATATTGCTAATATTGATGTTTAGAGGTTCAGACTGTGTTTCACATGATTCATCAGCAACAATTAAAGATAATTATACTCTAAACATACAAGAGGCGTAGTTCAGTAATGTTTAGTGTCATTAAGTTGATGGTGTTTCACACAATAAAGTGTGTGTAATTGGTCTCATGGTATCTCACGCTGTTTCACCGATAAAAGACACCGCAGACGTCGTGACAGAGATGCGATACACAAAGATCTAGTGTCTTGATGCAGGTAAAGTTGAGGGAAAGAGGTCAACAGTCAGAGATAAAGATACTTAAAAAAAAAAAAGAAATAATAATATAATAACTCGTACATGTCATCTATTTAACAGTTTTTATGCAAAAAAGTGGAGAACCACAAATGTATTGAAAATGATATAGCTGTATTTTATATATATATATATTATATATATAATATATATATATATAATATATATATATAGTATATTCTATTTATATACTATTTTAGTTTTTGTTAATATTTTGAATTAGATTTTATTTTTATATTTTCTGTTCTCATTTTAATTTTAGTTAAAGTTATAGTAATTTTGTTGTTACTGGGTATTTTTTATTATTTTTAGCTCTTTTAGTACTTCAGCCTAAACTAATGAAAGTGAGAAGAAGCTGCTTGTCACTACTATGAAATTTTTTTATATTTTATTGTATTTCAGTTAGGGTTTGTTTTTCCATATATATTATTCTATATATAATAATTTTAGTTAACAATAATAACCCTGATTTCAGCAACATTAGTGTCATAAAATGGATTTTGCATTGCATTTGTTTGCCTTGTTTGTAGTGTTGCAACTTGTGGCACAGAAATTAAACACTTCACCTTCAAATACTTGGTACTTTTTGATTCTAGTGGTTGTCATATAATGTTTTATTTCTTTTATCGATTGCACTGCGGGCAGCAGTAGCTTGTACCTGCCGTGTCTGCCTGGAATGGCTGTGTGTCTGGGCATTCAGAGCAGAGGCAGATGGATAGACACGAGTTGAATGAAGATCTCCTTACATCCTGTACCATGTTGAAAGTCACCTCTAATCCACAGAGTATGGCGTATCAGAGCTGTCATGTGCATTATTGTGTGTTTACTGCAGCTTTAGTGTGTGAATGCAGCATGGCCATGTGATTTAACATCTTTTTAACATTTGGCTGTCAACAGTGATGCAACAATTTTGGAAAAAGGTGCACTTTATGAATTTAGAGTGACTTTGAATATTTTGCAGAGCTCCAATTAATATACAATAGATTTGAGTGCAGGATTCGATACAGTTGATCATGGCATTCTTTTATCGCACCTTGAAAAGTGTGTGGGCATCCAAGGAAGTGCCCTGAGCTGGTTCAGATCTTATCTTAGTAACACAACTTTTTCAGTAGGTATTGGTCGCGCTGTTTCATCTGTAGCTCCTCTTACCTCTGGTGTTCCTCAAGGCTCTATTTTGGCTCCCATCTTGTTTTCACTGTACATGCTTCCACTAGGTTAAATTTTTAGGAAGCATGGCGTGTCCTTTCATTTTTATGCTGATGACACCCAAATCTATTTACCTTTAAAACAGAATGACAAGAATGGTTTAGAAACATTGCTTGCATGGTTAGCTGATGTAAGATCTCGGATGTCTAACAACTTTTGGCATTTAAATGAGGGAAAGATGGAAGCAATTGTCTTTGGACCCTCTGTGGGTAAAGGAAAACCTAATTTTAACTGTGGTCATTTAAACTCTTATATCAAACCAACGGTGAAACATTTGGGAGTTCTTTTTGATTCCTCCCTTAAGTTTGACCAACATATTAACTTTTTTTCCATCTTAAACTTCTGTCGAAAGTTAGATATTTTCTATCTTTTAAAGATCTTGAAAGAGTTATACATGATTTGGTTTTATCACGTTTGGACTATTGTAACTCCTTTTATATTGGACTACCCCAATCCTCCATGTCACAGCTTCAAATGGTTCAAAATGCCGCAGCCAGATTTTTAACAAGGGTTCGTAAACGAGAACACATTACTCTGATTTTAATGTCTCTTAACTGGTTGCCAGTGCGTTATAGAGTTGAATTTAAAATTTAGCTTTTTGTTTTTGAGTCCTTAAATGGTCTGGCTCCTTCTTATTTGTCAGATCTTGTAAATGTGAATAGGTCTGCCAGATGTTTGCGATCCTCAGAAAGTATTACTCTGTCATATCCAAGATCAAGATTGAAGTTGAAACGTGACCGTGCATTTGCGGTGGCCGGTCCAAGGTTATGGTGGCCCTTATCTGTGAGATCCGCATCTTCTGTATATGATTTTAAATCTTAGTTTCATCTTTTTATTCTTGCATTTAATTCATTATAATTCTTGGTCTCATTTTAACTTATGTTTTAGTGTATTATATTTATTATTATTCTTTTTATTTTACCTTTCCTCTTTTGTACAGCACAGTGGTCAACTCTTGTTGTGTTTACTTGTGCTTTATAAGTAAATAAATAAAATTAAATACAAGATAAAAAACACCAGAATCATAAAGACCCAAGTTTCAGTAGCATGATATTAAAAGGTGAAGTGTGATTTTTTTTTTCTTCTTTTTTTTAGGCCAGAAGAGGCAGCAGATGGATTAACCAAAACAGGCTTTTGCAATTCTGTTGTTCATCTGTAAGCACTGGATAAAAGCAGCAGGTAAATGAAGAAATGTAAATGCATTAGACTGAAGAATCTTCTTTTTACTAGCATAAAATATCCCATTTGTGGTCAAATTATAAAAAACTGTGAACAGCTGTGAAGCTCACCAAAAATTATAGGGAATTCAGCAGTTTGAACATCAACACATCGTCACTATGATAAACAATACAGCCATTCAACAACCTCCTATAATACAAACGGCACTTAAAAAAAGATTCTTTGTTTGAAACATGCAAAAAAAAAAGCCATCAACATTCACAGCTAATTTAATTTACTGTTTGTTGTCAGGTTTCTTGTCCTTCACTGACATCAATATTAAACATACAGTACAAACAGCTCAAGAACCTCATGAGAATATAATAACCTAAATTTCAGTTTGTTTGGTTTGCCTCACAAAAAATGTTCATATGGCTTGAAAAGACTTGTATACACTCTAAAAACTAAGTTCATCCATGGAACCTTAAGACATCCAATAAGATGTAAGATAAGGCATCCGTGGAACACTTCCATTCCACTAAAGATTCTTTATAGTGCATGGAAAGAGTTTCTTTAGATTATTAAAATGCTCTTTACACTAAGAAAAAAATGGTTACTTTCAGTGAAATGTTCTTTGGGGAACCAAAAATGTTTTTTATGCCATTGCCTCACAAAATACCATTTAGCAACCTTTATTTTTAATAGTGTACAGTAGAGCAGAAGTTGTATGGACTAAGTTTCAGACATTTAAAGTGATTTTCTTTGCCCTTTTCAGACATGAAGAGCACTTGGTCTCTACCCCCCCCCCCCCCCCCAACCCCCCCCCCCCCCAACTATCGCAATTTCACTGTATGGAGGAGAAGCAGCTCAAAAATTCAGCTAAACTCTTTTTTTGGACAGAAGAAAAATAACCATACAGTTGTGGAACAACATGAGGGTAAGTAAATAATGACTGAATTTTCATTTTTGGGTGAACTGTCCCTTTAAAGGTACTTTTTGTGACTGTAATTTAAAGTGTATCATCTAATTTCTGTGCCCAAGCCACTAAGGCGCAGGGCCCTATTGTTTTTCTAAGGATTATTATTATATGGGGCCTCAAAAACTCACAAAACTTTGCACACTTGTCAGAGGTGGCGAAAATTTACGTCTGATATGGGTTTCAGAATTGGGTGTGGCAAAATGGCTCGATAGTGCCACCTGTAAAATTTCAACGAAGTGCCCCTCGAGCTATGTTTCACATACATGTACGAAACTCAGTACACACATGTAATCCACCAATACCTAGAAAAAAAGTCTTCTGGTTCAAAATTCGAAACCCAACAGGAAGTCCGTTATTTTGAATTTCCTGTGCGACTTTTGTGCAGTTTTTGCCATTTTCAGACCTCATATTTTAACCAACTCTTCCTACAGTTTTAATCGAATTATCTTCAGATTTGCTGAGTGTAATCATAAGGCCTTTGCGATGCTAAATCGTGAAGATCGTGAGTTTTCGTCGAAGGGTGTGTCCCTGGCGGCCTGACAAAGTTCGATGTTTCGCCATGAAACAGGAAGTTGCTGTAACTCAGGCAAACAATGTCCGATCTGCCCCAAACTTCACACGTTTGATAGGAGTTCAGTCCTGAACAAATACGCATGCCCAAATTCAGTTATAGTCATAGCGCCACCTGCTGGCAACAGGAAGTGACATGTTTAACACTGTTATGGACTCCTAGCAACATATTAAAAAGTGTCAGCAAGTGTTAAATAGGTTAGCAACAAGCTACAAATGAGCTAAAATATGCTAGCAACACTTAGCTAATTGCTAAAGCATGTCATTAATGCAATGCCACAGGAAGTTGCTGTAAGTCAGGCAAACAATATTCGACAGTCATGTCCTGACCACATGTCCACATCCATATTCAGTATAGTCATAGCGCCACCTGCTGGCAACAGGAAGTGACATGTTTAACACTGTTATGGACTCCTAGCAACATATTAAAAGACATCAGCAAGTGTTAAATAGGCTAGCAACATGCTAAAATATGCTAGCAACACTTGGTTAATTTGTTAAAGCATGCTATTAATACAATGAAACAGGAAGTTGCTGTAACTCAGGCATGCAATGTCAAATCTGCCTCAAACTTAACATGTTTGATAACAGTCCTGGCCTGAAGACATCTACATGCCCGTATTCTCTTATAGTCATAGCGCCACCTACTGGCAACAGGAAGTGACATGTTTAAAACTGTGGGTGATGCACTATTAGCAACACACTAAAATAAGCCATTGAGTGCTAAACATGCTAGAAACATACTCAAACATACTAGCAACACTTACTAAGTGCTAAAGCATGCTAGTAATACCATGCAACAGGAAGTTGTTGTAACTCATGCATGCAATGTAAAATCTGCCCCAAACTTCACATGTTTGATAAGACTCCCGGCCTGAACTCATCTTAAGGCCAATATTCAGTTATAATCATAGCGCCACCTGCTGGCAACAGGAAATGACTTGTTTTACACTAACTTAAACATGCAATGTCTAATCTGCCCCAAAAGTCACGTTTGGTAAGAGTCCTGGCCTGAAGACATCTACATGCCAATATTCAGTTATCAGCTGGCAGCAGGAAATTTGGCACATATAAATGACTTTGACATATTCGTGCTATATTTACCACTAAAGCATATTGCCCACCATTTGCGGTTTTCCTATGGCCACTGGGTGGCTGTGAGTCCGGGTGTGAGGGCCCTTTCATCGCTGCTTTCATTGTTTATTACATTTGCAGATAGCACATGCTTTGTGCTCAAAACACATCTAAATGCAAAATAATAAGCCTATAAGGGATGGTAAAGATCCATTGTCAATAGCACAAACATAAAATAACATTTAAAGAGGTTTTGTATTTGCAGTATTTACAGTTTGTGAAAATGAAAATATTAAAAGTATTTTAAATAGTTTTATTTATCATATTCTCATACAGTATTTGTTTCATTTTCGTAATGTGTTAATATAAAGTCATTACAATATAATACCGTTTTGACCTGTTTATTTACTATTTTTCAGTGTGGTTTCTGATTCTGATCTATTTATTTACAGTTTTTCTGTGTGTTTTTGGGTGAATTGTATTAAAAACATTTAGGGTTGACCCACAAACATCATAATGATTATTAATTATAATGGCAATGTATGGAATACACAACCATTTCAAAACAAAACATATAAAAATGTATTGTCCCCATTTTTTAATTCATAGATGATAACAAGTGAGATTTCAATGATATTTTGACCACTGAACTCTGAAATGTCTACGGTTTCCAGTTCAGAAATCTGGTCAGAAATCTTAATCTTGGGTTGCCATTATTTTTGCAATTTCGTTTGGTGCTACTATAGTGACAGAAATGACACACTTTACCTTCAAAATTACAGTCATCAGTCTGTGATATGTTTGATAACTTTCAAGGAACAATTTTCTTCTCTCTCACTTTCTTCTATTTCTCCATCTGTCACCAAAAAATCCTTCATTTCCTCTCTGCTGCTCATTACAGAGGCGTGTTGTGCTAATGCAGATATTGTTTGACTCGTTGTCAAAACAGTAATGCACAGAATATTAAAGCAACAACACTTTACGTATCCAGACTCCTCTCAGGTTCCAGATAGGAAAGATACCCGTGTTAAATACTTAAGAGCCCCCCAGAGATTACGGCCATTAACCCTTGAGCTGGACGGTGCTGGTGTTATTGTCTATAGCTCTGACGTATCCAGTAACCTGCTTCATGTTACAGAGAAGTCAGGCGACTAATAACCTTTAAACTGTACATTATGCCGTACTTTTTAAAGCATTTCTTACTAACGATTTCTCAGCTGCCACATTCAGCATCGAAAACAGTCACATTGTTAATAGTGTGATTTTTGCAATTTATATTGTCAGAGTGCACGGCTACTTTTAAATGGTTGTTAATGGAGAAAGATGCATCTTGACTCCCTTGTTTAAAAAAAGAAAATACATTTGTGAATCACACTACACTGGTTGTGCTGCATGTTTTTTTTGTTGTATGCACAATATGCTTTATCATATTTTTATTATCTTCACATTTTTGTTTTTCTACCAATCACCATAAATCATCCATTATTGTTAACCATACTATTTTTCTCTCTCTGCGTGCATTGAACATGAATTGAACTGTCATTATTCAGCTCTTTTTTAGTTCAGTGTTAATTCAATTCAGTTCAATTCAATTTCAGATATAAGCCGTACTACATAAGACAAAAGTGTCATTATTTAGCTCAGTTTAGTTCAGTGTTGATTCAATTCAGTTCAATGTCAGTGTCAATGGTGCAAAGTTAATCAATTATGAAACCATTACAATTTCAACTACAAGCAGCTCTGTCATTATTCAGTTCAATTCAGGTCAGTGTTGGTTCAATTCAGTTCAATGCTGATTCAATTCAGTTCAATAACAGTATCAATGTAGTGAAGTTCAATTATGGAACCACTTCAATGTCAGCTACAAGCTACTCTACAGAAGATATGAGTGTCATTATCCAGCTCAATAAAGTTTAATCTAGATTCAATTCAGTTCAATAACAGTATCAATGTTGCAAAGTTCAGCAGAAGATTCAATTCAGCTATAAAGTAGCTTTACAGAAGGCAATAGTGTCATTATCCCAGCTCAATTCAGTTCAATGTTGATTCAGTTCAGTGAGAGTGTCAATGTTGCAAAGTTCATCAATTATGAAACCACTTCAATTTCAAGTATAAGCAGCTCTATAAATGACAAAAGTGTCATTATTTCGCTCAGTTTAGTTCTGTGTTTATTCAATTCAGTTCAATAACAGTAGTTATGTTTCCATTCACCTATTTGCATGCAAATTTTGGGATATCACATAAAAAATGCTAGATGAAATGCCAAGATGTGCATAAAAAAAACTAAAAAACTTCCTTGATGTGCATTAAAAAAGTCATGTGGCTTTGCCTCAACAGATCATGTGATTAGATAACTACTGAATATTAATCATCTTTTAAACCCCAACATAAGGCCAAAGGCGACAGTGGCAAGGAACCGAAACGCCTGACAAACCATCTTAGACACCTTATTGACTCAGTTTTTTTCCAGCTCACTACACTCTTCCTCTCCTCCTGGGCTTCAGCATTGAGCACATCAGTCAGGATAGAGCAGTCAGCTGTCACGCAGCTACACTCACTCACAGACTAAACCATGCACAATGACCAGTTACTCTTTAACCTGTGCAATATTAGAGGTGAGCTATTACTAACCAATCACACATCTAGAGTCATTTCTACAGACCAGACGATGAAGGTCTGTTTTGACTTTGACCACACAGATCAAGATGAGTAGCACTCACATTTTCTTTAGGAAATGTAAAACTGATGATTAGTAGTTGATGGATATGTGCTTTTTAACGGTCAGCTGCCTTTAGCAGAGAGCAGGATGGCTGATATAATGCAACTTCATAAGGACAAATGAGACATAAAAGAGTCGCTTTATGTCAGTCACTCTGTGGCCATCTTGGCATCGTCCTTGAGCAGCTATTTTCAACTCAACAGGCATACAAATACAGCTCCTGTTTATCCCAAATACTGTTTAGGTTTGTTTTAATGAATCAGATATCCAATAATAATATCATAAATTCTGCTTCTTCACTCTAATCACACTAATAATGCATTTTCCTTCTACAGGATGGTGCAGCTAATGCCATTAGAAGGGTCATCCATTTATCAAATGGGCCGTTGGTGGTTATCTGTATACTGTATCTGGGTGTAATAATAGTAGAGTATTTATTTAGATTTAAATTAGCTTTTATTTTTTTTTATTTAATGCACTTTGTATTTTTTTTTTATTTCTATTTAGCTTTATTTTGATTTCAGTTATAACTTAGCCTAGAACCTATTTATCATAATACTATTTGTGACCCTGGAGCACAAAACCAGTTCATAAGTCGCAGGGTATATTGTAGCAATAGTCAAAAGATAGATTTCTACTTTTATTCTAAAAAATTCATTTGAATTATTAAGTAAAAGATCATGTTTCATGAAGATTATTTTGTACAATTTCATACCATAAAATATTATAAAAACTTCCTTTTTGATAGTAATATGCATGCTAAGAACTTGAAAGACGATTTTCTCAATATTTTGGATTTTTTTGCGCCCTCAGTTTCCAGATATTCAAATAGTTGTATCTCGGCCAAATATTGTCCTATCCAACAAACCATACATCAATGGAAAGCTGATTTATTCAGCTTTCAGATGATGTATAAATCTAAATTTCGAAAAATTGACACTTAAAAGACTGTGTTTTTGGTCCAGGGTCACATATATAATAAACTTATGGTAGATTTATTAAAATATAGTACTTATTTCATATGTTTTTTTATTTTACTTATTTGTTCTTTTAAAATTATTTATTTGAACATTCCGAAATGTTGTTTATGTTTTTTTAAGTTTTAGATGTTTTTTAATATTCATAATATTTATATTAGCTTATTTCAATTACTGAAAACTGTTTGTATTTGTTTTAGTTTTAGTTAATAATAACAACAACACTGATATACAAGATTGATAAAAATCAAAAGAAAACTTACTGTACACAATGTTTACTAAAATGGACAAAAAAAATACTGCAAACAAAAATATCTATTATCCATTGGCAAGAGTGTCATCAGATATTTGGAACTGAATTAACACTTTTGTTAGTCAACAGAAACCGTAGGATTACTAACTGATGCCAGTATAATCTCAAATTAGCCGATAGTATTGTCCGATATATTAATCTTCCACTAATTAAAATGGCAATCTGTCACCAAACTTCCTCTCAGCTTCCAAAACAGCTTCACCAATATCAGCATAAGACAATTAGTTAACTGAACAATCGGTTCCTTTCATTTTAAGACGCTCAGTGCTCTTTGAGCTGCATGTTATTGAGAAACTAACCCGCTGTGCAACAAACAAAATGCAGCTAATGACAGTATATTATTGACTCGGCCTCTGCTGCACTTGCCTGCACATAAATGGCTCTTGATCTAAGCACAGTTCCCCTTTCAAGAAGATGGAAATTTCATTAGATTCCTATTTCCACCATCAATAATTAAAACAATGTGGCACATTCGCAGTCATCAAAATACAAGTATGCATTTCACTGACGACCTTGTGAATGAAGACTTACACCCAGGGTACAAAATTAACTTTTTCTCACACCTGACAATGGTGAGAAAGAGACTTTGCAAGTATATACAGCGGGTAAAATAAGTATTGAACACATCACCATTTTTCTCAGTAAATATATTTCTAAATGTGCTGTTGACATGATTTTCACCAGATGTCGAAAACAATGCAAGTAATCCATACATACAAAGAAACCAATACAAATGAATTGGAATAATAAAATGGAATGAACCAGGGAAAAAGTATTGAACACGCTTACTGAAATGAATTTAATACTTTATACAAAAGCCTTTGTTGGTAATGACAGCTTCAAGATGCCTCCTGTATGGAGAAACTAGTCATATGCATTGCTCAGATGTGATTTTGGCCCATTCTTCCACACAAACAGTCTTCAAATCTTGAAGGTTCCATGGGCCTCTTCTATGAACTCTAATCTTTAGTTCTTTCCATAGTTTTCTATTGGATTCAAGTCAGGTGATTGGCTGGTAATTCTTGCAGCTTTACTTTCTTTCTCTGAAACTAAATGAGAGTTTCCTTGGCTGTGTGTTTGGGATCATCGTCTCGCTGAAATGTCCACCCTTGTTTCATCTTCATCATCCTGGTAGATGGCAGCAGATTTTTATCAAGAATGTCTCTGTACATTTTTCCATTCATCCTTCCTTCAAATATATGAATTTTGCCAGTGCCACACCATGATGTTTTGGGGTGATGTGCAGTGCCATTTGACCTCCAAACATGCTGTGTATTATGGCATCCAAAGAGTAAAATTTTTGTCTCATCTGACCAGACTATATTCTCCTGGTATTTCACAGGCTTGTCTAAATGTTAAACGAGCTTCAACATGCTTTTTCTTCAGCAATAGAGCCTTGCGTGGTGAGCATGCATACAGGCCACGGCGGTTGAGTGCATTACTTATTGAACTTATTATTTTCTTTGAAACAATTGTACATGCTAATTCCAGATCTTTCTGAAGCTCTCCACACGTGATCCTTGGCTCTTGGACTACTCTTCTGAACTCTTCTGAATTTTTTTCACTGCTCTGTCAGAAATCTTGCGAGGAGCACCTGGTCGTGGCCGGTTTATGGTGAAATGATGTTCTTTCCACTTTCGGATTATGGCCCCAACAGTGCTCACTTGAACATTCAGAAGTATAGAAATCCTTCTGTAACCAATGCCATCAGTATGTTTTGCAACAATAAGGTTGTGAAGGTCTTGAGAGAGCTCTTTGCTTTTACCCATCATGAAATGTTTCTTGTGTGACACGTTGGTAATAAGACACATTATTATAGGCCATCAGTTGGGACTAAACCAGCTAATATTAATTTACACTGACAAGGGGCAGGATTGCTTTCTAATTACTGATAGATTTCAGCTGGTGTCTTGGCTTTCAATGCCTTTTTGCACCTCCCTTTCTTCATGTGTTCAAAAAAAAATTTCCTGTGTCATTCTACTTTATTACACAGAACTTAATTTCTGAACTTATTTGTATTGTTTTCTTTGTATGTATGGATTACTTGGATTGTTACCGACATCTGGTGAAAATGTCATTTCAACAGCACCTTTAGAAATATATTTACTGAGAAAAATGGTGATGTGTTCAATACTTATTTTACCGGCTGTATATATATTTTTACTGGCCATGAGGCTGTGCTATTTTTATAGCTGTTTTTTCATTGTCACTTGAGATGAGTGTGTTTCAATCTTTTTGGATCTTGCCTTCACCTACAAGTGTAAGCAGGGCCTAAAACTAACTTTTTGCCACACCTGACAATGGCCGGTGACATGATCAAATTTACCAGCCAAAATTTTTTTACCGGCCATGAAACTCTTTTTGCAAAAACAGGCAGTTATTACTACTACAATAATTAAACATATTTACAAAGTTTTTGTCCTGCTGGTGCATTTTCCCTCAATTGTACCTATTAATTATAGCCATTCAACAATACAGTATAATTAAGAGCCCTATTTAACATTTAATGGTCGAAATATATAAAACTTTAATTTAAGTGATTTTAAGAACAACTTCACATAAACTATCTTATATGTGCATTAATATACATATTAATTGTATCCAGCTATAAAAGACTCGCTGACTAGAAACAGTCCAAGGATTTCTCTTTTCTTTGTTCTTTGATTAATCATGACAGACTGCAGCAGGTTCACTTTAAAATCAGCACTGTCTCTTTAAAACATGATGACCCATGTGCGGATACAGTCTATGGATCTGACACATATCCGATTTTCTCCAATCTTACAGTCATGTAAAACTTTATAACTCATTTAAGAGTGTATTTTGATATAATTGTGTGTGTTTTGTGTGTTGCAAGCGTTATGGTGCCTATCCGTCGAAGTGGCCTCAGCGTTATGGTGTACAGGTCCGTATACGTGCAGCCTTTCAAACTATACTTCACTGCACCGTTTAGACGGCATAACCCCAGGTATGTGTCGCTGCATTCTCGAGTTATGAAGAATAAAGAAGAGAAAAGTTAATCTTCCAAAATGAAGCAGCAAAATCTTCTCAGGCAAAAGTTCTTAGAACCGTGTCTAGGGACAAGCTGTCCATCACTCTGCTCTGACCTTATCAGTCCGTTTGTATCCTATTATTTGATTCGCTCTTGTCGCTTATGACAGAACAGCTAATCACAATGATCTTGTCTTCGGACAAGATCATTTTTTCGCTTATGTCAGAAAAAGCGAATCTCTTTAAAAACTGGCTGTTGTTTTCACTTCATTGCATTGTTATAATTCGTAAAAAAGTTTTACCCGCCAACTGGCGACTGACACTGTTACATATACTCGCCAACGCTGATTTTTACTCGCATTTGGCGCTTGGCGAGTGTTAATTTTAGGCCCCGAGTGTAAGACTGAAAGTCTTTTTTCAGTCCCTGATTGCCTTTCCAACCAAAAATTTTTATTATTTTATGTTCTTATATTATTAGCTAAATATTATTCATTATTAGCATATGATGTCCAACTGTAAAGCTGTATCGACTAAATTGAACATTTGTTTGGGAGAACAATGTTGAAATCATAATCAATATTTTCATTGTATTTTTTGGAACTAATTGGAACTAATTCATACTAAATCTCCTGCATTTTAGATGCTGTTGACACATCTATATTGTACTTTACAAATGCACAGAAATTTACATATAAGAATTTGTTACGTAACATTTATGAGATCAAGCTGCAATGTATATGGTTGCTAAAGCTTTGTCAATATTGATGATTTATGATGTATATGCATCATATGAGTACTAGCTCTTTGAGGAAACAAGGTTTTTATCTCTGTTTAATATAATAGATATTAATAACAGCATAGAACAGGACTTCTGTCAGGACCACTATCGTCAAAGATGATTGACAATTAGCATACAGTTTGGATTGGCGGTATGGTTCCATTCTGGGCAAGGACTCCCTGCGCATCCATGCAGCCTAGCATGGATGAGAGCATGGAGAGCAGCGATACCATCCCCCCCAGGGTAAACAGAACAGAACCAACATAAATGTATTGCAGATATCGTGAAAGTTAAATAATGTTATGTACACATTTTAGAATTAGTCTGATTCAAAGGAGAATCAGAAGGCTGAATCCCGACTGACAGAGGAGGAGCTGGGGATGGAGGAGGGTAATTAGCTATCGAGCAATGCGAAAACTGCTGATACTACTGCAGGACCTTATATATGAATACTTGATAGGTGTCGTATTCCCATAGGTTGATGGGGATCAGCTGAGAGTCAGCTGATGCGAGCTTGACCTGCCAGAACTGATGCTACGCTAGATTTTTGTGCATTTTTCAGGGCAGATGTGACTGGCAAGTCCTGACATGATGATCTTTAATAGAAAGCTGCGCTTCATTATCAAGTAGGGTGTAATGATGGGTGTCATAAAACCTGTCAAATCCTCATCGTTTCCATTACAGTGAGCAGGGGCGTAGAATATGCGGGGGACGCGGGGGACATGTCCCCCCCACTTTTGATATCACGTAAATTCGTCCCCCGCACTTTTTCGGGCAAGTGTGTTTTCAAGAGCCAGTGTGAATAAATATATATTTAAATTCAAAGAGACAGGATAGTCTGTGCATGATCTGATGTTTTATTCGGACCCAGAATAAGGCGATATGAACATCACGGAACGCAAAACACTCCGTGCAGTGTATGTTTCATTCATACTCGAAGCCGGAGGGCGCTCTCGCGCAGAAAGTCATACCAGGAAATTCCTAATATGGACAAAAGCGTCCAGCTATCGCTGTATGAAAACAGTTGTTTTCACAGAAAAACAGAAACGTTTGGAAACATGAAGACATTAAACATACGATTGCGACAATATATGGTTTATTTGTGTTTGTCAAGTCATCTCCAGGTAAATAAAGTATATGAACAATGCAGTGCTAACAGACATTTATTACAGTATAGAAACTATTCTGCCTTATGTGATAAAAAAAGTGTTTGTAGTATATAAACAAATCATTATTATTGGTTATTGTCCAGCAGTTATCTGATTTCTAAGCCAATTAAAAGCTAGAAATGAGAGAAAAATTAAAGTTGACTATACACAACCAGTCAAAAGTTTTTGAACAGTAAGATTTTTAATGTTTTTTTTAAATAAGTCTCTTCTGTTCACCAAGCCTGCATTTATGTGAGCCAAAGTACAGCAAAACAGTAAAAATTGGAAATATTTTTACTAGGCTATTTAAAATAACTATTTTCTATTTGAATATATTTTAAAATGTCATTTATTTTTGTGATTGCAAAGCTGAATTTTCAGAATCATTACTCCAGTATTCAGAGTCACATGATCTTTCAGAAAAATGCTGATTTGCTGCTCAAGAAACATTTTATTATTATTATGTTGAAAACAGCCGAGTAGATTTTTTTCAGGTTTTATTGATGAATAGAAAGTTCAGAAGAACAGCATTTATCTGAAATAGAAAATCTTTATGTAACATTATAAATGTCTTTATCAATCACTTTTGATCAATTTAAAGCATCCTTGCTAATAAAAGTGTTAATTTCTATAATTTCTTTTCCAAAAAAATAAAAATTATACTGACTCTAAGCTTTTGAATGGTATAGTGTATAATTTTACAAAAGCTTTTTATAAATGGTGGACTTTGCTATCCTTTATTCATCAAAGAATCCTGAAAAAAATGTACTCAACTGTTTGAAATATTGATAATAATAATAATAAAAAAAAAATTAAAAAAGTTTCGTGAGCGCAAATCAGGATATAGAATGATTCGGACGGATGTCGGACAATGAAGGGACGGAGTAATGATGCTGAAAATTCAGCTTTGATCACAGCAATCATTTAAAAATATATTCAAATAGAAGCGTTTTTTAATAGTACAAATATTTCACAATATTAATGCTTTTGCTGTATTTTGGATCAAATAAATGCAGGCTTGGTGAGCAGAAGAGACTTTTTTATAAAACATTAAAAATCTTACTGATCAAAAAAACCTTTTGACTGGTAGTGTATTAGATTACGAAATGTTATATGTAATGTTTTAAACTATATAATATATATATATATATATATCTATATATGTATATATTGATTTTATTATATCTAGTCACAAATCTATATTTTATATATATATATATATATATATATTATATATTAATAACATGTTCTGTCCCTCACTTCTGAAATGACAGCACGTCCATGACCAGTGAGCATTATTTTATTGGTCTATTCAGAGTGAATGCACTACAAGGTGACAAAGCAATTTACTAGAAGAGCAATATCAAAAAATCGGAGGAAGCAAAATAAAACATTTCAGTAATCTTCAAATTTTTACCCCTTATAATTTCATCTCAGACTCGAGCAATTGAGTTCCTCCATCCCCAGGGAGAACAGATTTTGTTTCATTCACTGGGCGAGTTAAGGCTTTTGAAGGCTAAAAATAGTTCCGTAATGGTCATACCTTCAGGAAAGACTGTGTTAAGTCATTACCGAGCGGAGGGATAGGTTTCACTCTGTAACTCCCTATAACCGAAAGGCTTTTCATTCACTAGACAAGCCATCAGAGTCTAATGACCGCAGGTGAAAGGTTGCAGGATTGTCATTCACTCGTGTGTTTTTAAGCATAATGCAATTTAGCGGCAACAGCTCAATGATACAGAGGCGAACATCCATTAAGGTTGAGGAAAACGAACAAGACAGGCTGGAGTCCAGGCAATCGAATTCTGAATGAACATGTGAGAGGGAATCAGATTACAGCGTATGCTTGGGTAATCTCCAGCAGTTGATTGTTTTAATCCAGTGTCGCTGAACATTACTCAGGAGAAAACACATGACCAGTTTAGAGGGAAAAAAATCATTTTGTAGAAAAAACAGTGAATGCCTGCAGGACAGTCAGGCTTTCAAGAACTGTCAGCTTCATTTTAAAAGTGAAAGAACAAACATTTGCTATATCTATAGAATTTCTATTGAGGTGATATTTCGGAATTTACAACGTTGTTTTTTTTTTTGTCAATGCAATCATAAATAAAACTGTTAATCTGTGTTGCATTATTCTGCATTATTTTGAAAATATGACAGAGGGTGCAATATTTATTTCATGTGCAATGGTGGCCCACCAAACACATTTCTGACACAAAATAAAAATATAAGTATAATAAAAAAAATGTTTTTCTCAAATTTCAGTTGTTTTTTCTCACATTTGTTTGGTTACATCTCACAAATCAGACTCTGACAGAAACATGTCATGAATCTCATGAATCAGAACAGAAAATCCAAGGGGGAAAAATGAGATGTAAACTCAGAATACTGATGAAAAAGTCTGAACTGCAACATGTAAATTCAAAGTAAAAACAACAACAAATCAGAGCTGCTGCTGCTAAGAAACTCAGAATTCTGAGAAAAGCACTCGACATAAAAAAAATAAAAAAGTCGGAATTCTGAAAAAATAGTGCTGAATAGTGAGATGAAACCTCAGATCCGCGCCCTGAGGAAAAAAGTCAGAACTGCAACATGCAAACTCAAAATTAAAAAAAGTGTCCCAGAACTGTGAGGCTATAATTTTCAGAAATTCAGGTCAGAAAAGAATATTACTATATCCTTATTTCATGTATGTGTCAAAAAAAGGGTTCTGCTCCTTCTGCTCGCCCAAGGCTGCATTAATTTGATCAAAAATAAAAACTTTTAAAATGTAAAATAACTTTCTATGTTAATATATTTTATTTATTATCCTTTATTTTTACAGGACTTACTACATCCCTGGTATATTACCAGGAAGCAATATATTTTAAATGTAATTGATTCCTGTGATCAAAGCTGAATTTTCAGTCACCTTGAATTATTCAATAGGCAATTCTTTGCTGCTCAAGAAGCATTTCTGATTATTATCAGTGTTGAACACAGTTGTGCTGCTTCATATTTTTGTCAAAACTGTGACACATTTTATTTGTCAGGATTCTCTGATGAACAGAAAGTTCAAAAGAACAGCATTTATTTGAAATAGCAATTTTTGTAACATTCTAAATGGCATGAGCAAACCATAGAAAGTTCCTCTTTCCCCTGTTTATGTGTCTAATGCGCTGTGACAGCGGTGGTGTTGCGGGGCTGTTTTGCTGTAGTTAATGCACAACTGGTCTGGGAATCCACCAATCAGAGACGAGCAATGGAGGAGGGGAAGGAGAGCTACTAACCCTTTGTTTGCGGTCTGCTGGCCATGTGGCTTTGCTCTGGTCTTACTGGGGCTGCTGCGAGCCAGACAACATGGCCTACTTTCATTTCTAATCAGCACTGCTTGAAGTTGTCCTCCAGACTGATGAGCCTCACGCCTACTCCATGAGCAGAAATGATTGGCTATTACATTCGAGCAGGATTTCGCTCAACCACCAGTGATGATATTCCCCACTGTCATGTTTTGAAATGGTCGAGAGGCATTTGTCATATTTTGCTCCTCATCTGTGTCTTACAGCAGCATGATCCATTGGGTTATATCATGATAAATCAGCCTTAGGACCGAAAGAGAGCTCTGAATGTCTGTGGCTGTGTTGAAACTTGAAAAACGCTGCCTTAACAGGCAGTATATGGAGGTATAAGAACCCAAGACTTATCTGAATCCATTGTTTGAGATCTTGCTTACTAAGCAGTGTTATTTTAGTATAACTGAGATGCGTGACTTATTATATATATTTCTTATTAACTTTGCATAGTTTTTATAGTTGTAAGTCATTGTTCATTTTGTCTTGTTACAGAAATTAATTTCGCGTAATTTAGTACAGAAGTGGTTTTTTGCGTCCGTCCTTTGTTTATCTATACCTTTATATACTAATATACGTTTATATCTTTTTCTAAATTTCTTTCAGTATTTTAGTTTTAGTTATTTTCAAGTTAAACTAAATTAAAATGAGATGTTTCCTTGGCAACTAGCTGAAATAAGTTTTATTATGAAATATAAACAATAGCTAAACTAAATATCAATAAAGTAATAAAATGTTAATATTAAAATATGAATATTACATATTGTTAAAAATAATTAATACTTCAATTACTATCTTATTTTTGTTAACGTTTATTTCAAGCAACATTTTTTTGTGGTTTTCTCTCTTTGTTTTGTTGATTCATTAACAATAAAGACAGATAACAGCTAAATTAACTAAATTAGGCTGCTGTTCCTTTAAAACTGACTGCACAGATTCAATATACTTTACATCCGATATTCTCACAACAGTTTACATTCACTTGAGACAACCAGGGGTGTGTTTACGTGAATACTTGTCCAAACGGACAATCTTGTATAGTGTGTATTTTTCTGTTAAGACGTGCGAGAGAACTGAATTCAATAGTCGCACTGTTTGAGAGGCGCTTATGTATGCGTGATTCGGCTGTGTGCGCACAGAAAACCGGACTGAATTAAGTAGCTACTTTTTCTAAATGTTTCCATATGTCTGCTCTTCTGTTACTCTTAGACACTGACATTTTTTTATGTTTTATGAGAAATGCAGCAAATGTATGCAATCGTATGATCAGAGCGTTACAGATTAAATGTGCGCATCTATACCCTCCTTTCAACGCAGGAGATTTGTTCTGACTGGATCTCTTCCCAAATCGTCCCTCCCTAACAATTTCGTCTCGTTTTTATTCGTTGACGAAAAGGTCAATAGATTTACGTCATAGTTTTTCATTCAAAAAGAGTTTTAGTTCGTTATCGTCTCGTTTTCGTCTGTGAAAAAATGTCGTTGACGACAATTATGACGAAATTTATTCGTCAACGAAATTAACACTGAATCAAACTCGGGTCGCCACAAGCACAGTTGCGCTATATGTCAGCACACTAACCACGAGGCTATCAGTGCCAACGTTTTTTTTTGTTTTAGTTCACTATAAAACCATATTTATATATAATATATATATATATTATATATATATAAATTTGTGTTATGCATTTACCGGCACAGCGCCGTGTGAAGTTAGTAAGGCTAAGTAGGCAAACCATGAAGCCGCAGTATTTTCTTTTAAAATGTACTCCAATAATCTTTGTTTAATTTACATGTTTTTTTTTCTTTCTACAGTGTACTAATTAGTTACTAAACGAGGGAATGGTTTAGTAAAATGTGGCCCTAAATGAGGGAACAATGGAATTCATTAATAATGGAAGTCATGGAAAAGAATTCCCCATTTGTGGCCACAATATCTTGGTTTTGTTTTCCTCGCATTTCATGTGTGCATGCGACTCCATAACTATGAAATGTTGTTGTATGAAAAAACAAACAAACAAACAAACCAAAACTGTGAATTTTCCACTCAACAAATAACAGCATGTGGTTTGGAATGACATGAGGTTGAGTAAATAACTAGACTATTGTTTTCGATATTTGTGTTTTGGGTTATCTATCGCAGTGTTTCCCAACTGGGGTGCTGTCTGTCGAGAGCAGGGGTTCCGTGTAAAAAAAATCATTTTTTTATATTTTTAAATTGCTAAAATGTAAAAAAAAAAAGCATCTATTTTATAATATCCATTTCTGATGTCGCCAATAATTAGAGATGCACTGAAATTCCGGCTGCTGAAAATGAGTTCACCGCTCAGGTTTCACTTTCACGTGGTGTGACGCTCTGCGTATTATCCGCTCTATGCGTGTGCGCTCCTCTCAGTTGCTCCACTCGTATACCGTTCATGCTCATCGGAACAGCAAAGTCCACTCAAAAATTGAGCCGACAGGAAACATCTATGTAGTACAATATTGTTTCTGTCTGCAATAGCCCTAATGTGCTGTAACAAGGTGTGGTAAATGAGCAACTCTGGTAACGCTGCCCTCTCAGTCATTGATCTGCTAACCGCTATGTTAAGCTCACGTGTTCTGATAATAATATAGCTTTCTAGGACTAAACATAATTTGGATAATTGGTAAAAAAAAAAAAAGTTAAATATCTTAACCCTACCGTTAGACCTACCTGAAAAACTAAAAAGCAATTTTTTACTTTCGAAGGCTCGTTTTGTTATTTTCTTGGTTATCGTTCTATCATTATTATTTCTTGTTAAATTGGTCTCTATTTTAGTACTGACTGCTTGCTTGTCATTTTTTGATCTAATTCAAGTTTGAACTTCAAGCTATCCTTCGTGGCGCCTACTGCACCCAGAATCGATATCGCACCCATCTGTAAAATTGATCCATGCATAGACATATCGAACCATGTGGAGATCTTGCCCTGCAGTTCTTTACACACCCTGTTGTAGCTGCATATCCTATACGTTTGCGAACAATGACATCATTTAATCCAGAGCTGGTCTGAAATTCACACGGCGTGCTATTGTGTACAAAATTATTTTGTTAGGCGTGCCTAGATGTGTCCGTTCCAACGGCCACACGGCTTTCTCATAAAGTGGTCCTGCGACGATGACAAAACTGTGTGTGCGAACCAATCGTCTGATCTAGTCTAACGCTCACTTGAATTTGTTCCAGATCATCAGATGTGATGTTTTGAGGTCTTGGAAGGCAGTTTGAAACTTAAGAAGGCACCTTCACACAAAACCACTGTCTGGTAAGTCATTGACTAACTAGTAGTCTTCAGTTCATTCAAATTATGAAGCAATTGCAATCCAAAGCGATGTTTATGAATTCCCAAAAACCAGTCGCTGCTCTGAAAGCTTTTGTTCTAAATAAAGATTTCACAATGGAATCCACATGATCTCGGTTTCACCTCTATTGCATTCGTATGTGCTCGATCTCGCTGCGTTACAGTGAAGAACAGAAGGAGCGGTAGGCGATGCTGGCAGCGGCAGAGGACCAGATGGTTTAGGTTGCCTCTGGATGGCTTTCAAAAAGGCTTCCCTTAGCTGAGGAGATACATTTCATTAGAAAAGATCCTGATGTATAGGACAGACATATGCCCTTTATAATGCACTGCCCATGCCCATCTGCTGGTGCTGGTTAGACCTGCTAATGGAACGTGCATGATAAATCTTAAAAACACAAGAGTTCAGAGAAAAATCCCATGTGAGATAACTCAATTGTTTCTCTAGAAAGGCGTGCATGGAGAGCGTTTGCCAAGACAGAGGAAGTCTGAACTCAAACATTTCTCATCAAGTAATCTGAGCTGCTATTCACATTCATTTATAGCTCTACACCTTCACTGTATTTTCAAATTTGTGTCTGTTTTTACTTCATAGGGAATTCTAAGGACTTTTTCGAGAAGTGTCTGAAAACGGTTGATGCTAAAATGAAATATGGCTGAGCTATGAAGGATTTTTTGCTGGATGCACATCTTTTGTAAGGCTTTTTTTGTTTGTTTTAAAGGAATAGTTGACCCAAGTGATTTGCCGACCTTTAGTGCTGAGTTCTATACTAAAAGCACAATGGGTCATTAACAAGTCGCCACAGAAAAACATTAGGTGCAAAAGGTGGGAATAGCTGGGCAGCTGTCGAAGGACCTAGACTCTATGAGGTAGTTGCACACAAATGTAGCAGTCTGTTTCGGGAAGGGTGGGGCTACTGTTATTTCTTATTAATAAAAAACTGCTAGTAAGTGAAAACCACTGTTTACAAATTGAAAAAAAACTTGCCTTTTATGCAAAATATAATGTAATTTTTAAAAAAATATTTCTTCCTTTTGAATTTGATTCTGGCAGATGGGACCATTATGAGTGAATATTAGCTTAAATTTCAGTCCTGTTCATCACATACATTTATCAGATGACTTTAGAAGATTTGTGCAATTTTTATGAATTTCTTTTATGAGACACTGATATGGTATCTTGTAGATATATTTGTGCTTTGCAATAGTCAGTAAATTATGAAAAATAAATATACATTTTTGAAAAAAAACTAATGCTTTGAAAATTAGTACTATTTTGGTATCATTGATATGCTATTATAGTTTTAGTTTTTAAGTTTTAGTAATTTTATAGTGTGATTTTGTTAGTTTTGTTCAAAAATATGTCTGTGTAGTCTAGTATGCAGGTTATTTCATTGTTTTAGTTATTTTCGTACATCAAGTTGAACTAAAAAAAAGAGAGAAATGCTTCCAGGACCTACGTGTTATTCTTTTTTTTATTTTACTCAGTTATGTTTGTTTAGGTATTATACACCTGGTATTAATCTACATTTCTAATTCAACCACCTATGATATAGCCTCTAAGAGACCCCAGGTGGCGTGGTTGAGCTCGACACAGTGTATGCATTGCCATTCTGTGTGGGAATACAGATGACGTGGACAGGCGATTTTGAAGCGTCTCTTTGTAGTTAATCTGACTAGTGGAAAGACTTCACGTTACTTAGCGGCGGACAATGCCTATCCGCGGCTGTGCGCCTAGCTCGCTGTCATGATACTATCAAAATGAGGCCCTGAGAAGTAAAGTACTACTGAAGCAGAGGGGAGTGTGTCATATACGCAAAGGGGGATGCACTTAATAATGCATGCTGCCCTTTCAAGAGCAACCATCCTGCACCTGCTGTTACACTGTACCTCCAGAGCCCTCCATCCCCTCCAGCCTTCAGAAAGACCAGCATAAAGCCCTTCATGGAGGAGATGGAGCGGCTGAAACCCGGCACCTTCGCTCGCCACATGGCTCCGATCCTGCGGCGTTTCTGCGAACGTCTCATTATCTCTTTAGCTCCGGCACGCTTGATTGGTGTCAACTTTTGTCCTTTAAAGGACACTCGTGAGCAGCTACTTTGACAGATCCAGCAAACACATGCTTTGACATGTTCACCGAGGAGCAAACGCACGATAAAGAAGCAATGACTGACGGTGAAATGAAACCTCTCCGACATATGCACAGCACAAGTGTTTGTTTGCAAAGAGTTGTATTGCTCTGTCATCTCATATTTCATCTCATATTTTATATGGGCATCAATTTCGAGATGTTTCTACCCAACTTGATTAATAATTAATAGAGTTTAATTAATTAGAGTTTGATGAATAATGTTTTATCTTTTATTGAGTTCTTTAACTTTTAGGACTCACACCAGTGTTATTTTTTTTTTATATAATTTTACATGCTATTAGAGCTTTTATTAATATTTTGAAATATGATTTTATTTCTATATTTTTTTCATTGTATTTTTTAAATAGTTCTATTTAAATTTAATTGATTTTTATTTCATTCATGTTCTTTTATTTAGTTTAATACTATTAATCAACCATCTCATAAATACGTACCTCTGCGTACATGTCTACAACACCGTTTTTACGTACCTTACTGCACGTTTCGCCGCAGTTTCAAAGAGAAATGTCCACTGAGTGGCGCTAAAACACGGGTTCAATACGTCAACCCTGGCACGTTTTTATTACGTTGATATAGGTACGTATTGCTGTGTTTTTATTACGTTTCTTCAGGTACGTATTGCGGCGATTCAGAATTCAAATATCCGGGGACTGTCGCTAAAAGTTAATGCTCTATCGTGTTGGAAATATGCCCTACACCAAACCCAACCCTAAACCTATACCCGATAGTGTTAACAAATGCAAAACTGGTATAAAAACACATTTTTTGATGCAACCGTGCCATTTTAACTTCCTTATATGCAGATTTGAACTGTTTTGTTTAACCGTAGTTACACAGGATTCGAACCGGAGCTCCTCACCTCTCAAGTACGTCTCCGTACTCCGTGAGCTACCGAACAAACCTATCATCTATGAAAACCCATTGATATGAAGCTGGATATGTGCGGTGCTAACGTTCAAAAGCATCAGTTTTCAAATTTTGAAGTCACAACATAATACTTTTCAAGTAATTGTGCGAAAATTACGCTTTATTAATCGAAACTCTGTAAATCATACTCTGTGTGAAAATCATTTAAAAAGTGTCGGAGTTTTACTGCCTCTAGTGTTTCATTTTTTTGGAACTGCAGATATGTACTTATTGGTACGATTTCGCGTCTTGCAAAAATGTGCCCCCAGGTACGTATTTGCCATGAGACTGGGTTGACTATTATAGTTGTTATTATCTTTTGAATCATTTTTTATATATTTTTTTTAAATTTGTAATCAACTAACCCCTATAAAAAAACTGAAATTAGTTAGAAATACCTATTAAGACTTACTTAACGTATGTATCGGAACTTAAAACACAGCACCTATTTAGCATGGTCCCGCAGTAGTATCAGCAGTTTTTTCGCATTGCTCAATAGCTAATTACCATCCTCCATCCCCAACTCCTCCTCTCGTCCAGTCAGGAGTCAGCCTGCTTATCCCTCTACAGCCGACCCATCTGTGGCGTGTCGCAGGTCGCAGGTTCTCCTTTGAATCAGACTAATTCTAAATGTGTACATTAAATGATTGAACTTTAACGATATCTGCAATACGTTTATGTTGGTTCTGTTCTGTTCTGTTTACCCTGGGGGTTTTATTGCTGCTCTCCCTGCTCTCATCCAGGCTAGGCTGCAGAGAGTTCTTGCCCAAAACAGAACCATACCACCAATCCAAACAGTATGCTAATTCTCAATCATCTTTGACGATAGTGGTCCAGACAGAAATGGCTTTTTTCTATTCCTTTAATTTAAATGTTCGTTTTTAGTTCTAGTAACATAATATTCCTACTTCGTTTTTAGTGTAGTTCTTAATTCAGTAATCTTTTGTGCTTCAACTACTTTCCTTTATTTTCCGTCATTTCTGCAATTCTTCATATGCAGTATTTTACATTTATCATCTACCAGTTACATATTATTGTATTTCAGCTTTAGTTCAATTAACATTAATAGTTTAATAGCTTTAGGCTGATGATACACAGGGCAACTTTTTGAGCAATTTTGCTGGGCAACTTTTTTGAGCAGTGTTGCTTGGGCCCTTTCCCACTGAGAATGGGTAACACATTTCTATTTAGGTACTTTAAATTGGTCGTAGGTCCTGTGTCTCACCTGGTTGGCGTGTTTTCCGGAAACATTAACCAAAGTTTCCCCCGTGTATCATCAGCCTTAGTTTTAGTTAAAAATAGTAAAGCTGAGAAAATTGAGATATTATTGAGAAACTTCAAAGATTACTAGAGCATTTATATAAAAAGAAAAATTTCTGACAAGTAGAAACAAAACGACCAGAACCATTTGCTATTCAGTCTTAATTCCTCATTGCAATGGTTCTGAGTACCGCTGAAGTTAATTTAAAGAGACTTGTCATAATTTGTGTAAGTGTTCTTGCGATTATTGCTATGTCTATAATATATAGTACTCACCAAGCATCAAATGCAATGTTTTTGGCAATTGAATAAAACAATTACTTTATTAGAAACTGCAACTATGCGTGGTTTCAGTCGATGAATGCTAGTCAGTGATGCACATGATTCAAATCAAACACATACAAACCATCTACTAAAGAAAACATCTGCTGAAAATGTACCATCTTGCAAATCTAGGTTAATTTCCTCTAGAACTGCACCTGTAAAATTCCTCACATTATTACGAGGAACTAAATGACAATGTGCTTTCACATTTTTATGACAGGCGCTGTGTTTCACAAATATGCAAGCAATGACATTGTCACAGGGACTAAAATATATTTTCTATAAAAAATAATACAAAATGTCAGAGACATGGCTCAGTGGTTAGTAAATGTGCTCTGACGTGTTGCGCAATAGTGCTTGTGTGCTGGTGACCCGAGTTTGAATCCGGCTCTCATCGTTTCCCGTTTCCTGTCGCCTCTCCACCATTCAATGAAAATGACAAAAGAAAAATAAATTTTCATGCCCGATAAGATATATTTATGGCTGGTAAATGATCTCAATTCATCCACCATTAAAGACGGACGGATTGATCCTCAGTGTTGATCCTAACTTGTTTTAGCATGAAAATAATGTATCTCAAAGTGTTTCAAAGTGAAAATAAAAATAGCATATAGGAGTATATGAGCATAGAAATTATTGCTCCTTCCATTAATTGATTAATCTGAACACAAGCAGAAATATTACAATTCAAACAGTGTCCGACAGAGAAAAGAGGCATCTTCTGGACTTATCACTCAGATTTATTATAATGTTAGTAGTGTTTAGTGGTGTTTGATATAAATGTAAACTACAAAAATCGCTTGATAGTTTGAAAACTGTTTGATCACGTTCTATACAGAGTAATCAGCAACCAATTCTCCACACCACAAACTGACAAAAAATTCGTAACCACAAATACTCATTCTTTCTCCTCCTTCTCTCCACTCTCGGAGGCAGACGTTTCCAAACTTATCCTTATCCAATCATCCTACTACTTGTCCACTTTATCCTATTCCATCTCATCTCCTTCAAACCATTTCTCCTGCAATTGTACCCACCCTCGCTCACCCAGTTTCCAGTATCAACACCTCTCTTCACTCTGGTACATTTCCCGCAGCATTCAAGCAGGCTCGGGTAACCCCACTGCTTAAGAGACCCTCTCTAAATCCAGCACTTTTAGAAAACTATCCCTTCTTCCGTTCATTGCAAGTCACTTGAGCGAGTTGTGTTCAACCAACTTTCTTGCACAGAACAACCTCCTGGACAGCAACCAATCTGGCTTGGCCACTCAGTGGCCACTCAACTGAGACTGCCCTGCTCTCGGTTACTGAAGCCCTGTGACTGGCAAGAGCGGCTTCCAAATCTAATTTACTTATCTTGCTGGATCTGTCCGCTGTTTTTTGACACAGTTAACCACCAGATCCTCCTGTTTCACTCTCCATGAAGATTGGCAACCAAGTGGTTCAAGTCTTCCCTCACTGGTAGGTCCTTTTCAGTGTCTTGGAGGGTGGATGCTTTTTTAAGGGTCACAACTTCTTGCTACACTCGGGGTTCCTCAGCCTCTCGTGCTTGGCCACGTTCTCTTCTCCATTCTCCATGTCATTCGTTTAGGATCTGTCTTCGTACACGGCTCCGTTTTTTTTTTTTTTTTTTTTTTTTTTTTTTTTTTTTTTTTTTTTTTTTTTTCTCCAAAAAACGAAAAACAAGAATTCAACTTAAATTTACGTTTTTCGTTCATGCATCGGGTATAAACACGAATGCACATCTTTCCTTGAATATTGATTCTACCGTGGGCGTATGACATCCCTAACCCCCTTTCTGCTGATTGGTCAGTCCCCGACTATTAAACCGTCGCCATCATCATTGTCTGTCCGCGGGCAGTTCCACTAGCCGATAATATGTCCTACCGGCTGCTGCAGTATCAGATTTCTTAATTTTCTTAAGAATCATTTCTATAACATTCTCCATTACTATTTTGATGAGCTTTCTTCGTGGGTAATATCAAATTTAATTCTTGCACCTCACGCTACAGCTGACTTGTCCTTATATGACGGCTCTCATAGCCTACTGCCCCTCTCGTTCCCCAGGTCTAGGAGTTCGTGTTTTTTTAATTTAATGAACTTACTTCTTGAGACACTTAAATAGTTTTCACTGAACACACCTTAATAAAGTGAACGATTATATTTACCAGCGTATTGCTGATATTTGCAATTGTCATTTTAGTTCTAAATGTACATCATTTCCAACACATAGACCTTTCATTCTATTCGGAGGCTATTCTATTGTTTTGTGTTTACTATTGGTCCTCACCATTGTCTCGTTCCAACCAATGCACAAAATTATTTTGCTCGGGTCAATTACATGGTCGTGATCTACAACTTCAATATTTTTTTCCCTCTGTGTGAAGCTTGATTCTTTCTCAGAATAAGCCCCCCTCTCAACTTATATATATCTATTTGGATTGAATATACAATTAACAAGTGGTATACTCTAACTATTTCTGTCATATCTCTTTAATTTCTACTTTTAACAGTATCTTTTTTTACTTCTTCAATTTTTCTTTCTTTATTCCTATATTTTGAGCTATTTGTCATATACGGTTGTTCCGATTTCCTCATGTTTCGCTCATGCGCCTGTAATTTTCTACATCTACACCAAACAATTACTTGAACTGCTTGTTCACAACAGCATATTTTCCTTGCCGCTCCAATGAAACCTCCTGAAATGTTTCTATACTGTGCTAAGTTGTGCCAGTTGCATGCTGGTCCGTCATCGCCTCCCGTAATTTCCCATTCTCTATTTGACTATTTTTTTTTTTTCCTCCCGGTGTTTAGTGGACAAGATGATAATATTTCAGAAAAACTTCTTGTTTTTCTTTACTTTTGTCCCGTTGATGGAAGTGTGCCGTGCAAAATGCTACTTTATCTTATATCTTATTCCCCCTAATTAAACCAAAAATTCTTTCTATGTCTATTACATTAGCCTATGCCATAGCTAACGTTTCGTGTCAGTCAGATCTTAAGCTGAGAAAACTAACAATCCATAATATGAAACATATTTGTGTGATACACGTACAGTGCCTATACATGAGACACCATCAAGCTCATCAGACCAAACAACCCTAGCTTCAAGCCACCCAACAACCAGATTTCTGTTCATAGAACGCCACTACAACAAGTGTACGGCTCATCAGCTTTTGCATGATCGCTGCTTAAAGATCTCTCATCATTCGTATCTCCTCCCTCAGTGTTTAGGGTGTGGTGCGATGGCGGTGGTGGGCCTCTGACGCGGGGCGTGTCTGCGCCTCCTGCCGCACCTCGCCGCGCCAGGGCCAGATAAACCCGACCACGTCCGAACACAGAGCGGAAGAAAAACATAAAACATACATATGCTCTACAAGGCGCTACGTCCGCGAAGAGCTGCACGCCGCCCCCCGAGCCACAGGGCACGACCAGCCACGAAATCAACGACCGTAGGACACACACGCATTACACTAAAGGGCCCGGACCCACAAACCTCTTCATTCACTTTCATTCCCGCAACGCGCCCTGGAGTACTTAAACTCTACCTCGTCACCAGGCCTCAGTCACTCCTTGTCGTCAGCATTGGGGTGGCCTGATTCCGCTGCACACTAACTGCACACCCAACACCACCCACCACACTTACTTAGCTTTCACAGCGACTACTGTAGGGATTGCGAACTCACCATGTGCTGTCGTTGTTTGTAACACTGTTTAAACAACTGTTTTGACGCCGCAGGCGCTTTTTGTAGCTGTCTTACAAAACTGCTTCTCAGCATTGCGCGGACTCTCAGGACTTCGCATAGCACTAATCTAGGGTGGATTATCGATCGGTTTCTATTAGGCAGAACGTGCCTTTTATTATATTCAGTTTAGTCTTTTTTGATCTTTTTTTTTGAGCTCACGTGTTTACTAATGTGACCACTCTGTTGCTTCTCATTACCTAACAGTAAAAAAGAAGAAGAAACTCAATGAGATGGGAATCCTTTTTTTTTTTGAAGTCATTATCGAGTTATTCAATAGAACGTCATCAACTGTATGTTAGTTACGTAGACAAGCATATTTCATTCCATTTTTCATTCATTCATCATTAAGCCGTGGTGAAAGTTTGGGGGTCGGTAAGATTTTTAATGTTTTTGAAAGAAGTCTCTTCTCTTCGCTCCACCAGGCTGGATTATTTTGTTAACATACCAGGGGAACCAAACATAACAATAAGTGAAATATTATTACAATATAACACTGTTTATCCCTTTTTTAACTATTTTTTAGAAATTGTATTTTTATTTTATGTGAGGAAAAACTCCAAGCGACTTTTTTTAGCACCATTCAGCATCATTACGCCAGTCTTCAGCGTCACATGATCCTTCAATAAATCATTCCTAATTTTATTTTTTTATTAAAAACTGAACGAAAAAACCTTACCATACGGTCTCTTTCCTTGGCTGAAAATATTTCAATATTTGTCTCTAAACTTGTATTTTTATTATTTTATCAAAGCTAATTTTCAGCATCATTTGCTCCCTGTTTCGTTCAGTGTCACATGATCTCTTCTAGAATCAGTATAATTATTTCCATCAACATTCGCTGATTGCTCTGCTCAACCACATTTCTGATTGTTATCAATGTGGAAAACAGCTGTGGCTGCCCAATATTTTTAGGGAAACTGTAATACATTTTTTTAAGATATTACTTCTTTTTGCTTTCTGCTTGTGATGTGGCAGTAAGTTAATAAAAAACATCCTTTGTCTTCTCCTCTTTACCCTCAGGTGTCTTGAATAGAAATGCGTTCGTAACATTTAAATGCTTCTTTGCTGTCACTTTTGATCACTTGAATGCATCACATGTTGTTTAATACGTCTTTTGATTCATTAAACATCAACAAAAGTCTTATCAGATCCTGATTACCTCATTTTAGAGGTGCTTCTTCTCCTAAACATCTTATCTATATCAAATTTAATTACACCTGCTTTATAATTCATATCTTTGTCTGAATAGGCCGCACAAGGTTCCTGGCAGAAGCCCTGGGTCTCAGGTGAGCAGCGCTGCTCTGATGTGATGTATTGTTAGTCTGTGTGTACAGGGTGTTGAATTTCACTCTCGGCTTGATAGCACTCTTTAACCAAACCTCTAATGATTCCTTAATGAGGCTCAGTCTGCGTTTTAGTCCTGATTTTATGCAAGCTAAACCGCTGCTTATTAATATCTACGTCCGGGGGAATGGCTGGTGAAATCGCCCGACACCAGGCGCTATTAAATTGCAGTATTCAGCTGAAACTGCAAAGGCGAGTGATTAAACAATAGCTTTAATATATATATATTCCCCAGCTGAAGTTCATTGTTAAAGGTTTTTTAACTCTTGCG
The DNA here is from genome assembly GCA_018155175.1 of Sinocyclocheilus anophthalmus. Classification (NCBI taxonomy): domain Eukaryota; kingdom Metazoa; phylum Chordata; class Actinopteri; order Cypriniformes; family Cyprinidae; genus Sinocyclocheilus; species Sinocyclocheilus anophthalmus. The sequence continues at coordinate 16,153 of JADLZN010002391.1, read as the reverse complement.
TTCTTCCGTATGTACTATTATGTAATACTTTCTAGGCAGCATGTCATTGTTATCCCCATGCAATATTACAGAGAATATGCTGTTCTGTTTTAATTAGATATCATACAGCGACAGTTAAATATGTGTAGTTACAGTCAGTACCCTATGGTACCTTATGGTATGTTTAATTTGCATTCTTGTCAATTAAAGGGTCTTGAACAGAACTTTTACAAATATGCTTTTTTTTGAGACCACCATATTTGCATTTTTCGTACTATTGACATCTTTTTCTGTACATTTCTTCTACATATTGATCTTTTCGAGCCATCACACTGGCAAAGTTAAAATACAGCTGTCCTCTACAGAATATTTTTACTATAAAGTATTGTATATTATTGTCCAAATATCAACATTTTAATCATTATGCCATTGCTCATAGGGGATTTCTTAAACTGTCATATCAGATTCTCAATTACTAGTTTTTGTCACCCACACACCACTTTTGAGCTGTAACCATCATTTCATCCCCGCCTGAGATTTTCCCGCTTTAGTTTAGGTTAATATTTGATTATTTAACAACGCTTTGCATGTTTATAGTTTAATGATATCAGTTAATTGTCACATGGCATGCAGGTCAACAAATAAATTATTTCATATTTTTATGTTGTTTATTAATCTTATTTAAATTTAAATGTCTATATGATAATATATTTTAATTAACTATTTAGTTATTCGTTTGGAAGTGTTTAAAATAATATGAAGGTGCTTGCTTGCGCAAATCTCATAGTCACAAATCCAGTGTGTCGTGGGTGGTTGCCATGGAATTTCTGTGAATTTGATATGGTTGCTAGGGTGTTCTGGATGGTTGCTGAGTGGCCAAAAAAAGCTTATCACACTATGATTTTCTGGATTGTTTTTCTGCTTTTTTTATTGTCCTCCCAAGTGTATAAATGGTATTAATAGTGGGAAATCCACGTTAAAAACATCAATCAAGTGTTAGTGGAGAGAATCATATGTATTTTCTTTTTATATTTTCCATTGTGGAATTGGAAAATATGAAAAGAAAATACAATTGATGTATTTGGAGCTATTTTATATCAGAATATATAATTTTTCATATATAATTTTTATAAACATTTTTGATAATTGATCTATTTTCAGAAAACTATTAAAAGGAACTACTGATATACATTTTTGGGCTATTTTTTGGTCCCTCCATTTGTGACCATCCATCGACGTACAAACATACCTGCGTGTATTCACTTACATTAGAACATCCAATTGATAATTATTTTCATTATAAGTTTTTATATATATTTTTATGTTCCTGGAGCTATTTTATAGTCGAAATATTAATGGAACGAAAAATTTCATAATATTCCATAGATATTTTCGATTGTAATTTTTGATAATTTTCATAAAACATTTTTTTTTTTCATCTTGTATTTACTCACAAATATTTATTCCCTCCAATTGAGCAAAAACAAAATCTCTTCTATTTTGCATGGCGTTTGAGCTTGTATATCAGAATATTAAGTAGAAATAAATGTTCCTAACATTCCACATTGATAATTAATTATAATTTTAATGTAAATAATTTATAATTTGTTCATAAAAAAAACAACCCCACTGTTGGAATGACTTGTCACTTTAATTAGTTAGTCCGTTGATCCCCCCCCCCCAAATTAAATAAAACGTTATATAAAATTTAAATTAATAAAACTTGAGGCAAACTTTAAATTTTTAAGTTATTGGAGCTATTTTATGTCAGAATATCTAATGTAAGTAAATATCATTGGAGCATAATTTGTAACACGGAGGGACAGGGAGACCTCATGGCTCATGTAACGCACACACTGGGTTTCTGGCTCATCAGTAACGCATCTTCCTGTGTAGCTGTTCAAACAGTGCTAGCAGAGGCCGATCTGAGCTCTAGCAGCAGACGCTGGCGTGTGTTTTTCTTTAATCCCGTGTGTTTGAAGGGATTGGACAGGCTGAGGGCTGAATGTGACTGAGTAGCTCTAGGCGGGTGTAAGGATGCCCACATTAGTGAGTCTGCTTCACTACACACTTCAGCTGAAATCAGCTTTCCTCCCCACCAAATGAGACGCTTGCGATATTGTAGCCGAGATGAAACAAAAGAGAGAGGGTATGTGAAAAAGAGACACACTACTCGCATTTCTTGTTCTGTTCCAAACCTGCCGTTATAGGTGTCGTCATAGGTGCACTTAAACTAAGTGTAAAAATACACAGAATTCATTCAATACCGTAAAGCATTAAAACTTGATGATTTTACCTAATAGGTGGTGTATTATGTATGCTTGTTAGTGTATTTTGTGTCAGTTTAGTTTAACAACATTTAGTTTATCGCCTATTCTTTTGTAACCAGGGAAACATCTAATTGTATTTTTTTTTATTCATTCATTCATTTAATCATGCACTCACTCACTCACTCACTCAGTCAAATTGTAAAAATTAAATCATAAATATACCACATACGAAGTATTTCCTAATATAATTAATGTATACAGTCATTATTTTGTTATTATTACTATTTATCTTTAATAGATATTAGTAATTATTAGTTAAGTATTATTAACCATACCATTATTATTAGTATTATTTAATATAACCACAGTATAGTTTTTACACAGTAACTCACATTCTATGGTTTTTTTTTTTCTTGCTTTTAAACATTAAACAAATATACAATAACTGAAAAACTATAAAATTAACCAATCAATTAATTTCAATCCCCAATCAATCAATATACACATATATATATATTCTATATATAATATATATATAAATATATATATATTAATATATATATATATATATATATAGATCTATTTTCTTTTACCTTTTTATTCGAACGAAAAAAGAAAAACTGCAGGGAAACTTCTTTTTTAAAATGCTTCTTAGAATTCTCTTTTTTTTGACAGATTTATAGACCATACAAAAGTTTCTCATTACACACTTTTTCAAAAGCATGTTATAAGCGACTCAAACTCACAGCACTTGCAGAGATGGAGTTTCCATCAAGCTGTTTGTAATGCAAACACACGTCCTGAGTGAACGGCCCCTTAGAAGGCAGCTGCCTTCTGTTTCTAAGCAAGGATGCTTGGTTTTGGAACAGAGCCATTCTCTCTGTTGATCTTTCTCTCTTTCTCTACACAGTTCAAAACCACTGACCCAAAAGGAAAGGATGGGGTTGGACTCACCATCCTTGCGATGGTACGTAATCTCCACTTTCCGTTCCTCTGACCCCAGGAGAGCCTGGGCCACCTGCGCAATCGCATGTCTCTTGGTTTGCGCTCTGCTTGGTATGCTTTTCGCACATGCAGGAAGTCGCATGTCAAGTTTTTCTCTTCTGAAGGTTTCTGCATGACATCCGGCCGTGAGAATCCCGTCATCTCACAGAATGCGTCGTTACAGTAAATAATAGAACAGTTCTGGACCCGGGCATTGGCTATGATGAACTTCTTATCTGTAAACAACCAAACACCACACAGAATTAGTATAGTATGGGCTTGGATGATCATTTGATGAGAAATTAGTTCAAATTTGAACACAGTGTAAGATATTGTTCAGACGCGCAAGCGAAAGAGGAGATCCATTTGATCTTGCATTGCCATTTAAGAAGCAACTGAAATCAAAAAGATCTCATTTGTAGTTTTTATTGACATATAAGCATGAAGTTCTGACTTTCTTGTGTTTACAGTGAGATTAAAAAGATATCATTTTATACCAGTGATTCCCAACTGAGGATATGTGTATTCCACTTGGAAAGACTGTAAAATTACAATTACATTGGATTGGTTTTGATATTTTTATTTATAAATAAATGCATCCTTAGGTCTCTCTCGGTCAAGTTTCTCCATAATTGCTCCTAGAACTCAAAAGTCAAGACAAATAAGCTCAAGTGAGTCTGTTTTTCATCTACAGCATTGATTGTTTTTAGTTTATAAGTGAGTAATAATAGACTTGCAGCTTATAACATTTATGACAATGTTAAATGGTATCAGGTATATTATTAAGTATAGCCTTACTGAAGGGACTGAGGAGGGAACGTAAGCCAGGAAAGGTTGGGAAACACTGGTTAAACAGTGACTGAGAGTTGAAAAAACATTTTTGAGAGTATTATTATTACTACTATTGACAAACAAAGATTTAGTGTAAGTAATTTATTAACATTAATAACAAGCGAATTCACTTGTATTATGTTTTAATATTTAATGTGTTTTATTGTTTTTTTTAAATCAATAAAAATTCACATTTTATATAACTTTTATTAAATTGCAACGTTTTTTAATTGCATCATCAAATTTAACCTGAGATTTTGAACACTCTAGCAACTGTACAGCTTATGCTTAAAAACCTTACATGCCATAAAAATCTACTAAATATGTTCCAGTAGTCTAGATTTCGCATGCATGCATGCGTATATGCTTGTGTGTGTGTGTGTGTGTGTAATCTTCAGTATGAGAGCATCGTTTATCTGACCATACATACATGCAGAGCATGCTTTCATTCATGCATTTCAATAGTATAGCTGCTGTGTACATAAACGCGGTCATCTGACAGATGTATCTGAAGTGTAAACACCAAAGAGTCACAATGCTAAAAGTCTCCTGACTGTCATCTGCCAGTCTCTCTGAAAGCCTTTGTGTCGGTTCCTGACGTTACTCTGATGCCCTTAAGCTTTATACAAGCTATATGACATATAATATTGTATATTAAGTCATTTCATAGTTAATTTTTTTATTGATAATAGTGTTTAAAACCTTATATGAAGAAGCAGTGGAACATATGCACACAAATGCAGTGAATGCGCTCAAACAAACAATTGTTTACGTTCCTTAAATGTAGCTCTTTTGTCTGTGTGAATATAGTATATGTGTGACCCTGGAGCACAAAACCAGGCATAAGTATCACGGGAATATTTGTAGCAATAGCCAACAATACATTGTATGGGTCAAAACTATCGATTTTTCTTTTATACCAAAAATCAATGTTCCATAAAGATATTTTCTAAATGCCCTACCGTAAATATATCAAAACTTAATATTTGATTAGTAATATGCATTGCTAAGAACTTCATTTGGACAACTTTAAATGAGATTTCTCAATGTTTTGATTTTTTTTTTGCACCCTCAGATTCCAGATTTTCAATAGTTGTATCTCTTTGCATTGTTCTATCCTAACAAACCACACATCCATTGAAAGCTTATTTATTCAGCTTTCAGATGATGTATAAATCTCAATTTCAAAAAAATGTACCCTAATGACTGGTTTTGTGGTCCAGGGTCGCATATTAGCTGTATTTGTATATGCATTAATACTAGCACTTCATTTATGATCTAAATCACATGAAGACAAAGAATCGTATAGCCTATGTTTGTTTTGCAATACTTACTCTGCCCCTCGAATTTCCGTATTATTATTCCAAGAAAGGTATTCTGAGGAGCGACATGACCTCTCCGTACAGGCATGATTAAAACAATCTTCAGCTGTTCGTCCGAAAAAAAAAAAAACCTCCTCAAAGTTATCGCTGCATCTGAACGGCGGCTCTTTGTCCGATCTCTCCACTTCCAGGGCGCTTTTGTCGGTGTGAACTCAGATACGGTGGTTGTAGTCACACGCGTGTCGGAACCTTGGCTGAACTCCCCGAAACCGACACCGACGGAAATCGGTGATGAGGAAGAGTCGGGTGAGCTTCGGGTGCAGGAGCATCGCTGTCCGCAGACGGGTAAAGTCCTGTGTGGTGCTGAAAGCGAATGGAAGACTGTGTTGAGATCCGCCTCTAGGGGCTTTGACTGAGCTCCGCCGCCCAGGGCTGACACTAAACTCACCCCAGCGCGCAGTCAGCCTCAGCGGCGCTCATTTCGGCGATGATACGTGAAGGGGGTTGAGTTATTGCGCTCATGACTTTGAAGTGTACAAAAGCAGCAGAGGCGTGGATTTATGAAACTAATGAATGTAAGGTGCGAAGTAGGCTACACAATATAGGTGTGTCCCAAATTGCGTACTCATACACTATTCTATGCCGTTTTGTAGTGTAAATAGTGCTAGTAGCGTGTTTTCACACTAAAAATTCCAAAAAGAAAAAGTGCACTTTAAATACCCGAATGATGCACCGAAAAAAGTGAGTGTGGAATGTTGTAGGCCAGCTTTAATTACGAAGGGGGAGGGGCTATTAGACTCCATTTATGAATGACCAAATAACCTTATATAATTAATGCATGGTTGAGTACAGACTGTAGTACACAAGTGTAGCCTATGAGTGTGTAGTGTGCGTCATTTGGGACGCAGTAAATGTTTTACACATAGCTTTAAACAAGAGCAGTGTCAGCTTTTGGTGTTTATATAGGCCCTAAGGAACACATATTTTTAATATTTTTACGTAAGAGAAGGTGCTGCCGTTAAACTTTAAAGTGGCTTTCGGTGTCACTGTCATCCTCCTTGAAGTTATTTTAGCTGCACAAAAACAGCTCGTTAACCCTCTGGGGTCCGAGGGTGTTTTGGGCCCTGGAGACGTTTTGACATGTCCTGACATTTGTGCTTTATTCAGTTGCTAATAAACATTTGAAGTCTTCTTATTTAATATTGAAAACGTCATGGAATCACAGAAGTATGAAATGAACGAAGGTTAATATCGTAAATAATTTGACGCCTACATTTTTCGAGTTTCTGGCTAATTTGGGGAACGGAAGGGACCAGATATGAGATCAACCAATCAGAGAGGTTCCCGAATCTCACTCGATGTTTTGATTGGTTAAAGCTAATGTACAATATCTTCCTGCTTGGCGCCTATGATTCGAATACTAGTTTTTTTTTACAATAAAACTTTTGTAAGGATAAAATTACTTAATTTTTTTTATTTTACAGTGTGCTGTCATTGTTTCTCATATAGCAAGTAGATTACAAGTATTCTTGAAGATAATAGACATTTTGCTAAGTGTGCTAGCGGCACCAAATTAGAAATCGGGTTGAACATTGACCAATTGTATCCTCGAGATAATACACTCTAAAAAATGCTGGGTTAAATACAACCCAGTGCTGGGTAAAATAGGGACAAACCCAGCAATGGGTTGTTTTGACCCAGCGGTTGGGCTAAATGTTTAACCCAACTTTCTGGGTAGTAACACAACCGCTGGGTCAAAACAACCCAATTGCTGGGTTTGTCCCTATTTTACCCAGCACTGGGTTGTATTTAACCCAGCATTTTTAGAGTGTATAGAAAACCCTTTTCAAAGTTTGCCACATTGAAAGGTGTTTTGTTGTGTCTCATTCAAATCTTCTTCTCAGCTGCAAATACAATGACCTGTCCATGGTCCTGAACGGCCCTCTGCAATAGTCCCACACTTTACTACCAGACCTTTACTTTGTGAACCCTTAATACTGTACCTAAACATTATAAACATGATGCAAATTTACTGAATGGGCTTCTATGCGGGCGTTTGCATTAATCCATATGTGCCTGCTGACAATTTCAAGCTAATCTCCAAGGTTGGGTGGTATGTGGCTTCAGCAGCGCTTAAAAAAGAAAGAAATAGCAGAATGGAAAGCTTGTCTTACTGAAACATCTGTCCCAGTATTTCAGTGAGGGCTGAAAACCCATCTGCTCCATTGAGAAAAAACAAGAGGATGGACAGCATTGAAAAGCAAACAACAACTACAACAACAGACCCGCCTTTAATGTTGGACCTACTGCTCCTTTCCCAAAATGTCTTGTCAGATTTAATTGTTTTTGTGTCTTTGTTTGATTTGTAAAAGGGTAATGTAATCTCTATTATCTTTATTGTTTCTCCTATAGACAGCAGTGAGAATGAAGAGCAAATGGAGACATCTGCTTCTCTGATTGTGTCCTGTGCAGTTTCTCCTGTTCAGTATCCTATAGAAACCTTTTCACCACAGAATGAAAAAATGAAGAAGGTAATTGTGACTTTTATCTTACAATTCTGACTTTTTTTCCTCACAATTCTGAATTTGTATCTCGCAGTTCTGAAGTCTTTTTTCTCTAAATTCTGAGTTTACATCTTTTCTGCCACAAAATAGAAATAAAAGGTAATTGTGGATTTTCATTTGACAATTCTGACTCTTTTGTTGTAGTTGTGAATATATATCTCACAGTTCAGACTTTTCTTCTCAAAATTGTGAGTATATTGCAATTCTGTGTTTATATATTATGCAATTCTGATTTAATATCTTGTAATTCTGAGGAAAAAAAAGTCAGAATTGGGAGATATAATCTCTGAATTTCATGATATTAAAAAAATGTGAGAATAAAATAAAATTGTGAGATAAAAAGTCACAATTGCCTTTTTATTCTGCCTTTTCTTGCCTTTTTATTATTTTATCCTGTGGTGGAAATAAGCTTTTATATCTCAAACTGTAATATCTCAGATTTTCAACCTTGCTGTGATCATTTCTAATCAAATTATTGGAATTGCTATCCACATTAATTTACAGAGTACATAAATGCAATGATTCTACAAGCAAGACATCTTAAAAATTCATTAGCCTAACTGCTGGAGTTTGTTTTAAGACAGACTGGAAGTGTTTTGATAAAGTCTTCGTCTGCAGCTCTGATAGGGAGTTGAATTGCATGTGGAGCTCACAGTGATGATGACGATGGAGGCGATCTGGGTTCTGGGTACCGATCCAAACAGAAAGTGTACTGTTGCTATAGTAACCTCCTCAGACGAAGACTCCCACCACCCAAATCTTTTGTTTTGACTTCCTGTGGGGGAGTTCAAGCCTTAATTGGGGGAGTCAGAGCCCTCTGTAATTCACACCCTGATGCGAGTGACTCAAAAGCAGAAGAGGGAACCGCAGGTGTCGGAGTGTGTCATCAAACATGGCAGCAGCTCAGAGTTGCTTATCACACGTCTTCTACTATTAGAGTTTGCATGTGACGTGTTTAAAACACAATCATTGCATTTGGTTTTAATGTCTCTCATGCTGACTCAGTGAGTCTTAATGTCAGCTGCACGAGATTGTGCGTGGATGAATTTATTGAAAATCTGTTAAAATACCTCTTTTTCAAGTAAAGTTACAACTACAAGCCAAAAGATTTTCTGTTCTTTCAAATAATTTTTGGATGACATATGAAGCAGACATATTAAAAATAATGCTTGTTTTTAGGAGCATACATGCAAGGAAATATCATTTTCATTACTGTAATGTGAAAATAATGATATTTTATTTATTTTGTAAAGCTATTTATGGTAGTATTTTTTTTTTCTTCAGAATCTTGTCTGGTTCATGTCTACATAACATTCAAGGTTTTTTTTTTTTTTTCAAGATTTTCAATTTTTTTCTCTTTTTTTTTTCTCTTGCATGTATGGTCCTTAAACACTGTCTTTTATAATATCACCTGGCTCAAAAAAATAAAAATCATTATTTAATTTAATTTAAACTATTTATACATCATTATAGTAGTTTGACTAATTTTAAATGTATGCCTAATATAATATTATTATATAATTATATATATATATATATATATATATATAGATATATACTGTATATATATATATATATAATTATATATACTAAATAAGAATTACCATTCATTTTCTTTGATGCATAGAATATGAATATATAAAATATATTATTTTTCCATGTGAATTGAATTGGTGTGAAATGAGACATGTTTTCATAAGATTCCTGGACTGTGAACCTCTAAAATCAAGCACAACTGATTCTAGAGGGTGAAACCTGGATCTGGATTGTCATCCCTTCTGGAGGTGGTCTTTTCTGACAATGTAGACAGTTTCTGAGCCATGATCATTCACAGCTTTTCTTCTGCTGACTGATGTGAGTTCTGTATCTGCCGAGCCATCAGTCATGAGGAGACACTGCAAATCTCTGAAGATCTGAGAGGCTGCGGTTTACCTAATGAAATAATGTTTCTCTGAGGCACTGAATGAGAGAGCATGTGTGTGTGAGCGCTTTTCGAATTAAACAGTGCATGCTGTGAGATCAGTCTGAAATGATCAGGGTTCACTGAAATCCCACTCATGGTGATGCGCCCTTGTCTTCAAACCCTCTGTTTGTTTTTGACATCTGCTGAGGATTTTGATCTTCTCATGTGTGATCCGCTGATACCTGAGCTGTACATGAACTGACGAGCTTCATACAAGCTAAACTGCATGATGCACACTCGTCATCGTCCAGGTCTGTCGACTCTGCATGGGTGTGAGGTAATGCCAGGTGAAGGGGACGTTACTAATCCTGTGTGTGAGATTTAAACGATGCACAGTGTGAGAGATGACCTGTTCTGATTTGCTCCCCATCTGGACGAGCACTAACCTCAAAAGAAATTTACCATTTCAGACACTGCAGGTCTTTGATGTGGCCATATTTCCTAGAGAAACTGTGTGCATCTGTGCATTTCAGGCTCTGAAAATGAGTGACAGCTTGGCTGAAATTTCATCAGATTACTGCCTTGAAACCAGAGAAGTTGTGATATCGACTAAAACTGGTGTCAGAAATGATGCACATGTTTCTGGAAAAAGTGGCCTGAAAAGTGAAGATACTGCGTTTAGTTGAAAATGCATGAAACCCCAAAATTCAAGGGAAATTATGCTAAAATGGTCAAAAAAATTCTATTTTGCCTATGTCTAGTGTCCTGTTTTGCCTATGTTTAGTGGTTCTGCATATTTTTGGGCCTCTGCAGTATACGGTAATATAATACATTTCAGTGTTTGGTTTTTGTGTAATGGAACAGTTGAGCTCCATTGTAAAATCCAGGTCCTGAAGTAAAACCTTGTGAGAAGAAGGCCTGTCTTGGAGGCTATAGATAGTTTGATTGATCTGTATGTGGCTGAACTAAGCTTAAGCAGAATGGGAACGTCTCTAGCCTGCACTGTCATATTTAACCTTCAAAATATTCATGTTTAATCCTTCCTTTCTATACAGGTTGCACAGTGAAAACCTCTCATCTGTATTCTGGAGCACAAATGACCAAAGACTGAAGTATAATTGCATTTTGCTAGATTAAAAGTCAAATATTCCCAATGAGGGTTTATTTTTCTTAAAATCTTTATGCATTAAGCAATGTTTATTTAATGTAACGCACAGACTTCCCAGCATCATGGCAATACGCTTTTCTTCAGAAAGTGCCTGCGTCACTGCAGTGATAGAGTCAGTGTTTTCCCTGAGCAAGAGACTCTTACTAGTCTACATGGCTCCTGATTGTTTCAAAAAGCCACCGTTTTTCCCTCTGACAGGCTGCCATGGATCCTTCATTTTCCCTTAATCTGCGGGAATGAGGAGCAATTGGCGAGCAGCAGGAGAGAGGAGCGTTTAATCCAACTCTCATGCCAGGAGCCCATCTATCCCATAATGCTGCCTCTGATGCTTCTCCCTCTCCCTCACCTCCATCTCTCATTCTCTCTCTCCTTCGCTCCCGTCCATCATGATTAGGGTCAATGCCATCAGCCTTTTCAATAGCAGTACGGCAGGCTGATTTGTTTCCCCTCTGCCGATCTCTTTGTCTTCCATCCCTTCATTCTTTGCCCAGTCATGTTTTCAGACTCAGAAACAGCTGTCTGGAATTGAATGAAAGAAAAAATGAACAAACAGCAGGCTGCGTTTATGACAAAAGTTTTTATACCTGCTTTCTTATAAGCTAAAGCTAAGCATGTTCAATCTTAATGTCGTTTTGTGAAAGCAACACTCTTGAGGCTGTGCATTACACGGATTGCACCTCTTTATATGCTTTGCAAAATGCATAAGAACAACTTTTACTGTGGTACATTTACAGTAAAACGTCAGTTGGTTTAATGCAAAGTCTCTTATGCTCACCAAAGCTGCATTTATTTGGTCAAAAAAGACAGTAAAAAACAGTAATGTTGTGAAATATTAAATGTAATTTATTGCTGTGATGCAAGGCTGAATTTTACTGCAGTCTTAAGTAACATGATCCTTCTGAAAGCATTCTAATATGCTGATTTGCGCTCAGAAACTCACACTGGAAGTAAATTATTGGATTATGAAAATTGGGAATTATAATGCAGTCAGAAAAGGAGGGAAGGAATGGCATTCTTGGTGAAGCAAAGTTGTTTTAGAAGAAGAGTTCTTTTTCTTTTTTCCTTTTCTGGCGGAAGGATGGTTTTTAATTATTTACAAAGTAACATATTGATATTTTGCCTCAATATATATATTGTGTGGTAACGTTTTCTACTAACGTTAATAGAACGTCCATTTAAAGTTATTAAAGCTTTTCAGGGCTTATTGCGCATTGCTTTAACAACTTTGAAAAGACATTCTATTAACGTTACTGGAAGAATGTTTGTTCATAACTTTGAGAGAACCTTGCCCGAACGTTCTGAGATCGTTCCCTGTTGCAATGGAAACATTTAACAACTACTGTATGCAAACAAAGTTGATCTGAAATTACACGTAATAGTTTTATTTAGCAAGTTGGATTTGGGCATTTTTCCAAACGCATGTATTGTCATGGCTGCAGGGCCAGTTCAATGCAGCACAAGGCTTTCTTTCCATTCATTTAGTGAGGTGATAAGTGTCTCACCATGCGAGAGCTTCTATCTTTAGCGCACGTCCCGTGGGAAGAGGCCACAATGTACATTCATCCCGTCTGTCACACACTGATAGTGCTGCCACCCCGTCATAAAACTCTGTCTCGCGCTCCTGTTTTCTCTCTTGTCGACTGTCAGCCTCAGATGGTGTCACAGCCTGTCGTAAACTTTTTCTTGATCTTTATCTCTCCATCTGTACCTTCTTCTCGTTTGTCTTTGTGTGTCATGTCACCCGCCGCTCTAACCCTCTGTGATTCCCAGAAAGAGCCCTGTGAGAAGGTCCCGAGCATCGGGCCTCACTGATGAGGTTATCAGGGTTGGTGAAAGGGCCCCAGCGCCGCGACCCCTGGAGTGAGAACATATGTCTGCACTTCATACCAGCACTGATAACACGCGTGAGTTTACAGATTATGATTGTCTCACATATGTTTAACACATCTCAACTATACAAGTGTCTCATAGTTTGAAATGCAGCTACCTTTCAGACAAAGAAGAAGTTACAATAGCTGAACTTCAAGCTAGAAAAAGTAGATTCTATCTACACTGAACAAAATTATAAAAGCAAAACACTTTTGTTTTTGCCCCCATTTTTCATGAGCTGAACTCAAAGATCTAAGACTTTTTCTATGTACACAAAAGGCCTATTTCTCTCAAATATTGTTCACAAATTTGTCTAAATCTGTGTTAGTGAGCGCTTCTCCTTTGCCGAGATAATCCATCCACCTCACAGGTGTGGCATATCAAGATGCTGATTAGACAGCATGATTATTGCACAGGTGTGCCTGTAGGCTGGCCACATAAGGCCACTCGAAAATGTGCATGTTTAAGCTGTGAGGGGTTCAGGGGGGTCCGAAAACCATCAGTATCTGGTTTACCACCATTTTCCTCACTCAGTGCAACACATCCTCCTACGCATAGAGTTGATCAGTTGTTGATTGTGGCCTGGTGGATGTTGGTCCCCTCTCTTCAATGGTGTGCGAAGTTGCTGATATTGGCAGGAACTGGAACGCGCTTCGTTATATGCCGATCCAGAGCTCCCCAAACCATGCTCAAGGGTGACATGTCGGTGAGTAAAGCTTTTATGTTTTCAGCTTCCAAGAATTGTGTACAGATCTTTGCAACATGGGGCTGTGCATTATCATGTTGCAACATGAGGTGATGGTCGTGGATTAATGGCACAACAATGGGCCTCAGGACCTCATGGTACTCTGTGCATTCAAATGCATCAATAAATTGCACCTCCTGTGTCGTCTGTCCATAACCATAACCCCACCGCCACCTATGGGCCACCGCGATCCAGATCATGACATCAGCACACCGCAGCACGCACACACGACGCCAGACCGCTGGCTTTCCATCGGCCCTGTACCGTGAAAACCGTGATCATCCGTGAAGAGAACACACTCGCCCAAAAGTGCCAGCCGCCATCGAATTGTGAGCATTTTCCCACTCAAGTCGTTACACACAAACGCAGTCAGGGGGAGACCCTCCCGACGAGGACGACGGCAGGCAGTGGCTTCCCTGAGATGGTTTTCTGACAGTTTTGTTTTGTGCAGAATTCTTCTTTGGTTACTGCAAACCGTTTGTTGCGCAGCTGTCCCGGGGGCTGGTCTCAACATCTTTGGGTGAAGATTCTGGTGGGGAGTGTCCTGGTCTGGTGTGTTACACGTGTCTGCGGTTTGTGAGGCCGGTTGGATTACTGCAAATCTCTAAACGCCTTTGGAGAGCGCTTATGTTAGAAAACTTAACATTCAATTCACGGGCACGCTCGGTGACAGTCCGGGAGTAGCATGCCAAGGTTGCACCTCCTCAAAACTTGCGAAATCTGTTGCATTGTGCTTGTGATTTTGGATGGCCCTTTATTTGGCCAGCCTAAGCACCCTGTGCAATACTCATGCCTGGCTAATCGCACTTGGATGATGCACACCTGTGAGGTGGATGGCTTACTCTCGTCAAAGGAGAAGTGGCTCACGTAAAGTGCGGGCATACACGTGCGATTTTACATCTGTTGTACAGCTCGCGGCGATTTTTTTTTTCGCGGAGAAAATCTCCGCAGATGCTCGCATGATCATGGGCTGTACCGTGTGAGAAGAATTACGACCGTCCGAGACTTACGAGCCCGCCCGTCCCACGATATTTTCAAACATGTACAAAAATCAGATGCTGTCGGTGTTAAATTCGTGTCGTTTGTTGCGGTAAACGAGAACATTGTGGCGATTCCCTCTGACGTTGCCTCTCAGAAGATACAAAAACCATATGTCTCTAATAATTTAGTTTAATGATACAGTTCTATTTTTTTATTTTAGTCCGAATTTTGCTCAAATGTGCCGTCAGCCTTATGCATGAATAGTGCTTTTCGGCAAAACAAGCAAAATTCAGAATGGCCTCTCCCTTGATTCTTTTATTAAGAACAAAAGTCCATGCTTTTCTTTCTTTTCAGCATTCTCTTTGCCATGGTCCTTGTCTTTTTTTTTTTTTTTTTGGACGTCACAAGCCACCTGCCACAAATAAAACTATTTCGTCCTCAGAATCCATATCTTTACGAATGGCGTGAAACGTCAGAGTTTGTAAAATCGTAGTAAACTCGTGTCGTGTGTGACTGCCTCCGTACAATTTTCGGATAAACTCAATCGTTACATGTGCCAGAGCTCACGACGTTCCAACCTTCAGAATCGCACCGTGTACGCCCGCCTTAACCAGATTTAGACAGACTTGTGACAATATTGAGAGAAAAGGCTTTTGTGTACATAAACATTCTTAGATCTTTGGTTCAGCTCATGAAACAATGGGCAAAAAACAAAGGTGTTGCGTTTATAATTTTGTGAAAATGCTCAACGCACTACTGTTTAAAAGTTTGCAGCAGTTATTTTGAGATAGTGTTATCCTTTTTGGTAACACTTTATTCTGATAGTCCACTTTACTTAAGACATTCTACTAACAGTAAGTAACTAAATGTCAGCTAGCAGTCATTAGAGTATTAGTAGAATGTCTGCTTAATAGCTCGAACCCTTATTTTTGATTGGTCCCACACAACTATAGGAGATAGAATGTGTAATCATAAAATAGATTATGATCACAATAAATTTTCCAGAGCTTGAACAAAAATAAACATAGTGACAAATAAATAGCATGAGCTATCCACAAATAAATCTTAAGTTTCACAAACATAATAAAGTCACATGAATAATACAATGGATTTGCAAATAAAAACATATCAACACTATATATTTGATGTCCCACCACAACTTTGCCTGGCATTATTTTAATCTGCATCATGTGCATTTGTAGAGCGCTTCTCGCATTGTGAATCGTGGTCCTGTGCTTGTATGATAGCTGCTCGCATTGGGCAATCGTGTCCTTGTTCAGTTTAGATACTGCTCCAGTGTGATCGTGTCCTTTTCATTTGCGAATTGTGAAACATTTCTTCCGTCAAGGCGTGCTGACAATCCACAAATACGTGGACACCCACCGTCTACTCAAGCCAGTCAAATAACAGCCACACTTCGCTGACCAATAGTAGCACGTTCTCACTATAACCAATCACGTTTTGCTTTACAAACAGGGCGGTCTCGTCCTGAGATAACTCCATTCATCTACATTGACTCAAATAGGTCATATAAGGG